>JAOXOE010000343.1:4239395-4255034 GCA_028565055.1 Phoeniculus purpureus | reverse complement strand
GGCTCCATCCTCCTGACACCCACCCTTCACATATTTATAGACATTAATGAGGTCACCCCTCAGTCTCCTCCCAGCTCAAGAGCCCCAGCTCCCTCAGGCTTTCCTCAGCAGGGAGATGCTCCCCTCCCTTCATCATCTCTGCGGCTCTGTGCTGGACTCTCTCCAGCAGTTCTGTGCACTTCTGGAACTGAGGGGCTCAAAAGTGGACACAAGATTCCAGATGTGGTCTCAGTGGTGATCAGAACACATGTGAAGTGATTGTCTTCCCCCGTGTATGTTCCCAGTCTCCAGCAGCCTGTAGGCTAAGCTCATTCTCAGCAGCAAGTAGCTCCGTGGGCTACAGCTACTCTCTTAGACAGAGCAGGACTCAGGGCACGTGCTCTGGCCAACACCAAACGGCACTATCTCTACGTACACACACTACTGAGCTTCTAGAAGAGGGTCTAATCCTAAACGCTGCTTCTAAAGTCTCATGGACAGCTTCGGAAAGGTCCCTGATCTTTGTAAACTCGCAGGTCCCTCCAGGAATGGAGAACACTTGGAAGAGTTGCTTGAGCCAGGATTTCAATACTCCAAAGACTATCTGGAGCAATTTAATGACACAGGCAACCCCGCTCCAGCACCCTGGATCCATAATTGTTTAACTGATTGGTAAAGGCAGAACCTTTAGTGTATTTTTAGCTGATATCAGTGACTGTGTTGGCCTCACTGTTACCACCAAATGGTTCTTGATACTGATGTTTGCACTGACAGTGACCTTAGGGTGTGAGGCCAGGAAACAGGCTTGTCTGACATATTTCCTGACTCAGACTTAGACTCCCATACAGCCTTTCCTAGGACATCTGTAAACCTCCCGCAGGCATCCTCTAGGCGACTCATGTTTGGGCTGTCTACCAAGCTTGTCCGTCTTAATGACAGGTGTCATCAAGACCCTGATGGGACCATAAGAGAGAAAGGGAATATGCTGAGGCAAGTAACCTGGTTCATACAGATAAATGAGGAGAGGAGGAAGGTGATAGTTTCCCTCCTTGGGATAGTTAATTGTCTGCTTCCACAGGGGCTGCCCAGGATGGGTTGTGGAGTCTCCTTCTCTGGAGATGTTTCAAACCCACCTGGCTATGTTCCTGTGCAACTGGATCTAGAGGATCCTGCTGTGGCAGGAGGATTGGACTGCATGATCTTTGGAGGTCCCTTCTAACCCCTAATGATTCTATGACATGGTCTAGGTGGTCCTGCTGTGGCAGGGGGACTGGACTAGATGACTTTGGAGGTCCCTTCCAACCCCTAACGATTCTGTGATTCCATGTCTGCCACGACACTTGGTTTCGTACAGCGCTCAGGTATGAGCAACCACAACCAACTTCAGCCCCTCGTCTGGTGCCAGCAGTCGCTATCGAGCGAGCTGCATCACTTTCCACCCACCGTGTGTGTGACTCACAGTCTAAAAACAAACCCCGGCTCTCAGGTTCGATAGTCTCTGATTCCCTGCCAAACCCACAATGACTCCAGCGAGATTTACACAAGTGATCTGTAAACCTCAGCAAAACTTTCCATGAACCTGATCCATAAGAAGACTCATATCCAGGTGTGTTTTATGAACCTTTGAGATGCCCTGAAATCATTTGGCCCGGTGCCTTACAAGATGTAGTTCAATGGACCCCGTGCACTAGCCACTTCCTTATCTAACATGCACCGAACCTGATGCTCTCTTATCTAACACGCACCGAATGCAAATGACCCCCTTAGCCCCAGGAGATTTTGTTCTTGCAATGATAACGGAGCGAAGCGTAATTACTTTCTGATTATTTTGAGTTTCATCCAGGGCAAAGTCATTTCCAATCCCATTATTGAGCGTGAGCAACAGTATAGGGGAGCGCGATGCTTCTGCTCGTGCACTTACCTAGAGGATGAAGAACAGCCGAATTCCACCCTCTCCTGGAAAGGCTGAGCATTCTCTTTAAGTAGAAGTCACTGGTTCTGCAACGAGTTGGCACAAGCAGGACAAGCTGGGCTTTTTTAATACCGAAATACGTGACTCTTAAAATACCTGTCACTACTGTAACTACTATTTTCAAGGTTTTCACTGCTTTTTCAGCAGTGAAATCCAGGCACAGACGTTGGAGTGTTCACTCAATAATGAGAGAAGAAAAGGAGGGAGTTTTGCAGAATCAGTGCATCACAGAACATTAGGGATTGGAAGGGACCTCGAAAGATCACCCAGTCCAACCCCCTGCCACAGCAGTAAATAAGTCTGTGGCTTTCACGTTACGGACTTCACAAACTGAGAGTGAACCCTTGCTCTCAGCAACAAGAAAACTATTCCTTTAAACACAAGTTCTCAGCTCAGTGCTGTTTCTCTTCTTGCCCCTGAGCTTCTGGAGAGCGCAGCCTGTAGCCATAGTGCTCAACGCAGCACAGCACACAACTATTTATGCTAAGAGACACCTGGGATGGGAAGACCATGGAACAGTGCCACGGGGATATATGAGCTTGATGTGGAAGCAGTAGAGTTTGTATGTGCTGCAGGAATGCATCTATAGAATCCTCCAGGTTGGGAAAGACCCCTGGGATCACCAAGTCCAACCATCAACATACTCTACAAGGTCACCCCTAAGCCAGATCCCCCAACACCACATCTAAGCGACTTTTAAACACATCCAGGGGTGGGGACTCAGCCACCACCCTGGGCAGCCCAGTCCAGTGCCTGAAAGGTGAGGTGGTTTGCAGCAGAGAGTCTACTCAAATCCTACAGGTATCCTCTACTCTTTCCCATTTGAGTGGGTTTGTACTGCTTCAGAGGATACCACAGAACATTAGGGATTGAAAAGGACTTTGAAAGATCACCCAGTCCAATCCTCCCACCACCAAGAGGCTGAATCTGATGAAAACTAACCAAGGTTCACAAAAAGGCTGGATTATTCCTCCCCTGCACCTTGGGGTGTTGATAACAGGAACCTTCATACCTTCTCTGCAGCATCCAAGAGGCAGCGGGTGCAAGCTGGAACACAGGAGGCCCCATATGCTGCACTTCCTTCTTTCTCCCCACAGCTTCCAGCTGGAGTGACTTCTGCCCCACAGCATAGATAATCCCTGTATGAAAGCAGTCCGTGCTGACAGCTTCTGGGTCCAGAGCAAAGCCTGAGCTGGTGGAGCACAACCTTCCCACTGACTCCATCACCACAAGGCTGATCACCAAAACCAAATGCTCAGTGCTTCTCAAGACTTGTTGATCTTTTAAGCTAATCTTGCCCTCAGAGAGGACAAGGGCAGGAGCCTGGGGTGAAGAGAATGCCAGTCTGACTCCTGATTTTTAAGTGCTGCAGTTGGATGGACCAGATTTAATGCAGGTGATGCCAAAGTGCTGCTGTTGGATGGACCAGATCAGGTGATCCTGCTGTGGCAGGGGGATTGGACTAGATGGTCTTTCGAGGTCCCTTCCAATCCCTAATGATTCTGTGATTCTATAAATCTGAGTGTAAACACACCAGTGCTCACACTGCTTCGGTTAGATCGGAATCTACACGGAGGAAAACTGAAGACTAAGTCACTAAGGAGGTGCAAGACATTTTATGCTTGGAGTTATCTAACTCTTGGGTGCTCCTTAGGATCAGTAGTGCTCAAGGGTGGGATTCACAAAATCTGTTCTGCTCGGAGCCACTTCAGCAGTCCAGGGGGAAACATCCTTTCCATCTGCCAGGCACTTAACTCCAGGCTGCAGGCAGGCAGCTTTGCACACTACAGTCTCCATCCAGGGAGCAGGAATGAGGCAGTGCCTCTCACGTGCTCCCTGATTTTAGGGTGCTGACCTGGAAATGCATCAGTCCGGCAAATCTCATTGCACTGTAGGCAGGGTGAAATTTCTTGTTAAAGGCAAGGGCAGATTATTTATAACATCTTCCTTCTCAAATGATTTTTACTCTAAAATCCTCAAGGATATTTATTCTAGAATCCTTTTAGGGGATTAATCCTGGGTAGGAGACTATCAATTTTGTTTTCCTTATTCTTCAACCTAATTAAACACTACCTGAGGCAGGGGGCTGATGCCCCAGTTAACTGCTGTAATCCTTGAACATCCTTAAAATTCAATGGGAAGGATTCCTGCTCCAGGAGCAGGCAGTGCCAAGGGTATGTGCAGTGCTGGTTTGGACAGGCATGACAAGAGTGACGCAGCAGCAGCCACATGAACGTTACTGCTATGTGTAGCGGGGAATAGGGAGGCAGCTCACAGCGAGCTGCTTCAGTAAGAGAAGAAGGTGTCTGCACTGTGCCATGGAGGGGCAGTACCGCGACACAGACCTGGTGGCATTCGAGCTGCTGCAGCCCTGAAATACCGTGATTGCATCAGCACGTTGCAAATACAGTCTGCCAAGAGGTCTGGCATCGTTGTCTAACCTGGTGACTATGGAGCTTGGCCAAGAGTGACGTATTCTTGGTGCCAGTCTCTATGCCCTTGATTATTTCTGGCTTATAATTGTTTCTAAATCCAGATGCCACCTCAAGTTAGACGTGTGAACATTCCACGAAGCAGAAACTGGGTCCCAGGACTCTTCCACTCAGATCCAGGTTTGTGCTTTGTAGCCTTTGCCTGGCTCAGTCTTTCCTGTACGTCCTTGCAGGAGGTAGCAGCTGTAGCCTCAGCCCTCCTCAGCACCAAAAGCCCTGGAACCCAAGGCTATCGCTCCCTTAGCAAACACTCTACGTAGGTATCATGCAAAGTGCCATGGCCGTGGAAAAACAACCTAGTGTGCAGTAGGGTTGCTCGAAGCGTACCGAATAAATCAGCCTCTTCAGGAGGGACAGCTAGTTTGTGAACCCCAAACAGCCTTTGTTGAGGGCTTAGACTGTCAGCCTAGCTTGGGTTCTTCAGAAATCTAGTGGAAAATCCCTTTGTGTCTTCAGTTTTCATTACTCCTCAGCTGTGAGGCGAAGAGCTCGTGTTCAGCGTTCAGGATGAGGTACCTTTCGGCTCTTTGCCTGTCCTGTGCACCCACAGCAGCTAAGCCCCAGAGCCCTTCTTATGTAAAAGACTTTGTGCCCAGAAAGCAGGAGTGGAGCGAGAGCAGAAGTGGTTCTAGCAGTGCGTGAGAGCAAAAGCTGGCAGTGAGTGGAATCACAGAACATTAGGGATCAAATGGACTTCGAAAGATCATCCAGTCCAATCCCCCTGCCACAGCAGGATCACCTGGATCAAGTCACACCGGAGCATATCCAGCAGGGTTTTAAACAGCTCCAGAGAAAGAGACTCCACAACCCACCTGGGCAGCCCGTCCTAGTGTGGTGTCACCCTCACAGTGAGGAAGTTCCTTCTCACAGGAGTCAGGATTCAGCAGAGGAAGCTGGTGAATGTTTTGATGTGAAAAGTGCAAAGAGATCCCCGCACCGCTTGTACATTCAAAAGCTACTTCTGAAAGAGAAGGAGGAAAAAAGGTTATAAACTAAGAAGTTAATTTTCCACGAGCACAAATAGGTAGGTTGGATTCCGCTCTGAAAGGAAATAGCCTTTAAACACGGACTGGAGCAGCTAACCTTACAAGACTCCCGCAAAGTGATGCTTATTGCTTGCAAACCAGTGGCTGTGCAGAGGCGCCGTACTTCAGCGGGCAGGCGAGGCAACAGCAAACTCTTGGTGCCACTGTGCTGTGCTTGGTAGCTGCTCAGAACGTCCTGCAAAATGATGTCCAGTGCCAACAACAGAGGGGAGATGTTTGCATCTTGCTTCTCGCTTCAGGAGTGAGAAAGCTTGACCTCCTGTGGGACTTGGTCTGGGTGGTCCTGCTGTGGTAGGGGGGTTGGACTGGATGATCTTTCGAGGTCCCTTCCGGTCCCTAATGATTCTATGCCTGCCCTGGGTACTCACTGTTCACTTCACAGTACTCAGATGAGTGCTCTCAGTGAGTGGTTCTCACTACACCGGCATATCTTTTCCTGGGCAGCATAAATTCTGCAGGTGAGCTACACAAGGGCTTACATGTGCTAAACCTATTCGTGTTCACGGCATGAAGCCTTGCCAGGTCTTATTTGCGTTTGCGGTCTAGAAAACCTGAGCTCGATTTCCTGAATGCGTGATGGTTCCATATATCACCTCCTGATGCGCTCTGAAAACCGACCTCCCAAGGACTTCCAGCCTAACCTTGGAGCTGCATTGCTTTGTTGTAACATCGCTGAGTTACCTCCAACAGAGCCAGGGGCTCACAACGGAGACTTGGCTCTTTTGTGAGACGGCAGAGCAGCTCCCTTTCTCAGCTGAGTGCGTAGTCTCGCTGCAGATAACTCAGCCCAGGTTTGCAGAGGTGTTGAACGTTACAGCTGCACGTCCCCATGGCTGCAGAAGGCACCGGGGAGTGCTCCGCGCTTTCTGAAACGGCTATTCAGATGTTGGAAGGCATGAGGCAGTGAAGGATAGGATTTACTTACACTTCCCTGATGCCAGTGCACTTGTGTGGTTACTAAATATATTGTGAGGTCTCCTGAGTCTTTGAAAGCGTGCAATGTTTTTGTCTTAACAAGGGAAGGAAGGAAATGATAGATGAAATCAGGTAATCAAGTTTTATTGCAGCACAATGTCATTGTTTTGCGTTTTATTTCCCGGTCCAACCGGAGCAAGAAAACCCTGCTCTTCCAGCTCTGCAAGTTCTGTGATTCCATGAGAACCCCCTAAAGAGCTGACAAAACAAGTGTGACAACTCGAGATAAATAATTGCTTCTGGCTAATTGTTTCCAAACTACAGATGCAGTCGCACAGTCAAAAAATCATCACGGCCGGTTCCTGGAACAGCTGTTTCATATAGAAACGCTGTGATTCATTTTGTGTTCCTGTCCATTATGTGCTCTTGGTGAATTTGGTGCAATTATGTGTAGAGAAAGGTTATTGCCTTTTTTTCCTGGCTGGGGAAGGCGTTGGAAGCTGATGTTTTTCAGCAGTGTGTTTTTGTGCTGTATTATTGCCCCCCCCCAACAGAAAGCACCCAGAAAGGTACATGAGAAAGAGGGATTGTCTGAAATGCGTGAAAGGTGGTCGTCTGGTCCCAACACGGTTCTGTGTGACTCGTAATTGTGTTCTGGCATGTCAGCTGTCCTGTTTGGCTAAGGTGTGCGTTGATGGGAAAGCTGGGGAGGGACTTTTTAGACATCAGGTAGCGACAGGACTAGGGAATGGAGCAAAGCTGGAGCTGGGTAGATTTAGACTGGATGTGAGGAGGAAGTTCTTCATGGTGAGACTAGTGAGAGCCTGGACTGGGTTGCTCAGGGAGGTGGTTGAGGCCCCGTCCCTGGAGGTGTTTAAGGCCAGGCTGGATGAGGCTCTGGCCAGCCTAGTCTAGGGTGGGGTGTCCCTGCTTGTGGCAAGGGGGTTGGAACTGGATGATCCTGTGGTCCCTTCGAACCCTGACTAATTCTATAGTGACTTACAGTGGAGAAGGTCCTTTCATCTTAAAGTCTGTGTTGCAGGTGCTTAGACCTTCTAGAAAACAGCATGGACGTGTTCCTGTGTGACTTGGTCTGGGTGATCCTGCTGTGGCAGGGGGATTGGACTGGATGCTCTTTCGAGGTCCCTTCCAATCCCTAATGATTCTGTGATATTGCTTGCAGAACCGATGCCTGAATATCTTCAGATCACCACATACTTTCCCCTGACACTCCAAAACACACCTCTCTTCCACTTCACAGCAACAAATATTCTATTTAAAAGGGTTTGCTCACCACTCTAGAACGTCTGTTTTTTGATCTTTCGCCCCCTACGGTTGTTTCTGAAAGCCCCAATTTGCAGTCCTGTGCACCTGCCTTTGACTGCAAACACCTCCCTGTTGATGTGAGAGCCCACGAGGCTTGCGCTGCAGCAGTGTCCACCGAGTCCCAGGGAGGCAGCAGCACCTCTGATCCTGTTCAGTCTGAGATCACTCTGCCAAAACGAAACCCCTGCCAAGCCACGGGATCGGTAAGCGCTCTGCTTGGTTGTTCCTCTAAATGCAAGGGGTTGCCTCAGCTTGTTTGCTTGCCCGCAGCATGAACAGCTCTGTGTGGGGAGGTTTTCGTACAGTCCCTCTCTTCTATGCTCTTTCTGATGTATTTGCTTGCAGCAGTCTGAATTTTCTAGAAGAGGAATGCCCGGCCTTTCCTTAGCAACGAGACATTAGCTTTATGGTTGTCTATGACTTTCATAAAGAATGCAGTGACAGCTTCTGCTCCAGTGCTCCACAGATGTACGTTTCAGGCTCTCCAGGTCCCTCCCTCAAACCACAGAGAACCAGCATCTCAGGCACAGCACCCATAAGCAGCTGCTTTATGGACTAACAAGCTTCTGTTTGGCAAATCCTTCTCTTTATAAATATTAACTGCAGTTACCTAGTTACCTGCCGCCTTCTTGGCCTTGAAATCTTGTTACGACTTAATTTTTCATGGAGAACATCGGGAGACAGCAAAAAGCAGGCGAAAAACATGATTTGCCTCTTCAAAACCTTTTCAGGCTGTACTGGGATCTCGCAGACTTTGCACCTTGGTATAAACCTGATACCTTTCGAATGTCTGCAGCGCGGCTTCGTAACTGAGTTTTACTGCTTGAGCTAGCAGAAGACTATTTAAATCGACCCTGGTTGATTTTAAGCTTCAAACGCAGCTATTCGCAGAAAACAAAGGGCTGCTCTGATCGCCTTCCTTCCCCCGGCACCTGCTCCTCGCAGCAACTAAACTCTGTTTAAATCCTCTGCAACTGCCTTTCATAATTCAAGGCGAAGAATCATCTCAAATGAAGCGTTTAACCAGACCGCTCTTCCATTCGGGGTATCTTAAATTCCACTTAACTTCTAGAACTGTTGTTGCTGGGCTGTAAGTCTGCTACGGGTTTGCTTCGTTGAGTTGGAATTGCACACCCCGAGCTGCAGGACTAGATGTGTTCCTGTGCGACTTGGTCTAGGTGACCCTGCTGTGGCAGGGGGATTGGACTTGATGATCTTTCGAGGTCCCTTCCAATCCGTGATGGTTCTATGGTTCTATGAGCTCACTACAGTGTCAGGGAGCACCAGAAGGAACGGCAGAACACGTCGCCTTCCTCCCAGCTGCTACCCATGTTTGGAATGACCCACGTCAACTGCACCAAGCCCTACTGCTGCCAGGTGTGTGTGCTGGTTAAAACACACACCTTCTGCTCTTTACGAGAGGATTTGCAGCAAAAGCAAGTGGGCAGCAGCTAAACTCCTCCTAGTGTTCCCCCACCCTCAACCCTGGCACTGGCAGCCAAGATCGATGTGTGCAAGTGTTTATACAAAACCAGGAACAAACGGACTCTGACTTTCTGAGGCTGTTCTGCAGCCAAGTGCTCACAGAACATTGGAAGGGACCTCAAAAGATCATCCAGTCCAATCCCCTTGCCAGAGCAGGATCACCTAGACTATCACACAGGAACATGTCCAGGTGGGTTTTAAACATCTCCAGAGAAGGAGACTCCACAACCCCCATGGGCAGCCCCTTCCTCACCCTGACACAGTGTGTGCACCATGATCATGTCCACAGTGCAGGTCCCAGGCTGCATCCCAGTGGTGAGGCTACTGCAACCTCACTGTAAGTGTCCTGCACAGTCTGGTCCCTCCGATACCAAGATAAGAGCAGACACAGGCTCCTTCCCTACCTGGGCATACAAGACCACAGCAGTTCTCATCTGAAGAAGCAGCTGGGGCAGGGGGCTGGGCACACGAAGCAGGAATACAAGCTATGCTGTGGAGTCTATCTGCTTCAGCTTTGACAAAAACATTGAATTCAAGTACCAGCAGCGCTCCTGAAAGCCACACGGTCTCTTGAAACCCACAGAACAGTTCAGCTTACAAATTTAGAACATTTAGTCATTAATAATGTCCATATTTTCACGTCAGATATGTTTTCGTGCTAATAGAAGGTGACAGCCACCACCCTCTTTCAAGGGCAAAGTTCAGGAGGATCCTGTGCAGAATCTGTAGCCAGCCCTTCACATACAACCTGTTTCTCTTTCAGGAGGTGTATGGATCATGGATCTCCTTGGGACAGCAGAAACTTGGCTGGTAGAGTATTGACCTGCTTAACTGTCTCTGCTGCTTTCTGATACCAAAGAAAATTAGTTTCTAGGGGGACGCAGGAGAAGGAAGATTGAGGGGGAGAAAAGAAGGACATGAATTAAGTGAAAGTGAGTGATAAAAGCATCATTTCCTGATATCGGCTCTTCTGTGGTGCGTGGGTAGGCCAGTGTGTGCGCCACAGTGATGAAAGTACCAGCACGAGAACTAGAGTCCAATGAAGACTGAGAGACAGCCAAACCACGAGAGAGGAGAAGGATTTGCGCCTATGACCTTTCTCAGATGGAGCTCTGCTTTAGAGAGGTCACACTCATCGGCTTCATAGAATCACAGAATCATTAGGGATTGGAAGGGACCTCAAAAGATCATCTAGTCCAAAACCCCGGCCACAGCAAGACCATAGAACCATCAGGGATTGGAAGGGACCTTGAAAGATCATCTAGTCCAATCCCCCTGCCACAGCAGCATCACCTAGAACAAGTCACACAGGAACACATCCAGATGGGTTTTAAACATCTCCAGAGAAGGAGACTCCACAACCCCCCTGGGCACCCTGTTCCAGTGCTCTGTCACCCTCACTGTGAGGAAGTTCCTTCTCATATTTATATGGAAGGATCACCTCGACCAAGTTGCACAGGAACACATCCGGGCGGGTTTTAACCACACCAGCGTAAGCAGGCGTCAGTGAGCCTATGCGTAACAGGAAGACCTTTGGATGTGTTTTCTGCGTGGTGGTCCTGAGCGAAAATGCCCACCCACGTTTAAGATGCTTAAAGCTTTTTCAAAGTATTCAGATGTGCACTGCAGGGTACAAACGTGCCTCATCCAGGTATAGGTCGTGTGTGTAAAAGGTAGGGAAAAAAGGGAAGAATGAAAAAACTGCCTCAAAACTGCCTCAAATGGGGCGCCTGGCGGAACACGCGCAGCCCGTTGTCAAAGGACACAACGTACCTCTCTTTAAATCAGTTCATTAAGCAATTAAAGTTCCCCACTGTATCACTGTTTAATAATACAAGCAATTACTACGCTGGTCTTTCTATTATCCCTGAGGTCTGTTTCTTTCGGGCAAAATGTCTTTCACTTGCGTGTTCTCAAATCAAGAGATAAGCTGAACCCTTTTATTAAAGGTTCCTTTGTCACGCTTGCGGACTCTGCTTTGTAAGCTTTAATGGGATGTGGCATATCAGGCTACTGGAGAAATTGGTTACACAGGCAATCTCTGGACAGGATCTTGCTTTCTCAAAGAAAGCTCTGGTTAGCGGTGTGTGAAGAACGACACGGCACATGCCTACAGTGAGCAGCTGAGGTAAATCAGCGGTAGGAAGGACACAGCAGCACACATCTGTCTAAACCACAAGAGCAGGGGCTTTCTGACATCTACTTGAGCAGCCCAGAATGACACTGCGGCTAGAAGAAGCTGCACTCTGGACCACCTGGAGGAATCTCTCACATGGCAAATAAAGCTGTTACCCCACACGGATCTCTCTCTTATACTACTACAGTAGCTTTAACCTAAAGGTGGCCGCAAGGGAGGGGCAAATTCGTGTTCTATACCTGAGTAATCAGAGCATCCCACTGATGCAAATGGACGGTACCACAGAAGATGCAGTTCTGCTGCTGCAGTTGTCCATACACTGAAGGGGCATGGAGATGCATGTTGAAGGACTGATAAACCCCTTGCATTGGGGTCTTCTGCACATCAGTCATGATAAGCAACTTGTATCTGTTAGGATAGCTGTGTTATCAGAAAGCCACCGAGAAAAAGTGACTGAATGTCTATAAATACGTGAAGGGCGGGTGTCAGGAGGATGGAGCCAGGCTCTGCTCAGTGGCATCCAATGATAGGACAAGGGGCAACGGGTGAGAGCTGGAACACAGGAGGTTCATCATCAATATGAGAAGGAACTTCTTCCCAGTGAGGGTGACAGAGCAGTGGAAGGGGCTGCCCAGGGGGGTTGTGGAGTCTCCTTCTCTGGAGATATTTAAAACCCAACTGGATATGTTCTTGTGCAACTGAATCGAGGGGATCCTGCTGTGGTGGTGGGGGGATTGGACTGGATGATCTTTCAAGGCCCCTTCCAATCCCTAATGTTCTGTGATCTGTCGTGATGAAGCTTATTATTAATGAAGTTTACTTTTACACCCTTATTTTTAACTCTGCAGAAGATACAGAGCTCAGCATCCGATAAACACGTAAAACTGCATTTTCCTTCGAGCACAGGACACAGTGCAACTTCTGAACCAGGCACCAACCCAGATTCCCCCAGCTGCTGGAGAAGAAAGAAAAAAGAGAAGTAAGTATTTATGAAGAAAGGCATAATAAGATCAGAGGGAAGCCTGTCATAAAAATGCACGTTGCATAATACATGATGGATCAGTTCTATTATTTAACTTTTGCATAGATATAACAATACAGAGATATGCTAACCATCATAGTCAGCATTAATTTACAGTGGGAAAAAATAATTAGAATCTCACTTTTTCTGAAGAATGGAGTGAAAATGTAAACAATGCTTCCCTCCAGGCAAGTGCTTCATCAAGTTGACAGGTGCATTTGAATTTCCATGGGTGGGGGACATAATAGGTTATTTATGTGTCATTTTAATAGAAAGGCCCAACCATCAAGATGGACAGGAGACTTTATCAGTACTGCTGTTTGCAACTAATCCACCAATTTAATACCCCATGAAAATACCTGCAACAAAACCTGGACATTTTTCTTTTCCACTCCATTATAGGCAAATCAATATGGGTGCTATTCATCTCAAATCCTGGGCTCAGCAGGTGCCTCCCAACACCGAGATCCTCATGATGCTGGTGTAGCAGCAACACCATGTACATGCAGGGTGTAGACATGATGCTTGAGGACATGGTTGGTAGAGTAGATGAATGATTGGAATCAATGATCTTAAAGGTCTTTTCCAACCTAAACGATTCTATGACTTGTGGTTGCAGTCAGGAACTCTAAGGCAGGACCACAGAAGTGTGCCTAGACCACGACGTCACCCCCAAACACAAGCAAGCAAGAAAAGATGTTTCCACATCGTGGCTGCAGGCTGAGATCTGTCTTGTGCGAGGTGACGCAAGGACCCTGTGCAGAACAAAAAGACCACCCTGCCTCACAAACAGGACCTGGTCCCAGCACCCACTTCAATATCCCACCAGTTCAGTGATGTATTTGTCTTGGGAACCTTGACTTTTGATCCAGGTTACCCATTTGACCGACCTCTTCAGGGCTGATTTTTCCCTGTGTGGATGAAGCGGTCACACATCTATGCACACATGCACAAACCTTACTGTCCACGTAAAAAAGTCTTGCTCCAATTTCTTCTTCCCTCCTTGATATTTTCATCTGTACCCCCTGTTCTAGTCTACACAGCTCTTGCTGGCATGTTTCTAGCACAGAGCATGCGCTGACCGCTCCTCCCCAGCTCTTCACTGGGATGGATGTGTGCCTGCACAGTCAAAGTCTGCTCTGATCCATAGAAAAAACATATAAGTATTTCCCACGAGGAAATATTTAAAAACAAAAACCCAAGAAGCTTTTTTCACGAGCTGAAGGTTTTCGTTATTACAAATCCACCCTCATTTTGTGCAAAATTTCCATTTCCAGATTCACAACACACCAGGGTCTACACTGACTGCAAAGTGTCTCTGGTGGGGCTGAAGAGCCACAGAACAGATCTGAAGGAGGACAGAGGTGATGAGCTCATCCACCATTCCCACATCCTCTCAGACACAGGTTCCAATTCTGCGGAAACAATTCTTTCCTGAGAAACACCCGCCCAGCTCCAGGGACGTTACCAGGATGTAACCTGGAGCATCTTCGTGCCCCTTGGAAACTGCTAAGAAGAGCTACCCCTCAGAGCTTTTGCAAGAGCAAGCAATTCACAGCAACATAAATCTGATTAAAAACAGACCCGGGACATTTCCTACACTCGGCCTTTCAGTCTGCAAAGCTCAGGCATCCCTGTGCTTAATTAGGAAATACTACTCGGAGTAGGACCCGGCTCTAATAAAATGTGTGTTGCCTGAGCACAGCATAGTAATAAGCTACAGAAAGAGTCGCTGCCCTCTTTTCCTCCCATTACATCTAACTTGGAGACCACTTTTTCTGGCAGGAGGACAATGCCATTTCTGCCGGCTCCGCAGAAGGTTTTGAGACCTTCTTCCCTGCCAGAGCACATGGCCAAACCTCTGACCCAAGAGCAAGGAGGTGCTGAAGCCAGAGCACTGATTTGCCTTCCAGGGTTAGATAGTGTTGGGGATCGGAGCTATCCTAGAGCCTGAAGGATGATGCTCAGTAACCATGTCTACAACCCCGTTTACACTTCCTGGGATAACACTCCCAGGATAATAGTCCCTCGAGTTCCAGCTCAGATGGGTTGGTATGAACAGTAACTTGTGGAAACACAACGGCTGCAAGTGCTGCCGCTTTAATCTTCCATTGCAGCTCCCTTTTCTCATGTGAATCGACTTTTCTGTGCTTGTGCTTGCACAGCCTGTTTGCACCTCACAAATACCTTCTGCACATGACACATGACTGTAACTGATCCATTCACCTACCCGTGACTCCCAGAGATGATCCTGTCTATTCACCTTCAGAGCTTTCACCTGCGCACCAGGGTCTTCTGCTCGAAGCACTGAGGCAGGCGACACTAGAAAAACGTCCTCAGAAGTCCCTGAACCAAGCAGCATCCTGGGGAGAGGCCACTTGACTATGTTCTGCATAAACTCAAGTGTTTTCAGAGTATTAATTCTACATTATATTTATTCGTTATTTTTATTCTTTAATGTATTTCTATTATTTTTATTTTTATTATTATTATGGCCATTACACTCTTAAAAGTTTTGAGTCTGTTGTTGACAATACCTGACAGAAATTTAAAAAAAGATCAGTTTCCTTTCCTTTAATAATCCTTTAATTGAATAACTAACAAAAGCTATTCAATTCCACTCCTATGCTTGTTACACGTGCAAAAGGGGCAAACCATCAACTTACTACAGATTTTATAAACAGTTTAGAGAGCATCAGATGCTCAGCTACCGAACAAAGGACTTGCTCTTTGTTTCACGTTCAAATAAAGGGTTTAAAAGTGGCAAAGAATACGGGAAAAGCAACTAAACTGGTGTGAACAAGCTGTTGATTTAAAAGCCCAAACAAAACCCATCATGGTGGGGTTTCTAAGAAGTCATATTTGCAATTGAAAACACCCAGAGGGCAGATGTGACTGGCACAGCCAGCACTGAAAGCAGGGAAGGTGATAAGATGACACAGGCAGGTTTGAACCTCGACAGTAACTCAGAGAGGGAAACACTCTGCAAGCCATTAACAGCCTGTGAGCATCGTGTCTGTAGCCTTGACTGCAGCTGAGCTCCTTGGTGAGCACAGCCAGGACTCACCTTCTCCTGTCCTCACAGCACACCCAGAGCTGCTCTGCAGAACAAAACTGAGCACCAACAAATGAGCCTCTTGCTCTTGCCCCAAATTGACACTCTGAGCTTGCTTTCGGTTAGCAAACCAAGAGGAATCTCCACAGATCCTCAGGGGTGCAAATGAATTGAGAACTGAGCTGGGAAAAGCTCTTGAGGGGCCCAGGGG
>JAOXOE010000343.1:4217857-4237255 GCA_028565055.1 Phoeniculus purpureus | reverse complement strand
CTCAATAATCTCATACAGGCAGCTCCGACTCAAAGGGCAGGCAACAATGAGCAATTATACTTGCAGTTTTATGCTGGCAAGGTTTAAATAATACATTAAGATCCGGGGTTGCTGGGTTTATGTTTTTGTTTGGGGAGGGGTTTTTTTCAGAAATACATTTTCCAGAGGAGCTGGTACCGTCCTGCAGCTGTTTGGTGTTAGACGTGAGACCCACCAGCCCTCAAAGCTCACATTAGAAACAGACCTTTGGCCAAGTTGTGTCTTCATTTAGACCTTGGCAACCCTGCTTACATCACTGAGGGTAATCTGACCTCCCGGGTGAATAATGCAACGCAGTGATATGGGTCTGGTTTGTATTTTCTAGGATCGCCTCAGTCGAAATGCAACAGCTCCCTGGATTGTGTGTGGGATCAAAATGCCTTCCAGAGGTAACGTCGTGGATATGGGAACTGGGGCTGACCTGGCAGCTGACAGTACCAGGACACAGAACTCCTGTCTGGAGTCTCTCCTCATAGACTGAAAGGGTGGGAAAGGTACAGCAGTTACTCCTGGAGCAGAGGGTCCTGCTTCCTGCTGCAAACTTCTATGTGTGCAATGATGCTTGGAAAGAAGAAGTGCCTCTTCTCTCTCTCCCCCAATTTTGAAATGAGTAGAATTCAGCCCAGACTAGAGAAGAAAAATTCCAGTTGCATTAAAAGGGGATGAAAGTGATGGTAGAACTTGCCTTAGTAACCCATTCAAGATGCATCCTAGTTGGCTGAATCACTACTGCTCTGAACTCACAAGAACTGCTCTTTGTGCACTTTCTGAAAGAACTTTTATCCCCTCGTTTAGAGACAAAAAGGAAATAGAATGCGTAGAGTCCTGTAGGAGATAATCCGAAGCCTCCGAGCCACGGTAACTTCCAAGCCCACATGCTTTATATAGATAGGAAAAACAAAACGTCGTGGGCTTGAAAACAAAAGTACCGCGAGCTCCCTGTTTATTTTTGTTGGGTTTGTTTGTTTGTTCCGCAAAGCATCCCCTTGCCCAAGCGCAGTGAAAATGAGTCTCAAAATAAAGCCTGAGCTGGGACTCTGAATCCTAAGCTCTGCCTGGCTACACATCAACCAGAAAGAAGAAACAACAAAGTCTGCATCACCAGGAGAACAGAGTGAGGGTATTTGAGCAGCAGCATCCCCACCTCATTGAAGAATTTCCATGAGCTGTACAACCTTTCCTTTGTGCAGGCAGCAAAGAGGCTGGTTCCATGAAAATAAAAACAAAACCAACAAAAAAACCCTCTTAAAGCCAAAACGTTTATCTTAATCCACCTCTAAATCCTATTATGCTTCAACAAATGACAGTGGTCACCCTTAGCGGCCAGAGATGAAGCAGAACGAAAACCCCACCATTAGCTTGAAGGGCACTGCCAGGTTCAAAAATCATCAATTCCTTCCTCCTTGCACACTCAGGTCTTTGCACACAGCCCTGGCACTTTGTTTTGGCCATCTTACAGCTTTGCCAAGGTGCCAGAAGAGCAGAAACGAGACTCACACTCCAGACACTGAAAAGACACCATGACTTGCATCGTCACCACTGCAAAAGCACCGAGGGGGGGGCGGTTCTCCCTAGTAAATTTAACTTGTTTTCACTGTGGTTTGCATTCAGCCTGGACACTGAAGTCAAATCAAACAGGCTTTTTATGGTAAATAGCAATGAAGGAAGATTTTTCCTCATTCCCCTTCGCTTGCCCTCTCCGGTCCCCCAACGCCTGGGCTGCAAATGCTGCACAAGAGTGTCCCATTCACAGAAAACCCCACTATTGTCCTTCGGGTTTGAGGCTGTTTGCTTGTTGTTTGTAGTTATTGGTTTATGCCCTCCCTTCCCAGTCCCTCCCCTCTCCAAGCCCATTTGCCTCTAGTTATCGTCACAAAATAAAGCATTTGGGAGCTACTCAAAGTGGTTTGCATCAGGTACAGACTAAAGAACACACCGAGATGCTGCCATCAATGTGAAAGCAGCTCCTCCACTATCTGAATTCGGATTGTAGCCCCAGGACACAAGTGAAGGACTCCTGCTCCACACACAGGCAATTCAGAGTGTAAATGTGGCAACAGGAAACAGAGAAAAGGCTCCAAGACAGTCACAACCTGCCGCCCAGTCGCTCTCGCTCCCCGACACGTGTTTGTACTTCCACTTGTAGAATCTCAACAACAAAATGTTTGGAATACTTTGTTCTTGCAGGACCTCCTTCTCTTTCAGTCACACCCTGCAGCATCCCACCCTGCGCCTGGAGCTGCTCTGTGAGAGCCTCCAGGGCACAGGGCTCCTTGTGGCACATCGCACTCTGACCCAGCCCAGCTGGCTGAGCAACTTAGAGCAGAAGTACATATAAGTTATAACAACTATATCAGTTACAGCAGCATCACAGAGAGGCACACACTGCATACCTGTAGCCATAGATGCAGTGGAGGTTGCCCAGACCTGACCGTGAGCTGTGATAAAACTTCTCACTGTCTCAAATGTTAACAATTACCTGATCCCCCCCCTAAAAGAGCCACTTGTTGTCAAACAGCAATTTAACTAATGACCCCCTCGTTGTTATGCAAGTGCTGCCTCAAACAAAGGCATTTACAAAGCTCTGATGAAAGGAACCAGTCTATAAACCTCGCCTCAGCTGCGGGAGGGCTGGGGCTCCCAGTTTCACAAGCCTCCACTGTATTTGAAGTGAACGTTGTGTGTTTATAACGCAGACCTCAGCAAAGAGGCACCAGTCAAGGGAAAGGGAAGAGTAACCCTAAAAAAGCTGAACAAGATGCTCCTGGGTATTGACTTTGAAAGACAGAGGAATGCAGTTTCTACCTTTACCACATTATTTCTTGCTCGCCAAGTGGAAATGCAAAGCCCAGATATGTTCAAATAAATTGAAACAGGGTTCTCCTTGGTGGACCGGTGACGGCAGGATCCACTGGGCAGGTTTGTTCTCTCAGGCAAGACCCATTAATACAGAAGGGGGTTTATCTGGGAAGAGTTGCCACTACAAGTCCTGACTGGGTCATCTCAGCTGCACAAAAAAACCAGGCTGTGAGGGGAGGGTTGATGCCGTGACTGAGGCTTCAAGACTGCAGGCTAGTGCTGGTGAGAATGTTTCTGATGTCGCTGCATCCAGAAGATCTGCTGGCGTGATCCCAAAGCCTAAGGTTAAGCTCAGCAAGAGATCACAGAATGTTAGAGATTGAAAGGGACCTCGAAAGATCATCTAGTCCAATCCTCCCACCGCAGCAGGATCACCTAGATCAAGTCACACAGGAACATGCCTAGGAGAGTTTTAAATGTCTCCAGAGACAGAGACTTCACCATCACCCTGGCTAGCCCATTCCAGTGCTCTGTCACCTTCACTGGGAAGAAGTTCCTTCTCATATTGACGTGGAACCTCCTATGTTCCAGCTCACACCCATTGCCCCTTGTCCTATCATTGGATGCCACCGAGCAGACCCTGCTCAAATCCAACTGGAGAAGAGGATTCTTGTGCCAAGTAAATCACTGAAACAGTGCCTGGTAGAGTCAAGGTGTTTTAAGACTCAAGGTTTAGCTCCATCTTCATCAAAGCATGGCACAGCCAGAGCTTCCCACCTTTTCTCTTGATCATTTCTCCAAACTTACAGGATCTTCTTTCAGAAATGTTCATTTTTTTTTAAAAAAACAACTGTTTAAAACCCACTTCTGTTGCAGACTAAACCCAGTAAGTTTTGACACAATAAATCCACAAAACCTGCTGCACTTTGTCCCCTGAATGGGGTCGTTATCCCTCTGTGGCCACCTGACCCCCCAGGTTCTCCATTAATATTAATGCACAAACCCTTGCAAATACAACTCCCATTTAACCATTCAGAGGAACATTTTGCAAGATGAAGAGAACAGTTTTCAAAATAGAGGGGAAAAAACCTCCAGAGGACGTGGCCACCCTTCACAGGTCAGTGGCTGGGACAGCCGGAGCTGCTGAGGGAGAACTGCAGGACCATTCTCCCTTGGGGGCATTTTAGCACTCCTGAGATCTGATACCCACATTCATCAGCACACAACAAGCCCCTCTCCAGATGAAAAACACTAAAGATCATGTTCCTAATAAAACACTCAATTTGCCTCCTTCTCTTTTTTGTTGTTGGCAGGAATTTCTCATCACCTCCCCTCCCCGGGGCTGGCTACCTTCCTCGTCTGTCAGGAGAATACAAGCAAAGCCTTGCTGGCTGGTCTCAGAGGTGCTAGTGCCAGGTTCACAGAGACCCAGGAAATTAGTGCTGGTTTGGATGCTCTGATTATCACTAAAACAAAGTAGGTGGGAAGCACAAGTGTCCATTTGTGTCCTGACAAGCATACCAGGTCCCCACAATCATGTATCTGGCATAGGCTTCCCAGGGAGGGGGTTGAATCACCATCCCTGGGCATGTTTCAGTCATGGATGTGGAAGCTCAGGGACAGAGTTTAGCAGTGGCCGTGGGTCAGTTTGGTTGATGGTTGGACTGAATGATATTGAAGGACTTTTCCAACCTAAATGATTCTGTGATCTTTGCTAAATTCACCTCTAAGCCTTCCTACTGAGCCTCCTAGAGCTCTTACATACAGCCAGACCTTGTCCAGTCCTTGCCCAGCTCCACTCAACGGTCAAGGAGGCTTCACTCTGATACTTACAGGTGTCTTCAGTAGTTCCTGCTGTCTCTGTGGGGCATTTTACCTTAAAGAACAAAAATGATTTGATCCCAGAATGTGTAATGCCCATTGTCCAGAAAGCAAACCACTGGACTCTTCAGATTTGTAGGATTCTCTCACGGACTAGCTTCTGCAGCACTTTCCTCTCTGTTTTGTGTAGCAACCACACAGATGAAGCTGTTTCTTCCAAAGGAAGAAACAGAGATCTGCAAACCCACCTTGATAGGCAAACCCTCCTTGATGGGTAAAACCACCTCTGCCCCAGATCAGAGGATGGCCAATGCCAAAGGTGTAAGGAGAAGATAAGCCCAGTAATTAGAGAAGGCTGAAACATTTACAAATCACTGGACAAAAAGCTAAGTGTGTAGCAGCAACGAGGATAAAGCACAAATAATAAAGCAAATACTCATTTTTAAAGGCTGTACCCACCCATAATGGACAACACTACAAGAACATCTCCATGAAGTGATTTGCTCAGTCCCATCCCTCAGTGATCACGTCATGTCTTTAAACCATCAGGGCCAATACTTCGTATCGCTCACTCTAACTTTGGATGTTCTCACTATTCAGGTAAATAGGTAAATCTTTTCAGAATCCCAAAGTTGTTTGGATGAGAGATATCGTCTGCCACTGTCTTACCAGTGAGACCAAACAGATACAAGGAGTCCAAGGTGTTAACGTGGCCCTACCCGACCTCCATCTGAGACACCTACCGGCCAGTTCTCTTTTGTGCGGAAAATGAAGAGTCAGCTGATTTTTGTTGCAAAGAATAGGAATCACCTCTGTTAAATAAGTGACTGTCCTGGGGGTTTGCAGACCTGCTCGCATCATACTTCAATCTACCGAAGGGAGGAGGGAGTCGCCGTACGAATCTCTCCTGCAATATTTCACGAGCTAGTAAATTTTCTATGGAAATTATCCAGCTTGATGGAAACGTCTGTATTTCAAACCTCACAAGAGTCTGATTTAGAAGAGAAATAGTGCTTGTTTACTGCAGCTTCATTGAAGACAAAGATGGAGAGAACCTGGAGTGTCGAAATGTTAACGTTCCCAGAAAACTAATTATCATATTTTCCACTTGCAAACTTCAAAACCTGCTGCTAATTAATCTCTGTGGAAAGGCTGCGTATGAATCAAATTATAATGTAAGTCAAGACTATACGGGATGAGATGTATAATGCTGCCCTGCCACCGAGGAGAAACGGAGCGGGTTGCCGGCGCAGGGATGACAAAGAGCCCAGTGACTCGCTCTTCATTAGCGCCGCCATCCGCACCAGGCAGCCGCTGACAGACTCACCCCCGCGGACTGCTCCCAGCCACCCTGCCTTCTTCAGACGTTGCCTGTGGTCACAAATTATCTAGAAGCAAGGAGAAAAAAACCACCCCAAACCCCCCAAATCTATTTGACTGCCTGAGCAACCCTTGACGTGGGGCTTGCGGAGCTCTGTTGTGAAAACATCTTGAGGGCGATCAAGTGCCATTAGCACGTGTCAATGGAGCTTCCCGTGAATTACTACAAAAATTACAGTTAAGTGTGCTCCTCCTCCATCACTGTCCAACCTCTCTGACAAAACACTTTGGGGATCTATCTCTTGAAGCATTGCAGAAATTACCACCTTTCTGACAGCGTAGCCACCAGAGGGATGTCAGCCGGCAACTCATTGGGCCCATCTGCATCAACCAACACTTCCGCAGGATTAATTTATCGATCGTAGGATTCAAATGATTTGTTATCGTTCGCTCTGGAAATACTACATTGTGCATGTAGTGGGCAGGGAGCAGAGGAGAGAGACTTGAATCAATCAGTTCCATGGAAAGGCAATCCAAATGTATGTGTTCTCGAAACAAAATGCTGTTTGCAGCCTCCCCAAGTCATTTCCATGGAGTTTGATGAATCTTGGAGTCTTACCATAGGAGATATCACAGGGCAACCTAATAAGAAATCCTGTAGCCTCTGCATAGTTTGCCTTTGTAAGATTTTATTCAATAGCTGTCATGCAGCTCTCAGATCAGAGATGCATCCAAGTGTGGAGATTTTTATCCATTTTTCCTGTTTAAATTGTGTTTAAGATGGGGCTGTAACATGGAGTTGAGAAAGTCCACTGCAGAATTCCCCTACCAGCTCAATGCCTAATGGCTTCTCATTAGTTTACTTGTTGGTTCTATCTGTTCTAGCACTGGTATCATTTATTACGAGGCTTCTTCCTGAGTCCAAAAGCAGCTTTTCCCTCACTGCTTCGCTCTCTTTTTCCTCCCCATCACTTGCACTTCCACACTTTGTGCCCAATTACTAAGGGGCTCGTGTGGGGTTCAGTGATGTTGGTTACTCCAGATGCTTCTGACCATCCACTCTTCCCCTCTCCACTCCCTGTGGACCAAATACTCAAGGAGAGCAGCAAGAGAAGTGTTTCAGCACCATCTGGCCAAATCCAAAGTCCAAGGGCTCATCATTTCATACCAACATGGTTTTATTTCAAGTCTAAGAGGCGATGGAATGTCGCACTCCTGCCTGACCTGACTTTTTGCTCTGTTTTCTCTAACATCCCATTACTGCAACGAGTCTTCCCTCCGCTCATCTCATGACTTTCAATCTTTATTTAGTTTCCAAAAACCCACCCCAAACCTGTTCTCTGCCTTCAATAATTTATTCCAGGTGAGAATCTGACCTTCTATACCCAGACCACGCAGAAGTTCAGTGTGACACAGCCCTGTTTCCTCCTCTCTCCTCTGCTTACACAGACAGATGGGAGTTCTGGCTCTAATGAAGTCAGTGCGAGTTTTGCTGTTGATTGCAGAGGGTTCAAGGTTTCCCACCATTTTTGTGGCAGATAGGTGATTATTTCTTATTGCCTCATCATCTCTGAGTTGTCCTGGACTAGCAAGGGGTTCAGCTGTTACTGTAGCTTGAAGGAGACTGAGGGGTGACCTCATTAATGTCTATAAATATGTGAGGGGTGGGTGTCAGGAGGATGGAGCCAGGCTCTTCTCAATGTCATCTGGTGATAGAATAAGGGGCAATGGGTGTGAGCTGGAACATAGGAGATTCCACATCAATATGAGAAGGAACTTCTTCACAGTGAGGGTGACGGAGCATTGGAACAAGCTGCCCAGGGGGGTTGTGGAGTCTCCTTCTCTAGAGACATTTAAAACCCACCTGGACATGTTCCTGTGCGACTGTTCTAGGTGATCCTGTTGTGTCAGGGGGATTGGACCAGATGATCCTCTGAGGTCCCTTCCGATCCCTAGTGATTCTATGATATTCAACAACACAAGTTACTCTAGACCGACACAGTGATTTATTCAGACTGATGCTTTAGGAATGAATTTCTATAGAACTTCTAGTTACTCTGGTTTTTCTCAAAGACCACGTTCAGTCTACAGCAAACTTTGTTTTGATTCTTGGTAGAATTTAAATTACTGGAGACTCTCAGAGTTCCAATGAACAACTTCAAAAAGGTTTTGCACCATGGTTACAGGTAGGGAAAAGGAACCAAGCCACAAACTAACAACACACCAGGCTTCTAAAATCACTGAAACCAGTTTAGGGAAAAGGAAGAACAAATCAGAAATTGAAGATTATGTCTTTGGCTGCAGCTCCAGCAATCTCAGTTTTGAAAGCTGTAACCCAGGGCACACAAGGTGGAACTTGTGAAGGCACCACCCAGAGCTTGCAAACAGAAGAGCTGCCAAATACAAACAAAATTCACGCCCTCTCTCCTTCTCCTTTCTCAGTGTATGTTCAGTTCTCCATGGGCAAACCATGGATATCTAGATCAGCAAGTTGAGGAGAGTTCTTGAAGCGGAGCCAGAAGCACCATGAGTGCCCCCAGCATGAGAACAAGCCCAGGACCATAAGAGAAGTGATGGTCATCTCAGGTGGGGTTTGTTGCACCCAGAAGCTCATGAAGCTTCCTCCAAGATGAGATGAAAAGCAAAACATGGGTTGAACAATTCATTCTCTGCCAGCTCCCATAACCACATCCACCATGAGTTTCCTCTCCTGCCACTGCCGATTCCACTAGCAAGGGCAGGATTTTGCCCTCAACTACTCACAAGTAATTAATACATTATTGAACAAGAATAAATAGATAGCAATTAAATAACAAGTATTAATGACTTATTTATTAACATATTAATAGTTGGCCTGAGAGTAATAAATGCAAATTAGTGTAAAGTGGTACCAAAAATTGTGTCGATAATAGGCCCCGAAGTGATCTTGTGTGTTCAAGATAATTACAAATATATTTTCCTTTCAAAAAACTACTGCCGGGTAATTTTTTATGGTTTGCTCTAATATCATTTTAGAATTAGAAAATTAGCCCTCGTCTCATTAGAAAAAAATTTTGCAGTGCATCAGGCTCTATTTCAAGTCTGGGTTTCCCATTATCTTCTTGCCTACAGAACTTGCTTTTTTCTTTAATTTTTTCTTCTTTTTTTCCACAAACCCTCTTTATGTGCAAATCTTGTGGGGCTGTGCCTGGTGCACTACTGATGCTCCTTTCAGCTGGATGTTCCTATGACTTTGCTCATCACTACCATCATCAAACTCCCACTGCAAAATTTACTGAGGGCCAACTTTTTATCCATTTTTATCTATTTTACCCCTGCTGATAACAATTCACCTGATCAATAGTTTAGAGCCTTTAAAAGTGAGACAAGTGACGCGCTGGCCACAGCACACCAAACAAATCCCATCGTGAAAACCATCCCTGCTCAGAACCTAGTTTACTACAAAGAGGCTGTGGTGAGGGTTTTTCTTCCTTTGTTTTAACAAAACCTTATCCATTTGGGTAAAAGAAAAGCCCACTTGCCACCTCAGTTCTGAACTCGGATTTGACACTGTGAGGCTGATCTCTTTGTGTTGCAGTTTGTACCAGGGGAGGTTTCAGCTGGATATTGGGATGAATTTTTTCACTGAAAGGGTTGTTGGACGTTGGCCCAGGCTGTCCAGGGCAGTGGTGGACTCCCCAGCCCTGGAGGGCTGAAAAGCCATGGAGGTGTGGGGTGAGCAACAGGGGTTAGTGAAGCTCTGGAAGTCCTGGGACAACACTGATGAGCTTAAAGGTCTCTTCCAAGCAAAGAGATTCTGTGATTCTGCAACAGCAAATCATTGTCACTCTTTTATCACTTCTACAAATAAAATTTAAAATGGAAAGGTTTGGCTGAAGTCCAGAGTCTTGGCCTCCCCCCTGATCTGCCATTGTCAATGGCAAGTTCCTGAATGCCATTGCTCCAATATTTCTGACTCTGGAGTGTGACCTCCATCCAACATAGCCTCACCTCCAGTAGGTGGCCAGTAAACACTCAGCTGTACCTCTGTATTTGTTAGAGGTTGAGGAATGAGGGTCCAAGCTTCCTCCTAGCACAAGGTGCCCAGAACACTTAGAATCACAGAAACATTAGGGATTGGAAGGGACCTCAGAAGATCATCTAGTCCAATCCCCCTGCCACAGCAGAATCGCCTAGACCAAGTTACACAAGAACATATCAAGGCGGGTTTTAAACATCTCCAGAGAAGAAGAATCCACAACACCCCTGGGCAGCCTGTTGCAGTGCTCTGTCACCCTCACTGGGAAGAAGTTCCTTCTCATATTGATATGGAACCTCCTATGTTCCAGCTCGCACCCATTGCCCCTTGTCCTATCACTAGATGACGTTGAGAAGAGCCTGGTTCTATCCTCCTGACAACCACCCTTCACGTATTTATAGACATTAATGAGGTTGCCCCTCAGTGTACTCTTCTCCAAGCTAAGAGAGTCAGCTCCCTCAGCCTCTTCTCACCAGGGAGGTGCTCCACTTCCTTCATCACCCTCATGGCTCTACGCTGGGCTCCCTCCAGCAGTTCCACATCCCTCTTGAACTGAGAGGCCCAGAACTGGACACGATACTCCAGATGTTGCTGTGAATCACAGCATCATTTAGGTTGGAAAGGATCTTTAAGCCCAAGTCTAACCATTGACCCAATTGTCACAAGGCCACCGCTATACCCTGTCCATAACTGGATGTTTCATGTCTCTGAATGTTTCCAGCAGCCTCTGTAGGTGGCATTTTGCCTTCTTTGCAGCTTTCCTCAATGAAGTCATCACAAACGACTCCTTCCAAGACAGACAGCTCAGTGGGTCTGTGCGTGGTTGGGGGCCTTCAGAGGCTTCCGAACCGCTCCTTGATGTGATTGTGGCCGTGTAATCTGTGTACCTGGAAATCTAATTGGCTTTGTTGCTAATGAAGGTCCTACGGCACAAATTTATTAAAGGTATACTTTTCCATGGGATAATAATTGGGTCGATAATATTAAACTCCTAGGCTCATTATTTAATTGCAAGGGCAGATCATGAATACAGCTTCTAAAATGTATTTTAATGAAAAACACTACATCCTGACCTAATCATATCAACCTTATGCTATCTAATTAAGGATGCAAAAAATCATTAGAGTTGCAAAATATTAGTTCCAGCTCCATCAGGCTGCTGGCTGCCCCTTCATGAATATATATATTTTTTTTACTCTATGATAAATAGTTAATGAGATAAAAACGACAAAATTTGCATGTAGGCAAATTAGTTTAATGGAGTGATGTCTTCCTGGGCTACCAAAAGTGACCTTTATCCTATCACAACTAAAAATACCTCGAACCGGTGGCGCCGATGTCGTTCGGCACATGACAAATCGCTTCTCCGAACAATATGAAAATTATAAAAGGCAATAACCTTAAATTCTCATCGTACTGTAAATGTGTCCTCTGCTGCTGCATTTATCAATTTAATAAAAGGAAATTAAGCATATTATAAAATACCCATTTATGGGGCAATTTTTAATCCGGAGGAATAAAAATGAGGAGCACATGGTTAATAGCAAGAAAATATTGCGAAAACGTAGACTGATTTTTTTTCCAGGAGGTTTCACTGACTATTTACTTGAATGACCTCCATTTAAAATCTATTTTTTATGTGGAGTGATGTAAGAGGTGGCAGTCTCCTGCTTCCCCTTTATAAAATTGCTCCCAGTTAATTTGGTATCTTATTTAAAAATTAACACATTAATAATGCACGCAATAGGGCCCGGTGATGTGTCTTCCCTACTGATGGCTTTCTACAGCTAGACATACAAAAAGAGAGGGACAAGACAAATACCTTATGCAAATTCTAAAAGGAACAATAAAATGGTCCTTCAGTATTTCCAGTGTCTGCAATGCACTGGAGCAAGAAAGACTGGAGAAACAGAACTATTGGGACTGCAGGGTGATGCTCCACACGGAGAACACATTTCTGGAGTGCAGCATGTTTTTATTACCAACCTAGATTTGCCAAAGGAACTTGGTTTGGTGCTTCTTTCTTTTCTATCAAAACAAGATTCTTCATGGAAAGAGTGGTCAGGCACTGGAATGGGTTGCCCAGGGTGGTGGCTGAGTCACCATCCCTGGATGAGTTTAAAAGATGCTTAGGTGTAGTGTTAGGGGATGTACTTTAGGGGTGACCTTACAGAGTAGGGTTGATGGTTGGACTCAATGATCCCGAGGGTCTCTTCCACAGAACAAAGAGCATCAGGGACTGGAAGGAACCTCGAAAAATCATCTAGTCAAATCCACCTGCCACAGCAGGATCACCTAGACCAAGTCACACAGGAACATGTCCAGGCGGCTTTTAAACGTCTCCAGAGAAGGAGACTCCACAACACCCCTGGGCAGCCTGTTCCAATGATCCGTCACCCTCACTGTGAAGAAGTTCCTTCTGATATTGATATGGAACCTCCTCTGTTCCAGCTTACACCCACTGCTCCTTGTCCTGTCACTAGGTGACAAATCTGAACGGTTCTATGATTCTAAGATAAACAAAAATAAAAGGAGCAGAAAGGAAACATGCCTGGTTTCTGAAGAACACTGATTCTGTTTTCACAGTGTTTCCTACAGAGAACTGGGTCTTCTGGACAACACTGTCCCCTCACCAATTTCCCTTGGGAGGCAGATCCTGAGCCCATGAAATTAAATGGAGACGATCCTCCTGATGCAATGCAAACCTTTCTGCATCACCCCTGTCTGCAGTACATCCTGCAGAGAACATTTGGCTGGTACAACAGAAAAAGCATGGAAGTCGTGCAGACGAAGAAGAGAAAAGGAATTGGAAATTTCAAGACTTTTTTCCACCTTTTTCTCTTTCCTTTTTTTGTTTTTAACTTTTTTATTCCCTCATTCAGCCCTTTCTGTACTGATGAAGAAATGCTCTGCTGGTCCTACAGTTAGGAATATATTACTGAGTCAGAGAGTATTCCTGGTTGGAAGGGATCTCCCAGATCACCGACTGAAACTGTAACATATATTCATATTTGGCACTTGGAACAGGAAAGATGTTGTTTGTTGTCACCTTATCTGCCTCATTTCCCACAAAAGTCAAGTTGATGAGTCTCCTTCTCTGGAGACATTTAAAACCCGCCTGCATATGTTCCTGTGCGACTGTTCTAGGTGATCCTGCTGTGGCTGGGGGATTAGACTAGATGATCTTTCGAGGTCCCTTCCAATTCCTAATGTTCTGTGATTCCTCTTTTTATTTTTCCTTTCATGGCCCAAACTGTCATCATCAAATAAAAAAAAGAAGTGGAACTTTTGGGTTTTTTTGGTCCAGAGTGCCTCTGGACTCTAAGTAGACTGTAGCCCCTCAGGATGCCCAGGCAATGCACATACAACCTCACATAACCCCCCTGAATGTGCTTCTTAACTTCTCCACTCAAAGAAGCCCCCTAACAATGATTCTCTTCTATGTCTAGGTCCTTTTAGTTAATATCCAGAAACACAAAGTGTTCATTCAGATCAGTACATCACAGGCTTATGGAGACTCTGCTCATCACTCACCATTCGCCTTTCACCATCGATTCCTCTCCACTGCTCAGCCCTCTTCATAATATAGCTCAGCTCCTGGCCAGAAATCTCCAAGTCGAGCGGGACAAAGAAGGCTTCCTCTTCGCCGTGAATGCGCTGGAACACGTCGAGCAGCCAGCCTTCGCTGTGCAGCCTGAGGAAGGGAACACCACTTTTAGTTCATCTTTGAAAGGCCTTTCCATGCATGGAAAAGAAAAAAGATGCGCTGCCCCTTTGCAGACTTCTAAGCCCTGGGTTTCCCCCTCATGACTATGTTCTCTACCCTTCAGTAAGAAGCTTCTTTCCCACAACTTCTCCAACACAGACTCTCCCCCCAACCCCTGGGGGACTTCAGAACACCTGAAGCAAGTCACACAAACTTCAGCAGCAATTTCTTTCATTTATTTCAAGTTCTTGACTTCACCAAAAGATCCTGATTGTCCTTTCTTTCACAGATGTCCAACGTCTGTCCTGAGCATCAGCCTAGAGAACTCATTCCAAGATTCCATGGCATTCCTCAGTCGGGCATGACTGGAACTCCTGCTGTGCCAGGGTTCAGTAACAGGCAAACCACATCATATAGAGAGGAACTCCTCACCATCTTTTTAATTCTTCAAGCCTGAAGTCTACACAAATCTCAGCTCCTCTTGATGTTAGAAAAGCTCATTTTGTCTGTGGGCTTTGTTTTTCCTATGACATTTCTGTGCTGTGGTAGGGCATTGAATAAGCACCACGCCGTAAAAACTCTGCACCACAAGAAAGGCTCGTTGTGTGGTATTTCTTAATGTAGGTGAAACCAAGAAATACTGTGAGGCTTTTGGAAAAGCCTGGTGTCACATTTTTAGCCTTAGATGAACTGTAAGGAAAACCTCCAAAACGCTGCCGTTGAGTACAAATGGAACTTCTTCTAGTGCCATCCCTGTCCCATTCTACTGGGGGTTGAGAAAAATAAAGATCAGAAAATAGGGAATATTTGGTCTTTTTTTGGTTTTTATAACCTCTTTCTCAGCTAATACTTTATTACAACTTAGCTTGGTTGCCAGCCTCACTTTTGTGTCCTTCCCCGAGCCTGGTGGCCGGGTAGTCACGAGAGGCACACGGATGCCACTAACAGAGCCCCAGGTTTCCACGGGGCCGTGCAGCCCTTAGGGATTAGCTCTAAATGTGCTCTCTGTGCTTTTTTAACACCCCTTTTTTTCTCTTTTGAAATATTCCTTTTTGATGTCACAGCCCTAAATTCGCTGCAGGTTCCAGGATGCCACTTTAGGATTCTCTTCTCAGAAGAGGAGAGCACTTGGAAGATGAGCTGATGTAGTCTTGGGAAGAACAAACTGGCTACCAAGAATGAAATGCAAATCAGCGCTAAGGCAGAGTAGGATACTCCAGTGTCTTACAACACACTAGAGAAGGTGTTTTATAAATAACTACAACTTTCATAGAGGAATTTTCCAAACTGATGATAAGTTTCTCTCTTAAGCTCTGGATCAACGTTAGATGTTCTTTCAACACAGTAGATAGATTTTTGCAAACACTGAGTCTTAACTTAGAATATCCTTGTTAGCTGTGAAACTATCAGCTGAGCCAATCTTCTGCTCCTCTTGGGATGAAAATACTCTCCCGGTGCTCCTCTTTGAACTTCCAGGTCAGCAATTTGAGTGATGCCTCACTTATCTTGCTAAACAAGGCAAAGACCTTGCCTTTCATTTAAACTCACTTAACGCCCCACGTTCTTATTTCAAATGAAGTAAAATTTAATGCAGTTAAATTACTGTCTATTTGCTGCCATAAACATTTTCTATATGAAGATTTTAAGCACATGGTTATAAACAATATAATTAACTTTGAATTAATTAAGAATCTCGAAGCCTGTCTTCCAGCTTTGTTCCTTTTGCCCCGAAGTACCCAGCCTGCTCCTGGTACCTGCTTTAATTTCTTTGCTTTGGTACAAAACCTAATAAAACACCACTTCTCGCGTCTTAAAACGGATTCTTATAAATATGACTGTAATAATTTCTATTGCTAATGCAATGCAGACCAAAACAAAGCCCACATGCTATTTCCTACCGATACGAGAACCCGCACTCCTTGCAAGGTCGCTCATTTGGGAGGAAGACCAGAAAACGTTGACTTTATCTACCAGTAAATAAAAATCAGCTCAAAATTTTACACAAAACCTGAAGGGTAGCTTGGGTGGTTCAGAACAATTTGTTGTGTCTTCACTTCAGCCCTTCTCATGCTTTTTTGGAAAACAGCTGTAAAAACACCTCGAAATAATTGTGCTGCTAACATTGGAAAATGCAGAATTTTTTTTGGAAGTTAAATTTCTCCCCCAAAATTTTTCAATACCGGGAAATTCCGGTTCTTTCCAACAGACACTTCTAGTTTTCTCACAGGACAGAAAACATTTCACCAGCAAATTCCTGACTGTTTCTAATGTCCAGTCAAACTGAAGTGAAGGACTTGCCACCAGTGAGTGCCACCTCATTTTCCCAAACAGTGATTTGAATGTATGTCCATGCTGGATGTCCTACAGACTCCTGAGACACCCAAGAGGAGCCAGATTTCCTGAAGTAGGTTGTGGGAAACTTGGTCTAGTTGCAGATGTCCCTGCTCACTGCAAGGTGGTTGGACTAGATGACCTTTACAGATCCTGCTGACCAAAACCCTTCTGTGATTCTATGGGTCTATGTTGGTTTATAGGGAAAAAAGCAGATGCTCCTGTTGCTTACCCCCTGTCCAGGATTTCCTTTGCTTCCTGGTTGTTGACTGATGCTGCAATGAAGTTTTCTAGCTGTGGCACCCACGGACAATTCCCTTCCTTGCTTTGGTGCTCTGCTGGATTCTCTCCTCTTATCTCTTTTCTACTCAATTCTGCTAAATGGGAAACTGCTGAGTGACTCTCAGCTCCACCACCCAACTGCCAAAGCTCTGGTTTCTTAGGACACAGCAGATACCCCTTAGTATTTACATCACTTTACCTTGTGAGAGAAAAGATGTGGCAGATGCCTGTACAAAAGCTGCATGTTTTCTGAGCTGAGCAACGCTGCACTTGAGTATCTTTGAGATATAAATCATAAAGGGACGCTGCTGCCTTGGTTGTGACTCTGTTTTCTCTTGAGAAGATGCTGTTACAGCAACACTCAGGAAACAGCGCTATCCCTGCTCCCTTAAAAACATTTTAAAGGCTTTTTAATGCTCTCATTAGTGGGATGACAGGTCCAAGGTTCTCATCGTGTTAGGTTGTGGGAGGAAGAGGAAGTTCATTCCATTTCAGAAGCTCCAAGGAGAACTTTTCTCTGCACAGACTCCACTAGTCGACATTTTTCTGTTACCTAGCAAAAGAACTTCCAAGACCTTACGCACTGTAACAGATTTTGTTGTCTTCCCTCTGGTTTTTCATTTTGCTATGAATCATTTTGAAAATGTGTCGTGCTAAGACAACTTTTTTTCCCCCTAGTAACATCCCACCCACTCCTTTATTGGAAAACATTATGGGAAAATTGATCCAGAAGGAGAGGAACCTTTGATGATCTCGCACCTGTTCCCCAGACAATGAAGATGTTGGTAATATTCTCATAAAAACCTGCCTTACAAATGTTTTAATTTAAATTAATTTTCCTGAGTAATAAACGACAGCAGCTAAAACTTATGAAGCCATTCAAAACTATTAAGTCAATGATTAAGAAGGCATTAACATCTCCAAAACTAATTAACTAGACTACCAGTACACTGGAGTTGTGTACAGCTTCCAGGAAGGCAGGAGCGCCAAAATACTTTGCAGAAATTTAGATTGCCATTTATCTTCCGCCTGCTGCCTCAGAGCTTGTGGGAAGGTGGTTGAGGGATGATTCTGTCGGATGGAGACAGAATCGGTGCTGAGCTTTGCCCCTTTTACACCTGCCTGCAGCTTGTCTTGGTGTACGACTCTTCGCTGCTGCTTGTCACCACTCAACCTTCATCACTGGGTGCAAAACTCTTTATAGATGAGATGAGCAGAAAAATGTATGTAATTGTTAAAGAATTTATTATCCAACCTCACTTGTTCATGTGTAGGGTCCACACCACACTTGTTCATATTGGCTGTGCAGCTAACGGAAAGGTGTTGGGGCAAACCTCATGATGAAGAGATTATTGACGATGAGCTAAGATCATGGGGGAATTACTAGGGTTAAGTTATGTCATGCTTTGGGTTACAGCCTCAGTCACACTGGGTCAAAAATCCTGTGTCATCAAAAGGCTCTGGGGGCCACCACAGACACAGAGACACGTTCTGCACTTCACTCCATATGCAGCTTTCTGACTTTTCACAGAACCGAACATTCGGGATTGGAAGGGACCTCGAAAGGTCATCTAGTCTAATCCCCCTGCCACAGCAGGACTACCTAGACCAAGTCGCACAGGGACATGTCCAGGTGGGCTTTAAATATCTCCAGAGAAGAAGGCTCCATAACCCCCTTGGGCAGCTCCTGCCTGTGCTCTGTCACCCTCACTAGGAAGAAGTTTGCCTGTTTCTCACAAAACCCCTATTTGGAAGACCAGAGAGACAACGTCTTCCAAGTACCTAAATAAGAGGGAAAACACTTTGGAGCTCAAACCCGTGACACAGACATCATTGTCTGAAGCTAAAGGAGCAGAAGCTCCTAGCCTATTGAAACTCAAGGTACCAACTGTTTTCCCACCAAGGAACCAAGTGCCCATTGAAGTTAAGCAGGAGCAAGCCCCTCCTGGATCATCAGCAGCTCTGGGCTCTGGACACGTGACACTGATATGTCTTTTCTGGAGTCACCATGTTTTATCTTTCAGGAGAAGGAGCTGGACCCTAAACCCCTAAGGGAGTAATGAGATAAAAGGACAAACCTTAGAAAGTACAGGTACAACACTGTTGAGGAGATGACGAACAGGATCATATACAGCACCACGGTGATTAAGGCACCAGGAGCCCCTGACTCCTCTGCTCTCTGAAAGACCCAGTAGAGCTTGGCAGCATCAGCAATGGGTTTCTCTGCACCATTCCCAAGTCTCTGTTATGTGGGAAAAGAAACAAATCAACATAAGAAAATGCCAAACCTGATTCAACCACTGCCCTACAGTAACCTACCACCGAAAACACACGTAACCACCACGTGAAAAGCCAACTGGAAGTATCAGGGTGTCTGCACATGTTGCTGGCTGACACCTAGGAGAGCTTTCCATCAGCTTTGCAAGCCACAGCATCAGGTAAAGAAGGTAAAGGATGCTCTAAGCTTCACTAAGACCCAGTGAGGTAAGAAAGACAGAGAAGGCAACTACAACCAGGTCAACAGGGGACACGAGCAGGGTTTGGTTAAGCTTTGCCCGAAGGCATTGACTTTTTTTTTTCAGTACAAAAGAGGCAAAGTCCCCTCTTCTAAAGCAATACTTTAATTTATGCACATGCATTGTACCAAGTCTGTCTGCAGCATTTTAAGTCAGACAATCAGATATTCCCTTCATCTCTACTCCTAGAGTCCAGTCGGTCCAGTTTGGGCAGCTGCAAAGAGCAGCCTGTAACACTGAATAACCACAAGCATCAGCATTATCTGATGATGCAGCTCCCATTTAATGTATTTCTTTCCAGGGAGGAGAAATAGAGATACAGCAAGCGCAAACCCTTGAAGGGACCTGACTCCCACTGCTATGGGGGAACTATAGACATCCCTTAACTGCACAGAGAAGCAGCCCTAAGGTGCATCACTAGGAGCTTCTCTGGAGGCACACACCTCTTATATATCCCACTAGGTTACACTCTTCATAGCTTATATTCAGCTGTTCTGTAAATAAATTCACACTATTTACTAATAATACTATTACTGTTTTCCTTCTGCTTTCATATTAAATGCTGG
>JAOXOE010000343.1:4191118-4205942 GCA_028565055.1 Phoeniculus purpureus | reverse complement strand
CTTCATATATTGGTGAATCATAGAATCATTACGGACTGGACGGGACCTCGAAAGATCATCCAGTCCAATGCCCCTGCTGCAGCAGGATCACCTAGACCAAGTCACACAGGAACATATCCAGGCGGGTCTTAAATGTCTCCAGAGGAGGAGACTCCACGACCCACCTGGGCAGCCCCTTCCAGTGCTCTGTCACCCTCATTGTGAAGAAGTTCCTTCTGATATTTATATGGAACCTCCTCTGTTCCAGCTTGCACCCATTGCTCCTCATCCTATCACTAGATGACATTCTGAAGAGCCTGGCTCCATCCTCCTGACACCCACCCCTCACATATTTGAATGAAAGGAAATGTTATAAAGGATATGGTGAATAAAGTTTAAAATCTGTGGTGAATAAAGAAAACATCAGTGCAGCTCCTTGAAGTCGCTTATAGAGTATTGTCCTCAGCCTCCACGAAGAAATTGAATCATAGAATCATTTGTGTCCATCTCTGGGCCCCTGACTTCCAGAAGGACACAGAACTGCTGGAGAGACTCCAGCGTAGAGCAACAGAGACGATGAAGGGAGTGAAACATCTCCCTGATGAGGAAAGGCTGAGGGAGCTGGGTCTCTTGAGCTTGGAAAAAGGGGACTGAGGAGCGAACCCATTAATGTTGATAAATATGTGAGGGGTGGGTGTCAGGAGGATGGAGCCAGGCTCTGCTCAGTGTCATCAAATGATAGGATAAGGGGCAGTGGGCGTGAGCTGGGCTCCAGAAAGTTCTGCATCAATATGAGAAGGAAATTCTTCATGATGAGGGTGACAGAGTTAGGGAACAGGCTGCCCAGGGGGGTTGTGGAGTCTCCTTCTCTGGAGATGTGTAAAACCTGCCTGGATGTGTTCCTGTACGACTTGATCTAGATGATCCTGCTGTGGCAGGGGGATTGGACTAGATGATCGTTCAAGGTCCCTTCCAATCCCTAGAGTTCTCTGTAGTTTGGAAAGAAACCTCAATAATCTGTATGGGAAAAAAGTTCATGCTTCTCCTTTTCCAGCTGAAATTTTTCCTTTATGTGTTTTGGAGAGAAGCTTGGAGCCATGAATTAAGAAGGAAGATCTGTGATTTTGTTATTTTTCTTTTTCATTTCAAGCCTAAATGAAGCCCAAATCTTTAGTTGATGGCAGATATTGAAACAGAACAACTGGCACTTAAGCAGATTCCCCCAGCTGAGGATCTGCCCCTTTGCACCGCCGCAGCGTTCACTGCCTGTAGTAAACTACTCAGAGCAGATGCTAAAGCTGGTGGAACTGAAGTGGGTTTCTGCTGACTCATTGCCCCAGAAGAGAAATTGGAACCAAGTTAATGATTGCTCAAGCATTATACAGCACTTTCAGCTTATTTTGCTGTTCTAGCACTTCTATATATTTGTGGAAGGGTGATATTAAGTAAACTGCCTTCCCTCACTCAGCACTCTCCCGTATTCAGGGTAATGCTGCTGCTCTTCCAATGGTAGTTGGAAAATGGCAGCGCGAAGGCTGAAGGTGATTTTGGAGCCAATTTCCCTGCCACGTTAGTAAACAGTGTGATGCACGATGTCACTAGTAGCACTATTCTCTCTTGTCTTCCCCCATTTAATGAAAAGCTGTGAAATAAATGCTACGAGGCAGTAGTGCTGGCATGACAAATTCCAAGCCAATAAGTCTTGCCGTTGCCAAGATGCAAGCGCTGGAACTTGGCATTTGGCATTCAGAACTAGATAACCTTACTCTAGTCACTACATTCACTGTATCTACAAGAGGGATGAATAAATCAACAATAATTGAACTACTAAAAGTGTCTAATTTCCAGCATAGTGCTTCAAGCAACAACTGAAATTAAAAAACTGTTAAAACACAGCTACATACCCATACGATCTTGTCGGGAATGCACTGAAGCAAAGGTTAACACAAAGGAATGAATATGCATCCTCTGCTCCAAGAGGGGCTTCCTTGATCTACAGTAGCGATGAACTGGATAAATGTCAGGTCCCATCTCAGTCCCACGGAGCTCCACGCTTCCAGTCGCGAGGAGTTTTTATTGCTCCTCTAACATTACTCAAAGCAGGGAGGCGGCTACTCATGGTGCATCCCAATGCTGAAACCTGGCAGCACTTCCAAAGTTAGCAACAGCCATAAACCCTTGAAATATGACTGGTGTCTCCAGGGCCTGGTCCAGCTCCCATAGAAGGCAAATGGGAAGATTCCACAAGCATCAACTCTTCCTTCTCTTGACACTTAATTCCATAAATAAGAATTTCTTACATTGTCCCAGACAGATTTAGCCGAATTTCCTATCTACCCATCTCTTCTCCCAGTGTTGTTATTTCTCTAAATCAGTTTTAAAAAAAGACAGATTTGGAGATCTTTAGGAAAATAACTTGCACAGTAGGTTAAGTGGAACTTGGAGAAATAGGAGCACTCTAACAATCAGAGCTTTTCATTTCCACACTAACACACAGGTCAGAACCTGGGAGCCAACCTGCTGTCCTACGCTTTGAAAACCCTCTCCTCCCAGCATTAATTCAAACGGATTTTTCTACTGTGTCCACCTGGGGAACCAGCTAAAAGTACCAGTGAACTCGAGAAGGATTTTCATCACATCTCTCTCTACAACACCGCTGGTGTGAAGCTTTGGGGGGTACACAAGCAAAAGGGCTCCTCAGTTCCAGAAGGACATGGAACTGCTTCAGAGAGTGCAGTGCAGAGCCACAAAGGTGATGAAGGGAGTGGAACACGTCCCTGATGAGGAAAGGCTGAGGGAGCTGGGTCTCTTGAGCTTGGAAAAAGGAGACTGAGGGGTGATCCTACTAATTGGTATAAGTATGTGAAGGATGGGTGTCAGAAGGATGGAGCCAGGCTCTGCTCAGTGGCACCCCATGATAGAACAAGGGGCAATGGGTGTAAGCTGGAATATAGGAGGCTCCACAAAAACATGAGAAGGAACTTCTTCCCAGTGAGTGTGACAGGCACTGGAACAGGCTGCCCAGGGAAGTTGTGGAGTCTCCTTCTCTGGAGATGTTTAAAACCCACCTGGATGTGTTCCTGTGCAACTTGATCTAGGTGTCTGCTGTGGCAGAGACACTGGACTGGACAATCTTTCGAGGACCCTTCAAAACCTGATGTTCTGTGATCCTGTGAACTGCTGGAAGCCACTGAGATGCTGGATTAAGCCATTCCTTGAGCTGTTGGGACAGCTCTACCATGGTGTTAATTCTGTGCTGCTCATTTGTAGTGACTGATTAAAAACATCAAGGATGCATGTTTCTGTCTAAAGCTACTAAAAGATAGATTGGTTTCCAGGAACAGCTACTGACCTGCTTTTGGGGCCTCAGATCTGGAAGTTATATATTAAATGCTGATCATGAGGAAAAAACCACAGGAGTGATGGGGTTTAAACCTGTTTTCCCCCGTGGCCTTCCTGAAAGCTGAGGAATAAGACAGATTCTGCAGGGGAGATGCTGGTTCTTAGAGCTATCTCCAGGAAAACTGGGGACCACCTTTGTGTAGACCTGTACGTACCACACGTACAGACAGGGAAGCATCTCTGCAGACACGCTGTGTGGGATGAGCAGGACAGAACACGCATCTCTCATTTGGTAGGTCAGACCCTACAGCTGATATATTAAAGCCAGGGAGGGGAAGGGAGATACTTAGAGATGAGAGAATCTTCTCTTTCCTCAAAACCTCTGTGACATCTAAGACCAAAGTGAATACTTGTGGCATGGACATACACCCCGGTGTCTCTTAGAAGATGGTCATGCTCCCAAGTTTTGAAATGGAAATTATTCCAGCTTTGAAATCCTATAATTTACCAAGCAGCCAGAGATGCTAGAAGGCCCCTGCACTGCATTTAACTGAAACACGAGGCAAATACAGACCGTTCCCCAGCATAAAGCGATGCTCAGGATGGCTGAGGGCATCACTGTTCCCTCCATACAAAGCAAACTTCAAAGGGAACAGCAATTGTTGGATGAATGGGCAAACAATGCAGAACAAATTACATCAGGAGTGAGTTAAAAGCTCTCTGAAATAGCCTGTCCTCTATTTCTCAGTGATGGCACTGATGAATGAAAGGGATTCATTTATTTTCCACCCCCCATCTTCAGTTCCCTTCCCCTGTAATTGCTGAGGCTGGAGGACTGACGGTCAGAGAGGGCATCTCTGAGAAAGACTCGGTTCATCACGGCTGTGAGAAAAGGCTAAGTCAGCATTTTGTAGCCAGAGACTTCTGGTTCCAAAGTTTGGATTCTACCCAAAGCAAGGACAAAACAGATGGGGTGAAATATTCGCCCTGTTGGGATTGAGGAAGAGGAGTCTGGTGGTTGTCTTCAACTTTGTCATCCTCTCTGAGACCAGAAACAAGGGTCACCAGTCACAAGGTCCATATTCGCCCAAATTTCCTGCTGTTTTCAGCTTAAGAATAGCTGATGGGTTGACTCCAGCAGGGGGACATCACCCACCAACAGCCATCAACCCACCTTGGAGCCAGTGCCCTTGGCTCTGTCAGACGTGGGGGAAGGTTCTGACAGCTTCTCTCAGAAGCCACCTCTTGCAGCCCAGCCATTACCAAAACCTGGTGACACAAACCCAGTAGGGCATAACAGCTTCTCACTCCCACCCTCTGTGAAGCACCCCAGCTTATAGCAGCAACCTGTAAGGGCAGAGACCCTCCTAACCGATGCGGCTGTTTTGTCACACGCCGCTGTATATTTAATAACAATTATGCCTCTGCAGAGGTATTTTATTCTGATAGATTCACAACTATCCCACCAGGATCTTCAGCTACTTATTCATTTTGCTACAGGCTACAACAGAAAAGAGTTAGAGAATTTACTGAAATAACAAAGTCATTTTACATACCCATGGTCTATGCTTCTGTGCCACAGCAGTGACAGATAAAAAGCAGCGATCGATCATATTTTTCTCCCCGCACTGTACTCAATAGGATCCAAAGTGTGGTACCCATTTCGCCACTAATGCACATGTATAACTCCCACTTATTTACTGCAGTGCCCTGCAGATGTGACAGTTAAGCTATGTAATGCACTTATTATTTTTATTCATTCTATTCATTAGAGATGACCGTGCACGGCGCACTTAGGGCTCCACTAGTCATCACTAATGTCTCTTCTTCCCCAGCTCATGGAAACAAAACAGGAATTAAATGACAAACAACCACCACATCTCTCCCCAGCTGAAGCTTCACAGCCAGCTTGCCACAGCTTCTACCTTCCTTTGAGTAAACCACTGAGTAGTTCAGTGCTTCTGTAAGGAGCAGGAACCAAGTGTGAGATGCCTGTGAGGGAGAAGCACCATCAGTGCTTTGAATGCCCTAACAGCAAAGGCTCCAAAAGCCCTGGGAGCCCAGGCTGCCCAGTAACAGCATTCCCAGTATTTATTCTGTTCAAAAGCCATACTCCATCAATACATCCAGCCTTCCCCCAGCTATTGCTGTATTTGAATAATCTCCTTTCACTTCCACCAAACAGGAATTCTCCAAGGGAATGTTAAACTTACTCTTCTGGAGAGGGCAAACCACGAATTGCTCCGGCATTGGGGACTGTTCACCTGCTCTTTCAGCTCCACTATGTACAGTCAGATGGCAACCAGGAGCTCTAGGAGTTTCATACTGAGGCTGCTCAGTGACTGAGCTCACAGCTCCTTTCTGTCAAGAATATTAAGACTAGTAGAGAAGGGCAAAAGAGAAGAAAAATAATCTCAACCATCCATCCATCCATCCATCCATCCATCCATCTCCCTGGCACCTTCAAAGAGCGATCACTTGCTCATGACTCTCAACTTGCTCTCAACTGGGTAATTTCTTCCAGCAATTTCTCCTCTCTGTTGCTTTCAGCTGGTAGAGTTCTACAGGTCTGGAATCCGCATGAGGAAGGGCAGCAGCTGCCAACTCTTTTCATCATCCTGAACATATAAACAAAATCATCATCGAGCACAATTGCACTGACGTCCATAGGTCCTTACAACAGTCAGTGTTTCCCCTCACCACAAGAGCATCAAATTCCAGTCAAACCAAGCCTGTGCGAAGCTACCAAAAAGCTTCCAAAAGAGTCTCCTTTAACAGACAGCTTGGAGTAAAGACGTGTGTTTCCTTAGCATCTATTTTTAATCCTTCAAATGTTGTTTTCCTGTTTGTTTTTTTTTTTTCTGACAGTTTAAATAGAACTTGACATCATTCTTTTCTTTGATTCCAAAGGGGTTTCCAAACGGTTTGGTCCCCTCACTCTTCACCCCTGCCTACACTTCTCATTCACCTTTTGCTTGAACCATTTTACCATAATGGACCAGTACAGGGATCTAATTCTTTGATTGCACAAGACAGCAAAGACATGAAGTCTCTCCACATGTAGACAGTTCACTGGGATTTGCTCATTTGTGAATTCTACTATAGAATAACAGCAGCAACAAGAGCCTCAAAGAGATCGCAGGGATTAGGAAAGATGCTGTAGCTGTATTTAATGATTTCAACATAGGGCAAGTCTCTAAAAGGTTCATTTTTACAGGAAAAATCCCAACAAGACTAGGACTGAAGGAATAAAAACCCACTAACAATCTGTAAAATCTGATCTGCACAGTGAAGGTGACAGAGCACTGGAAGGGGCTGCCCAGAAGGGTTGTGGAGTCTCCTTCTCTGGAGATGTTTGAAACCCGCCTGGATTTGTTCCTGTGTGACTTGGTCTAGGTGGTCCTCCTGCAGCAGGGGGATTGGACTGGATATCTTTCAAGGTCCCTTCCAATCCCTAATGTTCTGTGATGCAAACACTGATCTGACCTGTGAATTCATGGCACAAATCCATGACCATCACAAGCCACTGAGGAACTGTTCCTTGAGGTAATTTTTCATTTAAATATCAGACTTCAATTTAAAAATCAAGCAATGAGGAGTGAATCTCCCTTTCTTGAGAGAAGCTGGGTACCTGCTGTTGATGGCAGCATTTCCCATACAGCGCATGAGATGGATCCTGCGAGGATGGCGATAAACTGGTCCAATTTGACCTTTGATTTTAGGTGAACGTCACATATTTGACTAAAAGGTTGGGCTTACGGGCGGCAGAATATTTTAAACTTTCATTTTTATTTTAATAAAATCTTCAGAAGAGCTCAGGGGAGAAAATCCAGTGAAACTTTTGGAGGCAGGCAAACCTGACTCTGAACTCAGAGAAGGATTTTCCTCCAACGCAGAATCCACCACCCTCCTTGCTGGGTGCAAATCCAATCTGTTCTGTTTGCATGACATCAACAACAACAGGCACTTGCACGGGAACAAGGGGAACCATATGTGAAGGTGTTTCAGAAAGCACAACAGGGAATACACCGAGCAAAAGGAGCATCTGCATTTGTTTCAACCTCGAATCACTTGTGTGTTATAAAGGGAGAGTTTATCGCTGTGTTTTTTTAATAAAAACAACGTTTGTGCCGGTTACAGTTAACTCTTCCCACCCCTTGGTGTCCTCATCAGTTTGGAATAAAACCAATCAAATCAGCAAGCAAAATCCAAGTCCGTGGGGGTAGAGGCAGGTTTGCAAAGGGTCTTTGACCCCTTCCGCCCTCCCCAGGTTGGCACATGCTGCCAGGAGCCTATTTTATCTGCTACCCTCTTTGAACAGCCTATAAATACAGATCTGAGGAGGATTCCTTTCTCACTGATACCTGAGGGCAATGGGACAGCAGCTCATCTCTGTCGGATGCTGCCTGGACCATCCTGCAGAGGAGGCGCCACTGCGTGGTCCCACTATAAACTATTCTTATATAATCTTAACACATTCAGGGTCCAGAAGACAATATTTCAAAGCAGCCTGTAGATCAAGGCATGATCGCTGCCTTTTCATTAGTAATATTAACCTTTAAGAGCAGTGTTGGGTGCGGAGTCTCCTTCTCTGGAGACGTTTAAAACCCACCTGGATGCATTCCTATGTGACTTGATCTAGGTGACCCTGCTGTGGTGGAGGTATTGGACTAGATGGTCTTTCGAGGTCCCTTCCAATCCCTAATGTTCTGGGATTCTGTGATAAGTTGCTGGGTTGAAGCTGGAAGATCCCTAAAAATCTCAGGCTGTTGATTACATTAAACTATTTTCACTTAATTAAGACAAAGGGCTTTGAAATCCAGGATCTTTCCCCCATCTCCACTAAAACTGCGTGAAGCACAGTGTTAAGTAGGGGACAGAGACAGGGCGAACACTTTTAACTCGCCACAGCCCAACGCTGGCTTTTAATTAACACGGGGCACGCACAACTTTGAAGACTGTTGGCCGTGCGGTATTTTATGATAAATAGCAGTTTATGGGGTTTTGTTTTTGAAAAGAGGATTTTGTAAAATAACCTGCCCCAATAAATGATTTACCAGTCGCAATAAAAGATCAAGGAAATTGCTCAGATTGCATCTTGGACCATCGAAAACTCTGAAGTTTATGGAGATCTAAGCTGCCCCCAGATCTACAATCCTATTAAACATTTTTTGTAGTGGCTAATTATCTTGCATTGCCTTTTTTAAAAGGTAGCAGTGGCAGCAGAGAGGAAGGTCTGGAGGCAGACAAAGAGGAGCTGATGCCCTTTGATGGCGAAACTTGTAGACAAGGAAGGAAGAAACAGGCAGACAGAGGATTCTTTGCCACAAGTGAAACAGAAAGTCAAGAAATGCTCCTGAAAGTCTGTCTTCTTCTACCCTCATTGGACTTTCAGGTTATAAATAAGTACATAACACAAGAGCTTTACATCAAATTGTGGCCGGGATGGGGAAGTCCTTAATTGTCCAAAATGACACCAATTAATTCAGGCAAACTTTGGCAGCCTAATGATACGATCGTCTGTTACTTCTGCACCTGATTGCTGCCCCCCTACAACACCCAGGGCTGACCACCTCAGGGTCCAGTTTGGATTGTGCCTGACAGTTTTCTCTTTCTGCCAAACTTTAAAAGGCACCAAGTGATCGTGGCCAGAGAGCAGACGGGACTGGTAATGCTGAAGGCTGCCTGGATTGTCTGGTTAAATCATCCTCCTTTTAAATGAGCTCCATTTTCACCAGTATCAACCCTACTCTGATGCTGATTTTCTGGATGCTTCACAGAATCCCAGAACATTAGGGATTAGAAGGCACCTCAAAAGATCATCTAGTCCAATCTCTCCACCACAGCAGGATCACCTAGATCAAGTCACACAGGAACGTATCTAGGTGGGTTTTAAACATCTCCGCAGAAGGAGACTCCACAACCCCCCTGGGCAGCCCCTTCCAGTGCTCTGTCACCCTCACTGGGAAGTAGTTCTTTCTCTTGACGTGGAACCTGCTATGCTCCAGCTCACACCCATCGTCCCTTGTCCTATTATTGGATGCCACCAAGCAGAGCCTGGGTCCATCCTCCTGACACCCGCCTTCCATATATTTATAAACATTAATGGGGTCACCCCTCAGTCTCTTTTTTTCCAAGTTAAAGAGCCCCAGCTCCCTCAGGCTTTCCTCATCAGGTAGATGTTCCCCTTCCTTCATCATCTTTGTGGCTCTGTGCTGGATTCTCTCCAGCAGTTCTGTGTCCTCCTGGAACTGAGGGGCCCAGAACTGGACAGAGTATTCTAGATGAAAATGAAGAGGTTGAGTGGCAGAAGGTCAACCACTCCAAGAACAGACATTACAGCTGGGCTTTCAGCATTCAAAACACTCTACAGAGCCATGTGGAAGCCTAGCAGACCATTTAATTTAGTCAATAATTGAGTCTTCATTGTTTTCAACTAATCACAAATAACTGTCCAACTTTTGCAATTACCCAGAAGATGAAATTGCAGCAAAAATAATTATAAGTAAATGGAACGATTTCATTTTGATGCCTCTTTCTAATGTATTTGTTAGCTTTAAGTCATTCCCTACACGTATTATTTTATATCAGAGGAAAGGAATCACAGTTTAAGTAACATCCGAGGGAGACAGTGCACTGCTCTTAAAATGCTGAAAAGATTTTGCTAGGAATCCTTTTTCATTTCTTCCCCCACACAGCTCAAAGCAACGCAGCAAGGTCAAAACTCACATCCTTAGACCAATTTTTTTCTAATCAACTACAATAATAAATAATGCTGAGGAGTCAAAAAAAATCCAGGTCTTTGGTTATTTGTAAGTACTAGAAATATCCCACCTCATATCCCTAATCATATCTGTCCTTACTTCACAGCGATTATGCCAAGAACAAGTAACTTTCATTTGTAAACTTCTATCAGAAGGAAACTATGAGGAAATCAACGGTTTGTCATTCCAGGTACGTTCCAAGTAAGAGCAGGAGCCTGCAGTAAATAAAATAAAATCCTTGATATTTGCACAGGTTAAATAGCAGGGAAGAAATAGGTTGTCACAGTGCACAAACAGGACAAAGCAACTTTGCTTAGAATCACAGAACCATTCAGGTTGGAAAAGACCCTGAGATCATCAAGTCCAACCATCAACCCTACTCTGCAAGGTCACTCCTAAACCAGATCCCCCAACACTACATCTAAGCGCCTTTTAAACTCATCCAGGGATGGGGACTCAGCCACCGCCCTGGGAGCCCGTTCCAGTGCCAGGGAACAGTCTGTTGGGTTTTTCAGCCAGATGACACTTACTTGAGCATAGATACCCCTGCAACACAGGAACATGAGGTGGAGTGTTGGGTGGTGAATCCGTGTGATGCTGCAATGACTTACCACACAGAAAAAGTGTATTTCTCTAACTCCTCCACATACGAGATGCTCTCAGCAGCTGGTTTCCCTTCTTCTGGGCTTGTATCGTTCCCAGGAGCTGGTTTTTCTTGATGCCTTTGTTCAGGTGGGTTATTCAGGTTGGTCTTTAAATGAAAAGTTAGAACTATGTTAGCACTGTGAGGTATTTGCTGGGCAAAGAGAGAGCTGCTGCTGTCACCCTGTTTGGAACTTCTGGTCCTGTTTTGCTCCTCACCCTGAAACAACTCCAGAAAAGAGCAGAGGCAAAGCTGGGTCCAAACTCTTTAGAACAGACTAGTTCAGCTAGAAGAGACCCTACAATGGTCATCTAGTCCAACCCTTGACCAAACCAGTGTTAGCTAAATTAAAGCATCATCTAAATGCCTCTTAAACACCGACCACCACTGCAGGAAACCTGTTTTTGTACTGCTCAGTGAACTGGTTCATGCCCCACAAAGCTGCGGTTGACAAACCCTCTCAAGGAGAGTAAACTCATGCCGACAGCATCCAGCCTTCTCTACCTGCTCAATTTTTCCTGTGTTGCAGGAAAATTTGGACATGCACAAAGTAAAACATATGGAGGGAACAGATCTGGGAAGGGAATTAATGCTGTTTGGCCTCTTCCTTTCTGTTTTTTCCTTATTTAACTGGGTTAGCTCTCAGCTGGACCCATTCCGATCCAGGCCACTCTGCACCTGTGCCAGCACAAGCGAGGAGAGGAGAGGGTCAATACTGCACCTTCTGGTGCTGCTGCCAGTTTATGCTGATTTAAGCTGCTCCTTGAGCTACAAACCCTACCCTGTGCTCATCCCTGGAAAAAGATTTTAGCGGCGTGGAGCCTGATGGGGCTTGAACATGCTAAAGCAGGATCTCTCTCAACATTTGGGTTCACTCATCCCATTAAAAAGGGGGGCACTTAGGGCCCTTCAAATGAGTTTTCACATTTCTTTTGTGCAGAAAGGGGCTTGGCTGAGCCATACAAAGGTGTCAGTCAGTGGAAGCGTAGGAGGCATTTCACTGAGTCCAAAGGGACCAGACAGGGCTGAATTACCCAAGGGTTTATGTACCTTACTGAAACCAGGTCACTTTAATGTGGCTTTGGGAGCCACCCACAGCCAAGGTTCCTGTAAGAGCACGGCCTTTTGTTCAAAGGCAACGTGCTATTACGGGATTGTAGGAACTGAATCTCACTCTGCCACTCCCATGGGTTGGGCTGCGTTGCCCATTACACTCCTCCATCAGTCCTGCAGTTGCTCTTCCTATAGATACAAGGCTACACACACACCAGGCTGCAGTTATGTTCAGACACAACTTTGCTTTCTCCAACTTGTCCTTACCTCCCTAGTGAAATAAATCACTTGAAAACTTAAGTCATTTACTATGGAAGGAACCACCAGTTGGCCAAACCGGTTTTGGCCGTAGATATTTATATGTAGACCGTCACACGACTGGTCAAACTTGAGATAATTATTCCTGGTTATTGAGTATTTGAGCCATAGTACACATTAAAAATGCTTCAGGGCAGCCCAAATTAGCAAAATAACTAATTTTAAGGTAGCTTGCATATATCATATGTATGTATATGCACCTATGATTCTATAGTTCACTGCAGCCAAGCTGCTCTAAGGCGGGAAGCGGAGCAGCACATCGAGAGGAAAAAAGATTCCATCCTTCATCAGAAAGCGTCCAATATAAACCAGACAACGCAGGTAAAAGCAATTCTCAGTCCTCTTTGTCTCCCAGCTCTCAGATTTACATTGCATTGCAAAGTTCCAGCAGTGTCTCACCCAGAAATGTAGATGTAGATGTGATTTGATGGTACCTTGTACTGATGACACAATCTTCATTCACTGGTTAATTGTTCTCTTGACCAAGATGCTACAAATAAGGGGACTAGAAGTACCCCGGGGTAGGGTCCTTCTGCACAAGGATATGTCACCTTGAAGGTTACAGCAGCATGGGAAGTCTATCTGGAGTTTAAACATTGCAGAAATAAAATCACCCTGCAGCACAGCCTCAGTCAAGCTGCTATTGTCCAATTACTGGATGGACTTTCCTGCTGTTTCTACTTTGAAATTCCTTTGCTGGAGAGTTTGGCTCCCTATAGATCTATGCAGGAGGCAGCAATACTCCTGGCCACATGAAGCCAGATGGTAGCTATAACAAAATACCGAGTGACAGATTAAAGACTACAAGAGCAACAAGAAGCAAGACCAACACCACGTTGCTAAATGACACTGGTAGAAATTCCTGTAATTTCTTCATTAGCTTTAAGGGAGATGGTGATGTCCAGACAAAGGTCAAAGACTCAAAGAACATTAGGGATTGGAAGGGACCTCAGAATATCATCCCCTTGCCAGAGCAGGATCACCTAGATCAAGTCACACAGGTAAATGTTCAGGTGGGTTTTAAACATCTCCAGAGAAGGAGACTCCACAACCCCACTTGGCACCCGCTTCCAGGGCTCTGTCACCCTCACCATGAAGAAATTCCTTCTCATATTGATGTGGAACCTCCCATGTTCCAGCTCACACTCATTGCCCCTTGTCCTAGCACTGGATGCCACTGAGCAGAGCCTGGCTCCATCATCCTGACACCTGCCCTTTCCACATCTATGAACATTAACGGGGTCACCCCTCAGTCTCTTAGAGACCCAGCTCCCTCAGCCTTTCCTCATCAGGTAGATGTTCCACTCCCTTCGTGATCTTTGTGGCTCTGTGCTGGACTCTCTCAAGCAGTTTCGTCCTTCTGGAACTGAGGGGCCGAGAACTGGACATAATATTCCAGATGTGGTCTCCCCAGGGCAGAGCAGAGGGCGAGAAAAATCTCTCCTGGTCTACTAACCACCCCACTTCTGGTCCATCCCAGGATGTTATTGGCCAGTACCTTGTGATGTTCTCTTTGTGGATGAAACAAGCAGCAGCTCTCATCTGCATCTCGGTAAAAATCATCTTCTGTAAGAAAAGAAACCATCAAATAATTATTTTGATACCAGAGCATAAGACAAAACTCAGGAAAGGAAGGAGCTGGGGTTTGTTGCTTCTACCACCATGATCCTTCGTGACTCCAGGCAGGTCATTTTTTTCTCTTTGTCCTAGTTATAATAGATTTTATGGAAATATATTTTATTAAGTATATAAAATTATAATATATAACGTAATACAGAACCGAAACATATACAAATCTTATCTTTAAATATAAATATGTTTTATATACATATATAAAACATCCACCACATGCTGTAGGAAGCTGTAGGGTGACGGAAATGAAGGTCTGCATTGTACTTCTTAATGTGCAGCGTGTGGGGGTTAAGCCCAAAACACACTTAATCATTTCACTCTGTTTCCCCCTCCAGTTACTTCCACTTCTCCTCAGTAAAAAGCAGACAAGTGGCCTCAAAATCATGGAGCGGGCAGGATCAGCTCTTTGGTGATAAAATTTTAGGTAGACAATAGGGTCAGAGTCATCTAGGTTGGAAAAGACCTTCCAGGTCACAGAATCACCGAACGTTAGGGATTGGAAGGGACCTCAAAAGATCATCTACTCCAATGCCCCCACCACAGCAGGATCACCTAGACCAAGATCATCGTGTCCAGCCCTTCAAATCGTCTCCACATATCCCTTCAGTGACATGTGTGAGCCCATAAACACGTACCAGAAGCAAAACACACCACCGTAAAGATGGTTGCACCGTGGTGGCTCTTTGTTGTTCCATTTGTATTATTAATATTTGTATTATTTTAGCTCTCTGAAATGAGTTTCCAAAATAGCTTTGCTGAAATAACGAGGGCTTTGACAGGGTTTTTGGAGACAAATGAATAAAGCAGTAATTACCTCAGCCAAAAAAAAAGAGCAGTACAAGGAAAAGGATAAAGAAAACAATATTCCACGTTCAAGACACGGGAGGGAGGAGGAGCTGAACTCTGTTATTTAACCGTGACACGCTCTTTTTATATTTTATTTCTAAGGCTCCAAATGCTTCCTTTTTTTCCCCCCTCCCCTTTCTCCACCAGCGAGCTCATTGCTTTAATCCCTCATAGATTTCTCTGAACAATTTTTGCTAAGTAAAAACACAATGTGATTCTTCAACGGCCGTAACAGTAAGAAGCTGCT
>JAOXOE010000343.1:4151381-4177110 GCA_028565055.1 Phoeniculus purpureus | reverse complement strand
ACTCCACAATCCCCCTGGGCAGCCCCTTCCAGTGCTCTGTCACCCTCACTGGGAAGAAGTTCCTTCTCACACTGATGCGGAACCTCCTGTGTTCCAGCTCACACCCCTTGCTCCTTGTCCTAACATCAGGTAACACTGAGCAGAGTCTGTCTCCATCCTCCTGACACCCACCCTTTACATATTGGTAAACATTAATGAGGTCACCCCTCAGTCTCTTTTCTACAAGCTAAAGAGACCCAGCTCCCTCAGCCCTTCCTCACCAGGGAGGTGTTCTACTCCCTTCATCATCTTTGAGGCTGTGCACTAAACTCTCTCCAGCAGTTCTGTGTCATTGCTGAGCTGAGGGACCCAGAACTGGACACAATACTCCAGATGTGGTCTCACCAGGGCAATAAAGTTAACATGCTAATGAATTACAAGGTATAACGTCTTTAGATTTCACTTTACAGTAATCCCTAGAGGAGCCCATGGTGTTGCTGCTCCAGTGTTTCACACGGTATATAGACGTCTCCAAATAAAAAGGCTCTACTTCAGAAGAACACACAGTCTAAACAGGCACAAGGGACAGCAGGATGACAGAGGCATGCTGAGATGAAATGGCACATTCATTTTATTCACAGCAGCTGAGAAAGGGATAGATGCCAGACATCAGAGCTTAGACCAGTGCCCTGTTGAGCAGGCTGTACTACCTCCTAACAGCAAAGCTGGAAATGCCTCAGTAAGGGACATTTTCTTGATGACTTTAACAGTTTATGAAGCTAAAAGAAAGGCTCACGTGCGGATCTCTTGCCTCTTCCAAGCACCCATGCGTTTGAGCTTCATCTCCCTGTCAAGAGAGATCTACACATTATCATAGGTGCTGCCTGTAGTAAGATGTCAACACAAACACCCGATCTGAAACCTAGTATTTCGTTCTGCAGTGATTTTCATGACCACAAAAAATAGGTTCTTTTTTCCCCCCTATTTCTATTAAATATTGCCCTTGTTTCTTGCTTTTTCCTTAAGAAACAGGAAAAAACCCTTCACTTGATTATCAAGTGTACTCCCGCCTTGAACCTTTTTAATGCCAATGACGCTATTCTGGAATGTACTGAAAAACCCCACAATGCCTTGGAGAAATAAAACAAGACCTGATGAAATAAAAATGTCCTTTTCCTTTTCATTGAGCACTAAAAAGTGGGAAAGAAAAAGGCAAAGGGTCACATCACAACCTTCTCTGCAATTAAATTCTTCTATGTGGCAGGAAAGCAGAAACACTAAGGAGAAAAGCATGCGCCTCCTCACACCAGAGTGCTTTGTGCTTCAGCAAAGCCTATGAACTGGGGGTGTGGGGGTAACACAGATGTCCACGTAGCAATAGAATCAATAGCCTCTGACTTCTCATAGCTGGAGCATTGTTGCCCCAGACATTTTGAAAGGTCAAAACTGAAGAGCAGAGGTGGGGAGATGCAAGATTTTTCCTTTAAAGGCTACACATCAAAGAGGTACCAAAGAAAAAAGCACCAAAAAATATATGAACAGGAACATAATTTCTTATTCTGTTTTTTTCATTTTCATTTTGTGTCTTTCCAGAACTCAGCAAAGTCACAAAACTTAAGCAGCCAGGGAGTAAATCAGTAGCAGCAGTAGCTGAGCTTTGGATGCGCTGGTGCCTCAGCATCCCCACTGCTACGAACCCTGCAGAGTGCTCAGCAGCTTGTGGTGCAGAGATGTTCTGTGAGCTGCCCTCACTTAATTGCAGTCTTCAGAGCTATTACTGTAATGAAAACCCAATTATTGCGGACATGAATTGCACGTATTTTGGTGCACATATTAACCTCTTCTTTCGTGGGGTAACCTGCAGCTGATAGCTGGCTTTAGCACCAATTATTTCATTATCCATTTTTCAATTAGGCAGGGGCAATGCAGAATGCTAATGATGTTTAGAGGGGCACCAACACCATTAGTTCTCCTGTCATTTAGTCTCAAATAATGAAATTACAGGCTAAGTTGCTTGAGTTTCATGGCTACAGACACTGAAATGGTTTCCAGTGCAGAGCTTATAACTGATATTGGAAGCCCTGCTGTTTCACATCCTGAGTCATTCTCTCAAAAGTCTTTACAAGTCTTGATTCAAACAACAGGGCAGAGGAAAAGCTTTCAGTCAGTGTTTCAGTAGCTAATTACATGAGATGGCAGTGTAAGGAAGGCAATCTGAAGTGTGCATCATTTCTTGTTTTGCTTAATGCATTGGAGAATTAATCCTCTGGATACACTAAACAGGCTAAATCAGGGCTCGGGATTATCACAGTTACTTTTGCAAAGCATTCACCTTTCCCTCCCTGCAGCAGAGGACTGGTGAAAGCTGGGGAGTCCATATAAACTCACATGCATGAAATCCTGTGACATGAGGTCTCACGGAAAGAAGTTCTACTCTACAGAGCACAGGTTGACTGGTTTCCAGCCTTTGACTGAAAAAACCCCACAATCAAACAGCTGGTGCTTCAGCAGTAAAAGGTGGTGGAAGCTCCTGCCCCGCTCATCCATCCTCTGTCTTAAATCAGCAAAGCTGGTTTTGTTATGAAAAGCAAACACAAGGGTAAGTCTTGCTAGCTGCTGCTGCCCAAACATGAACCCAAACTTGCAGGCTGCCTGTCTGTAGAGATCCTGTGGCTCACTAATCCCATCTCTGAACCTTTTTACACTTCTCATTGTCACAGGTCCCCGTGGCAATGCACGATGTGCATGAGCTCACCGCGGTTCTTGCTTTTTGAGCTGGAGCAGCAGTCCCTCACTTATCTTTGTCCAACTTTCTTCATACTATTGTTGCCTTCATACACCTTCATCACACCCTGACCCAGCAGCTTTTTCCCAGGTTGCAGTCATCCCCACAGATAAACTGCTTCTTATCTCTAAGGCTGCAGGCTGCTGGCGACTCTTCTGATAGTTCTTCAGTGTTCCTGATGGGAAGTGCAGGACTGCTGGTGTGTGAATGGACCCGTGATGTGACTACAGCACACCACACCACGGGTGCTTTCTGCTTCTTTTCTCTCCCTTCCCTAGCTGCACTAAACACTGTGGAATTTACCATCCCTGTGCATTGAGTTGACAACTTCAGACAATCCTCTGCAGTGATTCCCAGATCATTCTGCTTGAAAATAACTCCCTTGGATGCCGGTGTCGAGAGTGCACCGCACATATACAGCATTTATTGACAGAAAAATATCACTGGCTGCTGTACCACTCAGGCAGTTTCTGTTACCACACTACTGTCACATTTTCACAGTCAGCACCAGTTTTTACAGGAAATATTTGAAGCAGTCATCAGCAAACTCTGCCAAACTGCTATGCTTGCTATTCACTCCCTTCACAGCTAACGTGGAGTTTTGCAAACATGCAAAGTTCCAAAACCAGCGTTGGGCAGCCTAATAAAGCTCTTCTCCATTATGCAGACTATTTATTTCTACCTTCTTTTAACGAGGTACTGTTCTGCAAGAGGAAAATACCTCTGATCTCACAGCAGATTATTTCTCTAAATGTCTTTGATCCAGGGGCTTTTGAAGACTTAGCTGTACTTTGCTGACCAGATCCAGCTCAAAATATGTTTATGAACTCCTCTGAACAAGCCCTGCTAGACTGGTGAGGTGTGACTTATTTATTCAAAAGCTACACGGATTCCTCCATTGCTTTTATATCTTCTGCCTTTGCAATCCTTCTCTCGGCTCTGTGATCACCCTGGTTCAGTGATTCACAAATCCCTGTTTAGGAGATTCGCTGCTTAGGGCATTTCAATTTTAGAATACCTGCATTTGATGTTTGTATAAACATATACTCTGTGTATTTTAATATACACATTTCCTTTGTGCTTTCTTTAAATCGAGGCATATGGCTACACATGTCACATAGCGTCTACCTGACAAATGATGTAGTTTTAAAATCAGTTATTAGATTTTTGAACCCTTCACATTTTGCTCCCTCTTTTAAACATCCTGTAAGAGAGATGAAAGCCACTGCAAAATCAGCAGTGTCTCTAATTTAGAATTCTTTTTTTTCATGTATTTGTTCATGCCTCATCCCAGCAAAGCAGTCAACACTTGCGTGTGTGAGTTATGTTAATGCCATTAGGCTTTAGATGTCACACGTGAGGGTCAAGTGAAGACTGAGACCTGTGTAAACCATCTTTCCTATCTGTGTAATTGCACCGTGTAGATTGTATCATGAGCTTGTTCAGAAACACAATGTACTGGATATTCCCCTCACCACCCCCTGCTAGCCAAAGAGCTTCCTGCTAAGCCCCAGGGGTAGACCCTTGCTCCACCCTGTGCCAACAACTCCCAAACAACCCCAGAACTTTGGTGGAAACAGGCATCCCTGGGGCAGTTTGAAGGTCTGATGTGGGGGCTGGGAACAGTGAAAATGATCCACACTTCAGGGTTTTGAGCAGCAGTTCTTCTTGCAGTAATTGTTTGCATTTATCTGCATTTCCAATCCATTCGAGAAGCTTCCTTGTATTTGACAATCAACCGAGCTATTTCCTAAGCCAAACTCACAATCTCATTAATGCAAGTCCTTAGGTCTGTTTTCCCAGAGATTCTGGAGATTGAGGAGGAATGTGTGGGTTCCTATGGAAGTTTGTTTCAGCCTCCACCCTCCCCTCCTAAATATGATCACAACTGGATGTTAATCCCTAAGTTTCCATAGTGCCCTCCCCATCAAGCAGCCAATTGCCACAAATGCCAGGATTCACAGGAACCAGCTAAGCAGAGCTCTCTTCTGCTCAGACAGTGAGCAAAACCTCTTTATGACCTTTCTGGTGCTGAACTAATTACATAAAACCCCCAAACAGCCACATTTTGGGCAAAACACATCATACGCACGCTACCAGGCTGTGATATTTGATATCACATAATCAGTAACTGCATGTATAGGACCACACCAACAGGATGAACAATGGGTTTTACTGTCTCTTGACTGTCATACTCCATTGAGCCTATCAAATTCTTCAAGCTCCTGGCAGATTTTAGATGTAGGACCAGTGGACAAGGCTAGCAGAGAATTACAGCTCCAAGAATAAAGTACCATTCAAAATACAAGAGGTTACCTATGGTGAATGTATACTGGAGTTTTAAACTGATGGATCTTATCTCCTAGGAAATGTTAGATCACAGAATCACACAGAACATTAGGGACTGGAAGGGACCTTGAAAGATCATCTAGCCCAGTCCCCCTGCCAGAGCAGGATCACCTAGACCAAGTGCCTCAGACATTGGAGATAAAATACCTCTCTCAATTGATCTGTGAATCAGTGCATGTTTAGCTATTTCATTATTAACAGAAAACCAGAGAGGCACTTGAAACAAAGTACTGCAAGGTTCAGGTCTGCTTTGAACTGGGAGTTTTGAGTAAGTTCTGAAACAAATCTGTAGTAATCCTCCTCATACTAGTCTACAGACCGTGCTGTCCCACAGTAAGGAAAGAAGCGGTTCTGACCATTCAGTGGTCATAAGCAATAAACTGCTTAATTTTGTCAGCAAAGTTGCAAAGAAACACATAAAGAATAAAACACCCCAGAAAGGTGCAGTGAAGACACTTGCTGCAGTACTGTTACCTGCCATCTCAGAATCCTTCTCTGCTCAAGTGCTTCATGAAATTACCTGGGGCCCTGTTCAGAAAAGGAAAGGAGAAATTAAAGGATTTCTGTCCTTTAAGGGAGGGGAGGGGAGGACAGAGACTCCTCACACCTGCTTGGTGTCTGTCTCTGGGCTCTGGCTAATCCCCACAGCAGAACTAATCCTCGAATAAGACAGAGTAAATAAAGCAATGTCCCTAACTAGCCTGATTCTTGCCACCTGAAAATGTGGGTCGCTGCAACTGCTATTTTGTCACAGTGGTGAGTGACTTGTCCAAATTCAAAGTGAATTCGAAGTCACACTGGCTTAGAGGGAGCACAAAGAGAAACTGACAAATAATTTTAAGTGGTAAGGTCAACCTGCTTGCTTTCAGCAACAGTCTCGGTCCTACCAGTGTACCCAGTGTTTGCATTAAAGACAGGCTGACTGCATTCTCTGAGTCACCATACGCAGAGCAAGCTGGTTTCTTACAAATATGGGGGCTTTTTGTTTTAATTCTGATTAAATCCGCATAGGTAAAAGCTCCATCTAAGGCACAGAAAGCAAAGACTAGTTGGGTGAAACTTTGCTGTAGCAGAACAAGGCACCAGCGTGTCCAGCTGCCCCTAATGCTGAGCTGTGAGTGTAGCTCCGAAAATTCTCCCCCAGATGCCATCTGAGTGCCTCCACCGCAATGGTGGTTTTTGCACAAATGAAGAATCAATACCTGTGTTCCACCTTCTGGGAACAAGAGCACCCAAGGGCCCATTTAAAGGGCATGCTCGTGTGGCTCAGTGCAGCTTTAACAGAACTCTCATGAGCTGCTCTAGACAGCCCAGTGTTTTACATGTGGTGTGATAAGTACAGATCATTTTCTGACAGTGATCAGACACTACACACTGCAAATTGAACAAACCTCTGTTAAACACTCCCTACTACCCTTCTCATATATTATGCTAATCTTAAAGCAGTTTTTGCAGCTGTGAAAATTGAAGCCCTTTCAACTTGGATATAGTCAAAGGAATCAAGTGCAAGCACCCTCTTGCAAAGACGTTTATGGTGCTACATTCAAACACCACCGACAGACAAATGCAAAGGGGAAAAGGAGCTGGTCTTGGTGATTGTTAGCAGCCTAGAGCAAGATTTTTACTGAATAATTGTGAATACATTCCTTCAAAAAAATCTTAATCTCTGCATTGCTGTGCTTGCCCTTCGTAGGAGAAAGACCTGCTCCCCCAATGCAAGTTCTCATTACCAGAATCCCACTTGACAGGCACTCAGGGCATTAAACCCAGATTAGATGGATTCACATCTCTATCCTCATCAGCCTGCCTTCCTCTGGAGTAGCGCACTGATAGACACCTCTTCAAATCAATTAAAATGTTTCCTATACTAGGTTCAGCATTAGGTGATGTTTGAGAATATAGATAAACCTCACAGCATCTATAAAAAATTCGAAATACTCAGGTTTCATTGGAAAAGAGGAGACAGGACACCGGTTCCTTTCAAACAAATAAATTGAAGGCTTTGTTTTCCCAGCAATCACATAAATACACCTAACCCACAGCCATATACAAACTCACCGTCATTCAAGACTTGAGGAGCCAAGTGTGCAATTGCTAAATAGAATTCCTGGCTAAGAGGCCCAAAGGACTGCAAAGAATCCTCACTCAACCTGGAATTAGAGGTCTCACTTCAAAATAACATCTCAATGGGAAATTTTTATGCTCTGGCCAATATTTATTTTACTCTTACACCCTCGCTTTAAAACTGACAGGCATTTGACAGAAGAAAAAAAATAAAGAGGATTATTTTTCTCTCTTTAAGATCCATCATTGCAAAATTATTTTGCCTGATCATCGATTGAATAGTTTCCATTTTCCATTCACACAAGGAATGATAAAGAAGAAGAAGAAAAACCAGCAGGTCTCATTAGTCCTGGGTAGCCCAGCCTTAGCCTTAGCTGCTATCAGATTCTGCAGAAGAGGTGAAAATAAATCACCACCTTTTCAGAAATGCAGCTATTGAAATCAGAATGCATTGAGTGAAGAAGGGAAAACTTTCTCATCATATTCTTTTCAGGGTCAAAAAATAGGTAAGTGAGGTTTTAAATAAGTAACTCATTCCAGGTAAGTACAGTCGAATTGTTCACAGGCTGCCACCACATCCCATTGCTGCCAGGGTCCATGCTGTGACTCCAAAAGTTGCTCTGGCTTTGTAAAACCATGGTTTAGCAAAGAAGGCAATAATAATTACTTCAGTAATTAGGTTTTGTCTTGAGCTGCACATTGAGAGCCCAAGGCTTATCTGGAACTAGATGAGGCACTCAGAGCACCTTTACCACTGGAGCAGCCAAATACTCATTTCTTGAAGCAGTGGAAGAGCAATCACACTTCTGCCTATCTCAACGAATTTAAAATGCACTGCAAATTAGAAAGAAAAAGAGAAGAGCTGAAGAGAAGGAGCAAAGGCTGTGGAACACCACTATCCATGACAGGGACATGCACTCAATGCTGCCTGATACTTTTGCTGCAAAAAGGATGCTTTACGCCTAAAAGAGAGAGGCAGATCTTTTTACCCTAGATAAGCCATAAGGATGTCTGAGAAAGGGGCCCAAGCTATGCCTTGCACAGCTCAAGGCGAGTTAAGCCAACACATGGCTCATTGGGGAGGATCAACACAAGCCATGGGTGAAATAGCGATCCTGCCCATTCCCACAGAGGCAGGAGAGCTGTCTTGGCTGCACCAGTCCTCACTCCTGTGCAATTACTACAGGAATGTTTCTTAGCCCTCTCTTAGCTCAGGCCCCAGGGACCATACACATTCCCTTCCCTCTTGCTGTCCAGCTAGAAAGTTGAATACATTACTTGGGCCAATGGATAGCAAAATGAATTTGTCGCTAGGTTGAGTATATTGAATGGAAAAGTTTTTAAAGATACCAAGACAATGTTCTCAAAAACACTGCACCTTGTCTAAATACCATTTTACCATTAACAGATTTCCTGGCTGCCTGTCTGACCGAAAGAGAGGAGCTGTATGGAAAAGAAGAAAGCAAGCAAATGACATTTTTAACTCGGTGACGTTCTCTTCTTTTTCCCAAGTGTCTTGAAAATAAGAGATATAAATGCAGAGCACCTGGAGGCTTCAACAGCACAGAATTACAGAATCATTAGGGACTGGAAGGGACCTCGAAAGATCATCTAGTCCAATCCCCCTGCCACAGCAGAATCATCTAGACCAAGTCACACAGGAACATATCCAGGTGGGTGCTTCTACCCATGACCAACAGGAACATCTGCCCAGAGTCTACCACAGATGTTCTGGTGGACAAGAAAAGTACCTCTAGTAATTAAGACCTGTCCTAATTGGAAGGAAGAGTGTTTAAAGGTTCTCTAGAGACTTTCTTGCCAGTTCAGTGGTTCTTTGAAATCTCCTCTGTTTGTGTGCATTTCTGAAATAGCTCCTTAACAGACTACAGATTTTCTTTCTCAGCTGCTTGGCTTGACCCATAGCTACAGCCAAGTTTGGCCTGAGAGGCAGACTCAGCATCAGTTCTCCAAGTAAACCCTGCATGCAGCATCAAAACCAGACATCAAACTTCTGGAGTAACGTTGCGGCATTTTGCAGTCTAGAAATGAGACATTTACATCAGAAAAATGTCCCCCTCCTAAATATTTCACATGAACTGCCGTGCACTTGTGTATAGAAAAAAGCATTGGAAGTCCTTCCTCTAGAACCTTCCCATTTAGGGAGAAGAAGGCATAAACATTTCTGAAAATCACTTCTGTGACCTCACTGGTGCTAAGTTTGGTTTTGCTTCTTTGCATCTGCCTGCTCAGAGATGAGCAACTGAGCACTGATGTTTCTCAGTCTATTCCCAAAGTCTTCCACTGTGCTTGGGTTGTTGTTGCTGTGGGTTTGGATCTGGGGAGTGGGGAAGCAGGCAGGACACCCACACAACCCTAGTGGTGTTTGTACGTTGTACATCCCCGAGGAAATTTGGGATAGCTTAAAAGCCAACACTGTAAACCATCAAGTCTCTGCTTGTAGGGACAGAGAATCTCCGTTGAGACAGATTCTCCACAACGCCATGCTAATGGCTTTTGACAGTTTGCAGTTTTAAAACCTGTAAACTTTTCCTAACACACGGGTGATTCCAGCTGACAACAGACAACAAACTGGCTCTCTTCATAGAGGCAGATGAACTTGTAAATTTTCAGGAGTGATCCACAATCCCTCAGGAGTCTGGAGAGTAGTCCGAAAATCCCTGTTTCAGCTATTTCGTTACTTCAGCTTTCTTTAAAAGCAGCAGCAACTACTCAAAAAATCTGTTGTCCTAGAAGGTCATTGCTTGGGTTTAATACAGTTATTAGAACTGAACTGTTTGTAAATCTGGTTTATCCAGCTAAGCAACAGCAAAGTGCTGTTTTCTTTGGTGGATTCCCAAGCTCTGCATGGGAATTGAGACAGGGCACTGTGAACAGTTGAGAGCTGTGGACAGGCTGATCACCCTGATGGATAATAATCCTCAACTAGGTTTTCTGGCTCTTTGGATGAAGAATTTGAACAAACTGCTGCATAACTGTGTGTTTAGGTGCACGTTTTCTTCTCGCAAGCAGATTTGTTTGTTTCCCTGAAACACAAATTGTAGGAAGCTCTTTGCACACCCTCTGCTATTTCCTTTATACGCGTCCACAAAATTTGATCAGGTAAAGTGCTCTTGTGCTACATAAGTGTAAAGTCTAACGATTCCAGCACAAGACAGACTAACTTAGGAAGATATTGAACGCTCCTTCCTCTTCATTGCACTTCACAGACAAGAAGTAAGCTCCTGAGCAGCACCCTGAGGAAGTATCAATTGTTCAGTGGTGATGGCAGCTGATGTCAGAACTGGAGCAGCAACCCTGTATCTTCTCTCTTGCATTCCTCTGCAACCTGCCATCCTTATACTGAGGACTTGCCACTATGAAACACAACGTATAATTAGTTTCTTTCACTCTTAAGTGTTTTCCCATGGTCTAGTCCATGGCTGAATCGACTGGAATTATTGCATGAAAACACACAATGTCGCTGGAAAAGAGAGCTCTGGAAGAAAACTCTGCTCAACAATTTCTGCCCATCAGAAATTCAGCAGCAATTTAGACCCAATCTGTAGAACCAGCTTTGAAGACAAACAGTTAGAAGGGCTCCTATTCTTAAGTTCAGAAATACTACCAACACGCGGGAGAAACTGCCACTGAAAGAATTTTGACCTTGCTCCTTTGAGGAAGATGTCACTATAAATTATTTCTGAGCCTTGTATTTGTTCAGCTAGGTCTGTTATCAAAGAGCATTCTTCAGAAGCCTCAGACATTTACACCTCAAATGTCACCTGCAGAAGAAAGCATGATGTGTTTGCTGCTTAAGTTTTCTGAGTAATATCTAAAGCTGTGTCACTAAAAAGCTTTCTGATCCTGGATGAAAACCTTACTTGGTTCATACCTCCAATGTGCCCTGCACAGCCATTCAGGATGTTTTTACAGCCTCCTCTCCACATCAAACTTTCGGATGGCTGCCTCCGTTATTCATGACGTTGGCTATAATGAATTACAAAGGATTAGTAAGAAAATAAGCACTGTGGTTCAAACTTTAACTCTCAGGTCTCAGCCGAGTGGTAGAGAAGCAGGAACTGATTCTACTCGCAGCATAGGAAGGTTAAATTAGGGATTGTTAAGTAAATGGGGCAAATACCAACTAATGGTACTGGTCTGGCTGCATGAGGGAGTTGGCCAATGCCATGGAGAGGTTGCTTTCTACCGTCTTGGAAAAGTTTTGGCAATGACTGGAAAAAGACAAGTGTTATGCCCCTTGTAAAATAAAAAGCAGCGGTATCTAGAGAGCTATATGCCAGACAAACTAACCTGGGTGCCCAGGAAAATTATCGACTGAAGAGGCAGAGTAAAAGTGGGGCAAAAACTGACCAGATCACTGGACTTGGCAGTACAGCTGGATGTGTGCTGGCAGGGTAGTAGCTCTGTTGCAGTTCCTGCTGGACAGGAGGCACCAGTGAGACCTGGTGGCAGTGAAAGTAATCTATGAGCTAAATTTAGCAATAGGGCTGCCAAGGGGTCCAGGGAAATGATTTTTTTCTAAACACTGCATCTCCAGTACAAGGAAGGTGTGAACCAAGTGGTCAGAATGCACTTGCAGGATTGTAATCACCCTGGCCAGATGATCAGGTTGTTCTCATCACTCTTAATCATTCCAAAGGCAATGACATCAGCTGTGTTTTGTTGTAATTTTAAACTCTTTTCCAGGCCAACAATGGAAACTCTGAATATTTGAGGATGTACCAAGCCTATTAGAAACACTCTTCGTATGACTTCATGCAGGAAACCACTTGGAGAGCTGCAAGCCAGACCTTAATCTGTTTAACCTGTGTCCCTCCCATCAAGAGTAGCTTACACATGGTCTTCTTGGAGTGCTACCTAATGTTTTTAGGGTTTTTTTCCCCAATTGCCAGCACCGATGCCTTTGCAGTTTGTTTTCCAGGAATGAAATCCACAACTCCACAGGTATTTCTGCTGTTCTAACAGCCATTCTGGATCATTATATTTTCAATTGCAGACACATTCCACCTCCAGCTTCCTTACAAAACACAACCGAAGCCCTTTTTCCACCTCGCTCTGTTTTTGCTTCACTATTTACAAGACTTTCAGTGAAGCTGAGGATAGTTCTAGGAATAAGGCTCAACTGAATTGTACTTCCAAACTGAACATTTAACATGTTAACATTGAGCTCTGCCTGTTACTGTAGAAGGAGTCTGGTTTTTTAGGATCAACAAATGGTAAATGCTTCCATATGAAAAAGCGTACTCCCACCCAAAGAAACAGAACTCAGCTTTCCTATGCAGCGAACAATAGAGAATTGCAGTGTCTCTCAGAGGCACCACCAGAAGAAAAACAACCGCACCCTAAATCCAGATGAGATCCTTAGTGTTTCTTTTCTGAGACAGACTAGATTCTCTTAACAAGGTGAAGGGCAGGAACAATGTATTGATGATTTTTCAAATGTTTAGGAGTTTTATGTGCTTACAGAAGGAATTTATTTAATAACAAGGTCTTTTGTGCCAACACACCTCATGTCATTTTTTGAAGAGTAAGCATCTAAAAGTAAGGAAAAAATTCAGCCTTACTGATACTCACAAAAAGAACAGTGAGAAAATGTCTTTAAGAGAAAGAAGTCTAGTAGGTGAAAATGCAGGAACCCTTAGAATTTATTATTTCATTTGAAACAACTTAATTTTTCATTACTAGATAAATGAGCTTTTTCAGTATTTATAGAGTGTTGAACGCACTGGAACAAATTTACTACTTCTAGGATTCTAAAAGCCAACCCAAATGTCAGTGTCTCTAACTGTAGTTTTCATACATAATTATTTTAAAGCTGTCTTGCTTCAGTATTTTGAAATATAAATTCAAGTCCTATGTAATATCAGCTGTTTAACTCCTGTTCTGTTATTTCTTAGCTTGTGATGACCAAGAAAACTTTCCCTAATAAACTGTATCACAGCACTGGAATGGGCTGCCCAGGGGCATTGTGGAGTCTCCTTCTCTGGAGACATTTAAAACCCACCTGGATGTGTTCCTGTGCGACTTGGTCTTGGTGGTCCTGCTCTGACAGGGGGATTGGACTGGGTGATCTTTCAAGGTCCCTTCCAATCCCTAATGTTCTGTGATTCTGTGACACTGAAGAAAAGAGAATAACTAAAACCAACAAATTCAAGCTGTTCAGCAGTGCATGATAAGAGTTTTGCAACTATTTTAGGTTTTACAGCTCAAATTTCCCCTGGGATTGGCAAGTCAACAACACTTCTGTTTTTTTTAATTGTAATTAGGATTATCTAAACATTGTACAAATCAAAGATGAGAGCACCTGATATTCACAAAGCTAGCCTGTTTGAGATCGGTGAGGCTGAAATGGGGACGGAGGCGTTTCATTATGGAAAATGCTTGTAAGATATACTGGCAGATTCACAGATTTTTTAAGGTCAGCAAGACCCATTACCATCTAATCACACCTTCTGAATAACACATCGCAAAGAATCTCACCTTGTTTTGACTACATCAAGCCTACTTCTCCTGTTTAAATTACTCTTGACTTTTGGAAGGATATCAAAACCTTGTTTTATGCATTCAAAATGATGGAGAATTCACCAAGTCTGCAAGGTGCTTCCATAGCCGACTAACCTTATTGGAAGAAGGTGGTTGCTTCCCTCCACTTTGAATTTGTTTACACTCAGACTGATTGACTAGCTAATGGACCATTTTTTAAAACCAGGGAGAAAGCTGCTGTGATTTCACAAAGCACTTCCCAGTCTAATACATATGCTGTGGTAGAGTCATCACTTGACACAGTTCTGCATAAATGAAGAGAGATGTAGTATCTCATGTTTCTCACTCCGAGTTATTTCTAGACTTTTAAGTCTTTCTGCAGTTCCTTTTTTATCTTGCTCTCACTAAAATGTTCCTAATCGTGAGTGAAGGAACTGTCTGCTAGTGATAGCACCCAACCTGCCCTCGATTGTGTCAACCTTTCTCTGAGTATTGCTGTCACTCTCGAATGAATTACTCCTACACCATATTCCTGAACTGCGTGAGTTAATAGTTTGGGTAGACTTCAGCAAGTTCATTCAGAAGTCTTCCTTTTTGCCACAGTAATGGTGAATGAGCAGATTTCAATATTTGCTAAAATCGTGGATTCTTTTGGCCCAAGGGTGACACACTAATTTTGCCTTGACATGACCTCCCCGTGCCCTTGCACCAGAAATGAACATGGTCTAACAAGAAACATTCTACAGAAGCCCTCTTAAATCTACCAGTCGCATTTGCATTCAGGCACTAATTACCCAATTCCACCTCTCTAACAGCTGAATTTTTGTACGGTCTGGGTCTAGTCTAGAGGAAACAAAAACCCTTGCGTTTCTGACACTTCCTACTAAGGATTAGACGCAGGCATCAATACGCCAAAAGAAGACTCCAGCCTAAGCAGAACAAAGGTGGAAAGAGCAGTATGTTAAATATGATCAAGCCTGTCTGGTAGTCAAATAGCAGAACCAGTAAGAAATAGCATAATTTACAGACTGATGTTTTCATTAAGTGATCAGTCTCAAAGACTTTATTAACTTTATTAAAAGCAAAGTCCTATGAAAGGCTAATATAACTGTGATGTTAAACTGTGAGCCTTTTAAGGTATCCACCTTCATAAAAGGTTGCAGCAGACTAAATTTATTTAATTACTTGAGTAATTTCTAATTTGAAAAGCCTGTTTTTATGGAACAATGATGAAATAGAGCATAGACGAATTATTTTACAGATTAATACACACGATCCTTTCTGCAATCAAGATTTTAAATGGTTCTAATAGCTGTTGCACTTACAGTAGGTTCTTTAAGTGCCAAGCAATTATAATTATTCTCTCAGCACACTGGTTTAATTTCATACCTCCCAAGTTGCAGAAAAAATTATTGCAGTGGAACACATTCACCATAGTCCATTTTGGAATGATAAAATAATACATTTAGAACGTAAGGAACGACCTGGAAAAATCCATACCATTCTGGTAATTATTACACAACAGCGCTGGCATATTTCAGGCTTATTAAGATCAACTCAGGCAAGGCATAGGTGCACACTGTAAGCTCCCTGCCCCTCATTTCCACAAAAACCAAACCAAGCTGACAGTGGCTGTTGGTACTGTTATGTTTCAACGTGGAATCATAGAACATTAGGGATTGGAAGGGACCTCGAAAGATCCAGTCCAATCCCCCTGCCAGAGCAGGACTACCTAGAACAAGTCACACAGGATCATATCCAGGTGGGTTTTAAACATCTCCAGAGAAGGAGACTCCACAACCCCCCTGGGCAGCCAATTCCAGCACTCTGTCACCCTCACCGTGAAGTTCCTTCTCATATTGATGTGGAACCTCCTGTGTTCCAGCTTAAACCCATTACCCCTTGTCCTATCATTAGATGACACTGAACAGAGCCTGGCTTCATCCTCCTGACACCCACCCTTCACATATTTATAAACATTAATGAGGTCACCCCTCAGTCTCCTTTTCTCTAAACTAAAGAGACCAAGCCTCCCTCAGCCTCTCCTCACAAGGGAGGTGTTCCACTCCCTTCATCATCTTTATGGCTCTGTGCTTGACTCTTTCTAGCAGTTCTGTGTCCTTGTTGAACTGAAGGGCCTGGAACTGGACAAAATATTCCAGATGTGGTCTCATCAGGGCAGAGTAGAGGGGGAGGAGAACCTCCTTCGATCTGCTAACCACCTTGTTCTGATCCACCCCAGGAGACCAGGAAGTCCACACGAGCACATTGCTCACTCATGGTCATCCTGCTGTCTACCAGGACCCCCTTTCTCCTACGCTGCTCTCCAACACATGACCAGAGCAATGGGACCTCAGCAAGTACAAAAATGTGAATTAAAATGATCTAAGTATTTACCAATACCATGACTAAAGCTAGTTCTGGAAGTTGTGTTCATGAGTTTTGTCCAAGACATTGCACCATAAGTTAGAAGAAAACACTTGTGTCAGTCACTCAGCCAAACCATTGGACCTTTCAATGCAATAACCTATGCTAAACATTTCAGATAACTAATCACAGAGATGCTACTTAATGCAGTGAGGAAGTTAAGTTTAACCTCTGTTTTTAATGAAACCTTGTTCTCTTCCCCTCACCTTGTAGGAAAGTGCAAAGTCCCTTACCATTGCATGATCAAGATAAAGGCTTCTTAGCACTGGCCTGTGAAGTCCTGGACTATGTGAATCTGATTTTTTTTCCTCTTTTCTTTACAGTTTTTATACTTCTGGCAATAACCAGAAGCTTAGAAACTAGATCCAAAGAGTCTTCCCAAGTCTGCAGACTGTATAGAACAGGTACACTGAGGTACAGGCACCACAGTGGAATATCGCTTCCACACAGTGATAGTCAAGAGTGAACAGATGCTACATAACTTGTGAAACAGAGTTTCCCCAATTCTTCATACTCAGCTGCCAACCTCAATTCAGGGAATCTTCTTGTTACACTACTTTTCTCAAACATGCCCCTGGCTGCCCCCACGCAGAAGAGCAGGCTCAGCTCAAGGATGCCAGCAGGCTCACACTGGAGTCTAACACCACAAGGGAGGATGAGGGGGCTGGATGCTCCAGAAAAGGGGTAGAACTGAAGGATTGAACCTCTTATGTAATAAGAAAGGAAATCACACATGTCAAGACAAAATACATCTTATTTTAGATGGAAGTAATAAAGAAACACTCTGACAACATAAAAATGAGAGAAATGATATATGATGGTATTTGCTTGCCACCTCTGAGGAAATGACTAATAGATTGGGTTAGCAATGAATTTTTGATTTCTGAAAAAACATTAAAGTTAGATGAACTACTGGTTTATTAGTTTCTGGAAGAATAATTCCTCCTCTTGTGTAATGTAACAAAAGAACAAGACTGTCGCTGTGGAGACAGAGAGACACAACCACCCATTGAGGTTGGTTCAGACTGACATTGTAAAAAAGGAGTTTCACATTTAGGTCACTGGTAGAATTTAAATAGAGGCGTTGCCACATGCCTTTGGGGAGTTGTTTGATGTCCTGGGTCAGCTCGATCCTTAGTACTGCAAGAACAGATAACCTCCCTGGAGTCCAGCAGAGAGGAACATCCTTGAACCGGCTCTCCTGGAAATACCATGTCACAACAGCCTTCCCTCACACAAATAAGCAAGCACACATTCTCCTCTCCTCTAAAGCTGAACCGATGTTCACTGGATACTCTAATACAAATATAACAATTTATCCTCAGTTTCTGAATGCTTGCAGGGAAGGCTGACTCAGCTCTGGTATCTTAGGAACTCATGTAAATCACACTTGAAGCATCCTTGTGATCATCAGAAAACAGATACCCGGTGTTTTCAACAAAAACACCTGAGTGCTGGTCTAGCAGGGCCCGCTTAATGCTTTTTTAACCTTTCAGGCACTGAAGAAGCTGTTGAAAAAGCAGGTTTCCATCAAGCAAATCACAGGACATTTCGAGGAAGGGACCTCGAAAGATCATCTAGTCCAATCCCCCTGCCACAGCAGGATCACCTAGACCAAGACACACAGGAACACATCCATACTGTTTTCTAGAAGTTCTAAGCACCTGCAAACACAGGCTTTAAGACGAAAGTACCTTCTCCACCCTAAGTCACTATAGAATCACTGAATCAGCCAGGACACACAACAGGGACTCCCCACTCACCTTCAACGGATACAATTGCTTCTGCAGTAAATGTTTAGTGCTTGAAGTCAAGAACGATTTTTTCCCTCCACCAAGAAATCCCTTTCTTCCATTATTTTGAGGGAACACTAGTGCCAGGTTGTTGTACTTTAACGTAATGCGCTGCACAAACCCATGCCCCACTTGAGAATCAAATGGCTACCTTGACTAGTAGCTTTAGTAGTCTCAGAGTTTAAGCCTACAGTAGCTAATAATCTCTCCTTTAATCCTGCCTTGGATTTATTTTGGAAGAGATAGCATATTTCCATATAGATAGAAAGCTTCTGGAATTAAATTAAGCAGTGAAATAAACAGTTGAATTTGCTAAACTTCTTTTGTTTTCCCCCAACACAAACCATACTTAACGACTAATCTGAATGACAATTATTTTCAGCTTAATTAGAAAATCTTAATTAACAATGAAGATTTAACCTTAATATTTTTGGTTTCCGAATCATATATATATAAAAAAAAAATTAACATTATGTGAATAAATAAGACAATCTTTTTAAACCTCAAGGCAGGATTACTGATGCAGGCAGGCTTCGTTATTAAACACATTCTAAATTAAACGCCTCTATGAATTTTATACTGAAATATATTGTGATAGTTTTGCATGCCAAATGTGACATTTTGTATTTTAGATTCATCCTCTGTAGTAATTTTGGAAATGTCATACAAACAAAGATTTTGTCATTTACCAATGGAATTACTATGCATGGCCGGTTAGCCATCTCTTTTCTGGCTCTTCTGGTTGTTTCAAGTCAGCAAGCCATAAAAAATCTTTATCTCTCTGAAACACAGCAATTTGGAAGATAATCGAATAGTGACTGGGGGGCAGAAACGCCAGTCTGAGGAATTATACCACAATCTCTCTTGCATTTACAACCTTCCTCAAAGCGAGTGTCAGTCGAGTAGGAAAAGGAGATAGAAGATTCATCATATTTCAAGCCTGTCTCATTTGCATGGTGGCAGGGCTGTCTCATCTCCTGCTGAAAGACTTTGCTTGGCCAGCGCTGACAAACTGTTTTGAAGAACTCTTGCCATGCCCAAATGATTCATCATTAATAGCTTTAGACGTTCTCTTGAAGCATATGGTTGCTTCTGCTGGAAAGCTTGTTTGGAAACCTGCTAAATCCTATCCTCTTATGCTATGAAAAGCAAAAAAAAAAGAAAAAGAAGAAATACTAATGCGAGCAGTTGGTGAAGTCATTTAGCAGCTCCCATCAGGGAAAAGAGCACTCGTGGAGAACCTCACCTTCCCTCGAGGTCCTGCTGTTCTGTGTACTCCTGTATTCCCTCCTGCAAAGGTACTGAAGCAGGCAGCTGCTTCTTCCTCACGTCCGTCCTCCTCTGCCTTCAGAGGGTGACTTCCCACTCTGCAGCAGTCGGAAAGGGAAGATAGAAGTGAAAATAAAATTAACTACAGCGCAGACAGAGAGAGCACTTGCCATCTCGGTTGGACTTGAATGTGCCTTGAACCTTGCAGGGCACCCAGGAGAAACCAGCAGCATGTCAATGGCTCTGCTTCAAATAAGGACATAGCCAGGATTGGTCAGTCTGAGCCACAGGCCAGCACAAGGAACCTAAAGTTAACCTAAAGTTTCACTGTACAATCAGTTCTGCTGACACTGGGGATCCAGTTCTAGGCTAAGAATGTTAGAGTACAAAGCTGTTGCCTTTGCTGACACTGAGTCAATCAGTACTTAAACTGGAACAGGGTTTTGGAAACTGTAGGCTCCTCAGGGACTGGGTCGCTTTAAACCACTGAAAAAAATGTGCTTTCTTTATATGTATATAAATAAACCTTGTCTTATTTTCCAAAATAAGTTTTATAAATGAATTATATACAACTATATACAACTATAGGACATACATATGTCCTATAGTTATTGCGACAACTACAGATGTCCTAAAATCCTTCAGATATAAAGCCCTATATGCATATAAATTACCTAAGTCATACACACACCACATACAGGGACACACACACCAGTTTCAAGCTACCTGTGAACCATTAGACCTTCCTTAGCCCTCACATATTGCCGCCTTATGTAAAGCAACGTTGGTCACCATCGCTCCAGCCTCCCTTTTCAGACATAGATGCTCCTGTCTCAAGTCAACTCACCTCCAGTTGTCTCAAACAGAAGTAACAGGAGATGGTTCCTGAATGGCTAATTTGTGGAGCTGAACCATCTGAGAAGCTCAGTTAGCTTGTCTCCTGAGAAGAATGGTCTGTTTGGAACTTTGCACTTATTTAGTTTCTCATGATGGAAATTATTCCACTTAATTTGGTTAGAGCTGCGTTGACACAGGGGTTCATTAGGACACCCATTTCCTTGCAATTCAATTTCAAATTAAATACACTTTGTTGTTGATTTTATTACTTTTAAACTACTGTATCTATTGCCTTTATTAGCTGCTAATACACAATTATGAAGGTAAACAGTTTCCATTACTGAACATCAAACATTTAAATAACCGCAGTTGATCTCTTCTCGGGTCGCCCCATTTTTCTCCTTTCCCTCCTTTTGCTGGGTATTGGGTTCCAGGGAATAGCGTGTTTGCAGGGAAGTCAGGTCTCTGTGCTCGCCAACGTGCTCGCGGGCTGCCACAGCACAACACGGCTCCCTTGGCTCTACTCTGAGTGCGTTAGTTACTCCCTCCCTTCACAGGTCGTTGGATGCATGCATTGATCTGAAGCTGCATCACAAAAATATTGCTCTCATTCATATTTCTTTCACTTCCTAAGGGTAATTCAGAGGCAGAGATGCTGGGAGAAGCCATGCGGTTGCCTCCTGAAGTGCACTACGTGTAGTGCCTCAAAGTCGCAGCCGGAGCTAAGCACCAGAGAACACAGATATCCAAAACAGAGACCCTTTTCAAAAGCAAAGGCTTGATTTTCCTAGACCTGAGGTCTTTGTTTTGGGAGACCTTCCATTCATTCCTAGCTGCAAAGAACTGAAAGGTCTTTGGAAAGAAAGTGGTCACAAGGACAAAGTGCTCCTTATCTGACCTACCTCTGAAAGAGTTGGAGAATCCTGGTTCCCAAGGCTTGTTTCTTGTGTCCAGAGGTTTCCTTGTGGTACTTTGAGTTCCAACATGTCAAAAAGACACCCAAAAAAAAAAAAGAAGAAAAGAAAAAACCTGTGTTTTCAAATGTGCAGAGAGAACCTGGAAATAAAACCCACAACAGTGCAGTTTTCCAAAGCTTTGCCTTCAGTCATCTGAAGGAAGGTTTTCAGCCCCCGTTATTCTATTCCACTATTGTCTTCCATAGTCTGCTCCCATTATTTCCAAGAGGAACCACGTTCCAATCCTGTTTAAAAGCTTGGTCAGCACAATGTACGTTAGCGCATGGTCATGCCCTACAGCCCTGGCTTCTCCAACTCCTAACACAGTCATACAATACGTTCACACTCTGGGGCTCCATCCCTGGAGGTGTTTAAGGCCAGGCTGGATGAGGCTCTGGCCAGCCTAATCTAGGGTGGGGTGTCCCTGCCCATGGCAGGGGTTTTGGACTGGATGATCTTTCGAGGTCCCTTCCAATCCCTAATGATTCTATGTGATGCAGAGATGCATCAAAATGTCAGCATTGCTCTCCTTAAGTGGGGTTTGTTATTCTTTTAAAAGAGCAGGTTATTCTTACATGGCCCGTCACGTGCTCACAGCATGAGTCAGTCTGAGAGACCTCTTTGCTCTCTACAGCTATCTGAAAGGACTGCAGAGATGCTGGTGCTGGTCTCTTCTCACAGGTCATTAGCGACAGAAGCAGAGGGAAGGGCTTCAGGCTCCAACAGGGGAGGGTCAGACTGGGCATCAGGAAGAAATTCTTCCTGGAGAGAGTGGTCAGGCACCAGGATGGGCTGCGCAGGGTGGTGGTTGAGTCGCCATCCCTGGATGAGTTTAAAAGTCACTTAGATGTGGTGTTGGGGGGTGTGGTTCAGGGGTGAACTTGCAGAGCAGGGTTGATGGTTGGACTTGATGATCCTAGGGGTCTTCTCCAACCCAAGTAATTCTATGACTCTACGATTCCCCTCCTGGTCCCAGTGATGGAGACACAGGGCTCCGTTCCCATCCAGGCCAGCAGAGAGCAGCAGGGGATGCAGGAGCTAATCGCTTGAGCTTCCACGTGCAGCTCTGAGCAGGAGCAGCCTATTGGACTTCACTGCAGGATCCAACTGCAGGGAGCTTCACCAAGGCAACGCCACGATGAGTTTGAGCTCTAGTTTCACAAAAGCTTGCAGTCCCTCTCTCACCTTCCTCAAGATTCATTTCCGACTGCAACTCGGCACCCCAGGAACATTCCCAGCTCACTGCAGCCCACACGGTCTCAGTCAGTGGCTGATCTCCAGCAATGCTGAGTCTCTCTGCCTCAAACACCTTCAGAGCTCCCACAGCCTCAGCAGCTCAGGAAACAAATCCTCTCAACGAGAAATACTTGCACCAGGACTCAGTAACATCTTGAGCCTCATGCAGCTACCACTGGCCTAAAACCCTTGTCAGAGCCCGGAGACTTGACCCAGGTGACCCTGCTCTGGCAGGGGGATTGGACTAGACGCTTGTTGCAGGTCCCTTCCAATCCCTAATGTTCTGCGTGACCAGCAGCCGCCCCTGAAGTCCACCAGCAGCAGCAGCAGCAGCCGCCCCTGAAGTCCAGCAGCAGCAGCAGCAGCCACCACCCCCTGATGTCCACCAGCAGCACAGGAACATCACAAAAGCGGATGATCCACACCGGATGAACTCAACCAAACCAGTCCCTGTGGGCACTTCAGGTATCACCAAGGCCTGACCGGCCCCGTTCCCCGCAGGAGGGAGGGCTGGCCAAGCCTGAGTACTTACTCATAATATTCTGAAGCTTTCTGCAGCGTCTCCTTGACTTCTGGGGGCAGGTAGCCTGGGTCTTGGGTCATGTTCCAAGACAAGTGCTTTCCCTTTGCATGGTAAACATTTCCTATATTGTAGAGTGCTCTGGCTTCACCTACCTAAAGGGAGGAAGACGAGGGAGCAGCAAGGTGTTAATCACACTTCACACCCCAGTATGGACCTTCCCATTGCTGGCCAGAGGTGGTCAAAGCTGTGAGATCATATAGACGGCAGCCAGAAGGGAGCTGGATGCTCCCCTTTCCAAAGCCTGGCTTCTCCACATCACATTGACTTGGAATCAGCTGGGATGCCACCAACCAGTTACCTTGTCCCCCTGCTCCTGAGAGATGTCCAAGTGCCTCTGGCAGCAAACGACGGCTTCATCGAACTGCCCGAGGATTTTCAGCGTGTTCCCGAGGTTGCCGCTTGCCTTGGCTTCTCCAATGCGGTCCCCGATGGTTCTACAAGACGACCAGAAGGAAGGCAGGTGAAGAAGGAAGGGAGGTGAAGAAGGTCCTATGGGATGCCCAGAAGGAAGGGAGGTGAAGAAGGTCCTATGGGATGCCCAGAAGGAAGGGAGGTGAAGAAGGTCCTACGGGATGCCCAGAAGGAAGGGAGGTGAAGAAGGTTCTACAAGATGACCAGAAGCAAGGGAGGTGAAGAAAGAAGGGAGGTGAAGAAGGTTCTACACGATGAGCAGAAGGAAGAGCTCTCAGCTCTTTCATGCACCAGCTGCTGGAGGTGGAATTCCAAGCGCTGCCTAGTGATGGACGCCCCAGCCAGCAGCTCCCAGCTCACACACCTGGCCGGAGCTCTTCACAAAGGCTCTCACCTCTATGAAGACTGACCCTTGCTCCCCATTTTAGGGTCTCTCTTGGGTGAACCACCCTAGTGACTTCACATGTACCTGGGGACAGGAGAACTGGACACTGCTCTGTTCGTGGTCCAAGCACCCACATCCCTTTCTCCACCTTCCTGCTCTGAAGGTGGCTGGGCCATTCTTGATGCCTCCTGACAGGGCAGTCACCCTACAGCTCAGGACTAGCTTTGGATGCTCATTTCTGGGGCAGATGCTCTCCAGGCTGCTGGAACTTGCCTTCCCTCAAGCTGAGTCACAGTAGCCCTACTAGGACGAAGCACCGCTGCTTACCTGGCCAGGGTAAGGTCATGCTTGTGGTACTCCAGGGCCTTGGAGTACTCCTTTAGGTAGAAGTAGGCATTGCCCAGCTGACTGTAGATGGCACTGAGAGTCTTCAGGTCCTCCGTCCCCACCTGCACCGCTGCTTCGAAGAAGGCTGCCCCAGCTTTGAAGTCCCCAGCCTTGCACAAGCGCTCTCCTTCCAGGGCCAGCTCCAGGCAGGACGCCTCCATCCTGCCAAGAGCAAGACCATCAGTTCTAGAGGAGCTGGGCTGCAGGGCACCCCCACGCTGCTGTGCAAGGGTGAAAGACTTCAATTCATCAAACAACCTTCATTAGTTGTACCAGGGGGCCAGGAACCAGTCGCCTCTGCATTCCCTGCCCATGGCAGAGAGGCTGGAGTGGATCATCGCCAAGGTCCCTCCCAGCCTAATCCTGTTGATGATCCAATGATTATCATCACTGTGTGTGGGATGATAACTTGGGGACACGCAGAGGGTGATGTGGACACCAGCTTCTGGTGGCTGTGGTGGTGACCAGTCACCCAGGCATGAGGCACAGGAGCATCCAGACCAAGTCACAGAGTCATTCAGGTTGGAAAAGACCCTGGGGATCATCGAGTCCAACCATCAGCCCTACTCTACAAGGTCACCCTGAAACCAGATCCTTCAACACTACATCTAAGTGACTTTTAAACTCATCCAGGGATGGGGACTCCCCCACCACCCTGGGCAGCCCATCCCAGTGCCTGACCACTGTCTCCAGGAAGAATTTCTTCCTCATGGCCAGTCTAACCTTCCCCTGATGGAGCTTGAAGCCCTTCCCTCTGCTTCTGTTGCTAATGACCTGTTGGAAGAGCCCAGCACCAGCATCTCTGCAGGGTCCTTTCAGATAGCTGTAGAGAGCGATGAGGTCTCCCCTCAGCCTCCTCTTCCTCCAACTAACCAGCCCCAACTCTCTCAGTCTCTCCTCATCAGATTTAAATCTGCGTTTGCTCTGGTGGTTGTTTCTGTCAGGCAGCACGAATGAACTCAATGATCCCAAGGGTCTTTTCCAACTTGAATGATCCTGTGATTCTGTGAATGAGCAGCGAGAGTGTCTTTGGGATGGACCATAGGCTGTTCCACAGTGCAGTTTGTGCTGTGCCAGGCATCTTGCATTACTGTTGAGTCCTTACATTTGCACCGGGGTCCCCCATAATATTTTTGCTGACTTTATCCTTGGAAAGGTGCTTTGCTAAGTCAAAGCAAGAGGGAGGTGAAGTTTCTTGACACCCCAAGAGTGAAGTTGGCTGTTATTCATTGCTGCGTCCATGTCATGCCCTCTATTAGGCTTCACAGAATCACAGAACATTAGGGATAGGGAGGGACCTCGAAAGATCATCTAGTACAATCCAATGTTGCTGAATTCAGTCTTCTGAAACACTTCCCTGTTGGCTCTCCTCCTACAGCAAGGCAGATCGGGCAGGACCATGCAGTTAGTGTGCTACCAGAGTGTTTCTCCTCAGGCATCAGGTCTGAAATCTGTGGGTTTATGTTGATCCAACTTAGAAACCTGCTCCTAGTGACAAGCACAAACCTCATTGTGCTGTGTAGCTGCAGCAGCTGCTGCCTGTTCTGAAGGCCAGATCCAGACTGTGACTATAGGTGGGTGTTAAACAACACAGACTCACAGACCATCAGTGATTGGAAGAGACCGCAAAAGGTCATCTAGACCTGCCACAGCAGGATCCCCGAGATCCAGTTGCACAGGAACATACCCAGGTGGGTTTTGAACATCTCCAGAGAAGGAGACTCCACAACCCCCCTGGGCAGCCCCTTCCAGGGCTCTGTCACC
>JAOXOE010000343.1:4132909-4151281 GCA_028565055.1 Phoeniculus purpureus | reverse complement strand
GGTAACTGTGAAAAGCACTGCCTTATTACTCAGTAGCTCTGTTCTTACCATGCCTATGAGTTTAATTTCCTAAAAGAAAAGGTAAGTGCTTGCTTTTTAAAGACTTGCCAGTACTTACATTATGTGTTAGTATGGGACATAGAATCATTTTCTTAGTTCATGTGCGACTTGGACTAGATGATCCTGCCGTGGCAGGGGTCTTGGACTAGATGATCTTTCGAGGTCCCTGCCAATCCCTAATGTTCTGTGATTCTGTAATAGAAGTCGAGTTCACTTGTGAAATGCCTGTTGACAGGTGATGTGCACATTGAGATTCAGGGAGAAACCTGTGGTGTTAGACGAACAAGGGTCCCGTACACTGAGCAGGTGGTGGTCACTGAAAGCTGCGAGTGCAGAGGCATGTTTCAGACTGGTTTTATGGATTAGCAGTTTACCATTATTTTAGCAATCAATTTTGTTAACTACCTTCGCTTGCTTTTCTTTTTCCTAGAAATCACTCTTTTTAGCTTTGAATGGATGAAGATAAAACTAATGAGCCTTATATTGCACATTCCCTGTGCAGTTACAGTAGCTGAGCCAAATTATATTGTGTTTTAGGGACAGAGATTCTGTTGGCATGCTGATTTTTCAAGGTGATAACTCAGTTACTAAGCTAAGTGTGTGCAAACCTGCATTTTCCGCTGAACATTTGAAGGAGGGAGTCAATCACAACTAAATGATAGCAACAGAATATAAAGGAATCTGAATAAATGGAGTGATTTCTTTAATGTTCCTCTCATTCTGCACCGTTACAATGGTTTAATGGCATCCTTTAAGTTGATAATATTTCACAGAATCACAGAACATTAGGGATTGGAAGGGACCTCAAAAGACTGAGTCCAGTTCCACCTCCACAGCAGGATCCCCTAGACTAAGTCACACAAGATCACGTCCAGGTGGGTTTTAAACATCTCCAGAGAAGGAGACTCCACAACCCCTCTGGGCAGCCCCTTCCAGTGCTCTGTCCCCCTCACTGGGAAGAAGTTCCTTCTCATATTGGTGTGGAATCTCCTTCCAGCTGACACCCATTGCCCCTTGTCATATCATTGGGTGCCGCTGAGCAGAGCCTGGCTCCATCCTCCTGACACCCACTCTTTCCATATTTATCAGCATTAATGAGGTCACCCTTCAGTCTCGCTTTCTCCCAGCTAAAAGGTTTTAAGTCCTTCAGTGTACTTGAGATCTTTGGGCTGCTGTAGCCTCTTGCAGCAGGTGCCTACAGCAAAATTGTGAAACCAGGGAAAACTCCAGAGATGGGTTTAGGCACTTTCTTAAATAACCCGCCTTTGCTGACTTTGAGGGTGACAGGGCACTGGAGGGGGCTGCCCAGGGGTGTTATGTTGTGGAGTCTCCTTCTCTGGAGACATTTAAAACCCATCTGGGTATGGTCCTGTGTGACTTGATGTAGGTGATCCTGCTCTGGCAGGGAGTTTGGACTGGATGATCTTTCAAGGTCCCATCCAATCTGTAATGTTCTGTGATTCTGTGAAAACTCCGGAGATGGGTTTAGGCACTTTCTTAAATGACCTGCCTTTGCTGACTTCCCTTAATCAGAGTGGTGCAAGTTCCATTGGGATTAAAATCATGTCTCTCTTTGAGCTAGACTGTTGGTTTTTAGGGTCATGGGCAAGTATAAAGATTTGGTGTCGTTTTTTCCAAGGATATGTAGACTACCATAAAGCACTGAATTGGTTTCCTTTCTGCATCTGCTGATACGATGCAGACTGTGTCTAAGTTGCAGTTGTGGTTCTGCTGATTTTCTTTTTATGGTGATTGGAAAAGAGAGAGGACAATGAAAGCAATGTGGGAGGATGAAAGTGGGTCAGAAAAGGGAGAGGGAGTTTCTAATTGAGCCAGTGACTTCCAGCGAGAGGGCGTGACTAAACGGAGCCGAGCTTTTTCTATTGTAGTTCTGTCAGTATTATTTGATATAGTGCCAAAAGTGCATATAGTGCTGTACAGTAGAAGGCTTGTTTGGAACACGTAACATGCTCCCTGCGCTGGAGGACTTACATTCTTTACGTATAGGCCGCGGCGGTGCAGGATCATGCAGTACAAAGATGTGATAGTGCACGCTTGGTGGCATTCACCCTGGAGCAGGTGGGTCCTTCCTTTTTTACTTATTGAACAGAGGGACTGTTTTGTGTATCGATAAAGAACTTTCTGGGTTTTGTGATTGCAGGGGGCTGCCGTGCCCCCTACTTCCAAAGAGCCACAGTGCAGTTGGACCACCCATCATTTGCTCTTTTCAGAGAAGAAAAGGACTTTAGGAGTAGGAGAAATGGTAGCATTGTTCGTGTCCCTTAGACAGTCTGGATCGGTGACGCTTTAGTTTTGTTTCCTTTTGTAGGGCGGGTAGGAAAGAGGGTACTTTGAGTCAGTAGTATTTCAAAGCAAATTGGCTGAGGTTGTCTCTTTGAATGTTATGTGTGGATGTGAAAAGATGTGTTCCTGTGTGACTTGGTCTAGGTGATCCTGCTCTGGCAGGGGGATCGGACTGGATGATCTTTTGAGGTCCCTTCCAATCCCTAATGTTCTGTGAGTCTGTGAAAACTGTACTTATTTTTTAAAACAGGTCAGCTTTTAGCTCAACTCCTCATCTTCAGGACAGAGTGTTTGTAGCGGTGTTTATTACAGCAGACACCCCAAGGAGAATTGGGGCCTAAGCACCGCTGGCAGGTGAAAGTGAGAGCGAGCTGATGACTGTGTGAGGGTGATCTGTAAACTCTCGTTTTGTTGACTCAATCAGTTCTAGAGGATCGGACTTGAACACATTGCACCTGGAAGGAGTAATGCAGAGGGTGGGTGTCATTTCTTAAGCAGTTTCTTTGCCTCTGATGTGTGGTTACTGAGAGAGTAAGAGCGTCAGAAACGCGTTGTTTATCTGTGTGTGTCGTTACACGTGCTATACTACAAGAGCAAGAGCCTCTGAAAAACGATGTTTATATGTGTGTTGTTACGCATGCTATACTACAAGAGTGAGAGCCTCAGAAATGCGTTGTTATCTGTGTATGTGGTTACACATGCTATACTACAAGAGTAAGAGCCTCTGAAACGCGTTGTTTATCTGTGTGTGTTGTCACACGTGCTATACTACAAGAGCAAGAGCCTCTGAAAAACCATGTTTGTATGTGTGTATAGTTACACATGCTATATACTACAAGAGTAAGAGCCTCTGAAACGCGTTGTTTATCTCTGTGTGTAGTTACTCAGGGTGTACTACAAGAGCAAGAGCCCTTGGAATGATTATCTGTGTAGTTACACATGCTATACTACATAAATGTAGACAAAATACACGTTCAAATAAAAAACACCACAGAATCACAGACCATTAGGGACTGGAAGGGACCTCGAAAGATCATCCAGTCCAGTCCCCCTGCCAGAGCAGGATCCCCTAGACCAAGTCACACAGGAACACATCTTTTCACATCCACACATAACATTCAAAGAGACAACCTCAGCCAATTTGCTTTGAAATACTACTGACTCAAAGTACCCTCTTTCCTAAGGTGCAGGTGTCACAGAAGAGTAGTGCATCTGCATCTTCAGTGTCTTCTGCACCTTTCTTACAACTGAATAGCAGCCACAGCAGTATTTTTATTAAGGAAGTAGTGCAGGAACAACTTCAGTGGTTCTGCCTAAGTTAGAGGAAATAGTAGAAGGCCATAAAGTGTGTCGGGTACGAGTGGGCTAAGGATTTAAACACTGCTTTCTCTGAGATCTTGTGCAGATAAAGCTGCAGTAGTTAGGGACGCTCACAGAGGAGGCTGGGTCGTGTTAGGCTGTGTGGCATTAAATTACAACAAACTGTGAAACCAGGAAAGGACAAAGAGAAAATATTTGTGGGACGTGGAGGGCTGTAGCCTGAGAAAAGTAAATCTGCTGAGAACTTTGTGAAGAACGAAGGTTCTGTGGAACTGTAAGCTGGATGAACAGCGTGGCTGAGGGATTTCCTTCATCACCTAACCCTTCTTTGACAATGCAAGTTTGTTTGTTTCAGTTATTTCCTTGTAAATTGTGTTTCCACTGTGGTGTCTGGTTAGTGCTGGGTGGTGCTGGTAGCACAACCGTCTTCTGCTTTCCCTAATGGTCAGACCTGTGGGTAATTAAACCATTTTTGTTTTGGAGAAGACAATATTTTCCTTCTGGAGGTCTTTGTTTTATCCATTTTCGTGGTTGGTTTATTCACTATTCTCATTCAGGGTAAGTGTGAAATGGTCTGTTTGTGCGTAAGTATCACAGAACATTAGGGATTGGAAGGAACCTTGAAAGATCATCTAGTTCAGTCCCCCTGCCACAGCAGGATCACCTGGATCCAGTCACAGAAGAACATATTCAGGTGGGTTTTAAGCATCTCCAGAGAAGGAGACTCCACAACACCCCTGGGCAGCCCCTACCAGTGCTCTGTCAACCTCACTGTGAAGAAGATCCTTCTCATATTGATGTGGAACCTCCTCTATCCCAGCTCACACCCATTGCCCCCTGTGCCATCACTAGATGACACTGAGAAGAGCCTGGCAGTCACAGCAGGAACCACTCTGTGAAATGAGTGATCTTTTTTATATGCCAGCTCGTGCCAGATTGGAAATGTTCATTTTTTTAATACGTATGAATTATCTTTGTGCCTCTGAATCACCATGTGGGATAATATTTTCTAGTGAGAGACAATCTTTTCCTATGGGTGTTTTGCTTTAAAACACTTGTAAGAGAATATAGTTGTGTGGGTGAGTGCACTGAAGTATTTCTAGTGTTTGCATCTCGTGCACAGGAAGATACAGCGCAGGAAGCTTTCTGCTAATTTAAAACATGTAGCTGCGGCTTCGTGTCTGCTGGTGGTGTAGAAAACAAGGCTAAGGGGAGTAGCGGAGTCTTACCAAGCAGATTGTAGTGCACTGCTTTACCTGTATGAAGTGCTCGTAGCAAATAGATTAAGGGATAGCTCTTGGTGACTATTCCATGTGTCCTGTACTGGGCACTGTTGCTGAATCACAGAATCACAGAACGCGAGGGATTGGAAGGGACCTCCAAAGGTCATCTAGTCCAATCCCCTTGCCCACAGCAGGATCACCTAGACTATCCAAGCCTGTAACATAACCGTGTTTAAAGTCCCTGAATATGAACTTTCCTTGGTGCTTCTGCAGTTCCTGACTAATTTGTCTGTGGTAAGCAAATAGAAAATTAGTACTTGCATATTAATCCTCAAAGTTTAAATGCCAAATTAGAACCCTAGTATTTCACCTTCCTAGATCTTAGGATCGGTAGGTCAAGCTCACGTAGTGAGCAAAACTACTGCTGAGCACGTCACGCACCGCGTGCAACAGGTTAGTGATGGCTGACCACGTAGCAACTTGAAATACATTCTTGGAAAAGTATTTCTGTTTCTTGTAGCAGAAGCCATAGGCTCTGCTATGGTGAGAGTCCTCTTGTGCTAAAGGCTGAAAGACTTCCTAGCTTTCCAGATACGTAGCCATTGTTTAATCATAGAAAAAAGACCTGCAAATGATTTATTTTAATTTCTTCCTTTAAAAGGCTTTTTTCTCGCTGTCCAACCCCAGGCTCTCCTTTCACAAGTTTCATCGTTACGTAAGACGTCTAGGAGAAGTTTGCGTCTGCCGGCTGATTGTGTTTCTAGAACTGGGATTGAGCAAAGCGCAGAGGTTTGTTTTGCTGCACTCCTACCTTCGATACACCTATCGTGGGTGAAACGGCAGGTCCTGTCACACCTTAGGGATAACAGCTATTTGGTAGAGTTGTTGGAGCTGAGCGTAAAGCCTCTCACCAATCAGTTCATATTGTTGGAGAACAGCGGGTGGACTGTCGTACGTTGGTCCTTCTGATGCACAGAATGTGTTCTGAAATTTCTCTAGAGATGTTAGAAAGATCTGGAATTCCTTTCATTAGACTGCTCCCGTTTCAAGCGTTGTTTTCCTTAGACCTCCTCTGAGGAGGTGAAAACCTGTCTTCAGTCGCTCTGTTCTGTATTTAACGCAGGGTGCTGCCTATCCCCTAGCAAGGCTGTGTGGAGCACGCTGTGTTTGTCTCAAAATCCGTTCCTTTGACAGCTGTGTTTGAGGCAAGTGGGACTTGCCACTCAGTCAGTCTCCGAGGCCTTACACTGCCCTGGATTAGTGATCGCCATATGTTATTTCTGACACTGTGGGGAGGTTTGTGCTTCAGGAGGAGAAGCTGAAACAATTGCCCTGAACAGTTAGTCCTTCCAGAGAGTCAGGGAGTCACGGAACTTTAGGGATTGATGGGGAACTTGAAAGATCATCTAGACCAATCCCCCTGCCACAGCAGGGTCACCTAGACCAAGTTGCACAGGAACATGGCCAGGTGGGTTTGAAATGTCTCCAGAGAAGGAGACTCCACAACTCCCTTGGGCAGCCTCTTTCAGTGCTCTGTCACCCTCACTGGGAAGAAGTTCCTTCTCTTATTGATGTGGAACCTCCTCTGTTCTAGCTCACACCCGCTAGATGCCACTGAGCAGAGCCTGGCTCCATCCTCCTGACACCCACTCTTCACATATTTATAAACATTAATGGGGTCACCCCTCAGTCTCTGTTTCTCCAAGCTCAAGAGACCCAGCTCCCTCAGCCTTTCCTCATAAGGGAGATGCTCCCGTCCCTTCATCATCTTTGTCAGTCTCCACACTGGACTCTCGCTAGCAGTTCTGTGCCCTTCTGGAACTGAGGGGCCCCAGACTGGCCACAGTATTCCAGATGCAGTCTCAGAAGGGCAGAGTAGAGGGGGAGGAGAACCTCTCTCCATCTGCTAACCAGCCCCCCTCTTCTCCAGTTCTGCTCAGAAGTTTCCTTCTGAGTGCATGTCTGGAGATGGTTTCCAGAATCCTTCCTGAGCTGTTGGCCATCTCTTGTAGCTTATTAAAGGCTCCTCTAGCACATCCTGCAGCAAATATGTGATGCATGTTGTGATAGAACCGGGCTGTGAAGAATTAGCTTTGTTATTTAAGGAAATGGCCCTTGGTAGTCAAAAGCACCAAGCATATACTCTCGGGTGTAAATAGTTTGACAGTCAAATGTTTGGGAGTGAAACTTTTCCAATGAACAGGCACTCTGTGCCTTTCCATGATGTGGTGCTTGCTTTTCAGAGTCTCCTTCTCTGGAGATATTTAAAACCCTCCTGGCCATGTTCCTGTGTGACTGGATGTAGGTGATCCTGCTGTGGCAGAGTGACTGTCCTAGATGATCTTTCGAGGTCCCTTCCAATCCCTGATGTTCTGTGGTTCTGTGTGAAAAGCATCTGTTTTTCTCTCGTTTTCTGCTGTGCCTGGCTGGGATGGAGTTAACGTTCTCCGTAGTAGCTGTTATGGCGCTGTGGTCTTTGTGACCAGAACAGTTCTGATAACGCTCTGACTTTTCAGCTCCTGCTGAGCACTGTTTGCACAGCATCAAGGCCGCCTCTGTTTCTCGCTCTGTCGCGTGTCCTTACCCCCACAGTGATTAAGAGGTGCAAACGTGAGATACAGGACAACGCAACTGGGCGGCTGACCCAGACTGACCCAGAGATATTCTGTGCCTTATGATTTCATGCCTAACAACAAAGTGGAGAGGGAGGGGTGTTCAGAGGGGGTTACCCAGCTTTTGCTTGGGAACTGGCTGGGCATCGGTCCACCTGTAGAAGTTGATGAGTGATTTGCTTGTTTTGGTTTTCTCTTTCACTTCTCCTTTATTTGTTAAACAGTTTTTATCTCGACCTACGAGTTTTCTTGCTTTTTTTTGTCCTGCTTTTATCTTTACCCATCTGATAGCAGGGTTGAAGTAAGTGGCTGTGTGGGTGCTTAGCTGCTTTACGGGGCTTATCCCCCAACACCCGTGCTGATCGCCTCAGGCTTGTGTGAGGCAAGAAGAAAATAAAGTTAAGTCAGATCTCAGCACACGGACATCTGACCTCAGATCTCAGCACATGGACATCTGACCTCAGATCTCAGCACAAGGATATCTGAACTCAGATCTCAATACATCTGCCATGTTTTCTGATTTTTCAGGGTAAGGCAAATATTTTGGTTTTATTTTCACTGTTGGAATTTGCGAGAGACTGAAAACTTGTGTCACGCATCTGTAGTGTGTTTTTACTAGTAGTTGTATCTTCTGGGATTAAATCTGAATGTTTTGCCTTGCCACAAGCTTTTCTGGTGCCTCATCTCCCGTAATGTTAGATGATCTTTCGAGTTCCCTTCCAATCCTAATGTTCTGTGATACTGGGAATATTCTCAGGCCTGTTCGTCTCGCCAAGCAAATCTGACGTTGGCCACTAGTGTCTTCTTGTGCTCACTTCTCTCTCTTCTTTCTGTTCTTCCCGTGTTGGTGTCTCCAACCTGCTTGCCCTCTGCTCAGCTGCTACTCCTACTGTACTCACAATGGACAGCTCTCTTTTGGTTTTTGCCTCTCTGGAGAACATTATTTACAGGAAGATTAATGTTGTAGGCACCAGATTTGTGTTATAGGCACCACAAATATTGTCAGTCTGATGGAGTTTTTGAGGCAGATCATTAAAGTTTGCCTCTACTTGAATGCTCTGGAAAGATTTCTTTAAGGATTTAGTGCTCAGTAAATAAAGGTGAACGGACTTTCTCAAGGACTGCAAAAGGGAAGTTCTTTGCTGAAGGGCAGCACCAGAAAAAATTTAAGCTCATAGTTGAGGCAGGAGGATGTTAGAGCAGCTTAGTGACCTCACATTTTCAGTTGAAGTTGAGGATGGGGCAGCATGTGGGAGGTTCCACATCAATATGAGAAGGACCTTCTTCCCAGTGAGCGTGACACTGGAAGGGGCTTCCCAGGGGAGTTGTGGAGTCTCCTTCTCTGGAGATGTTTAAAACCTGTCTGGACCTATTCCTGTGTGAGTTGATCTAGGTGGTCCTGCCACGGCAGGAGGATTGGACTAGGTAATCTTTGGAGGTCCCTTCCAAGCCCTGACGTTCTGTGATTCTGTGAAACAGCAACTGGACTGTATGTCCAGAATTCCAGTAGAGAGCACCTGGAATAGCACTTAGTCTTGGGCAGGAAAATCACAAAACAAAATTGAAGGAAAGGAGTAGGGGGAAAGGAACTTCAAGCACTCAGAAGTGACATATAGCTTATCATTAGGATTTCAAATTATATCTGTTTAATGAGCACTACGGGAATGAACTGTGGTACATTTTTAGTTCCCTCTCCTGTGTATTGTTGTTATTGTTATCCATCAATCTGCATCTTTTTAAGATGTAAATAAAGAGGAGGAACAAGAGTGCTGAATGTCAAAAGACGTTCAGGAACAGTGCCATTGAGGGGAAGAAATCTATCAAGTGTTGCAGTCTCTGTCATCTCTGACAGGTAACCTTGAAACGTCTTGAAGTGGCTCATTTTTGGCAGTCAAACGCACAAGTTTGAAGTAGCAGGAGTCACGGCTTGTGCAGTGTCTGTCATTTGCTATAGAACCACAGGTACTGTGTTTCTTGCCCTTTCAAGTCGGCTGTCGTAGCGCCATCAAAATTAAAAAGCCTCTAAGTCTTTTCCTACTGACAGGTTTTGTACTTCAGGTTGTGTTGTCAGTATGAGTTGCAATGTTTAAAACCGACCTGGACGTGTTCCTGTGCTACTTGGTCTAGGTGGTCCTGCTCTGGCGAGGGGATTGGACTGGATGATCTTTCGAGGTCCCTTCCAGTCCCTAATGTTCTGTGGTTCTGTGACAGGCTAAATGCACACTGTTGGTTTTTACCTCCTGATAACTGTTTTGCTGCTGGTAGAAGATGGTTTAGGTTTTCCTGAGAACAAGGTTGAATAATATGGTCTCTGTGCTTCACAGAAGCTAATGGAGTTCTGTACCAGACTTCTGTTTAATCTTTTGAGTCCATTTGTGCTTTCAGCCTCCAGAATATCTTCTAGCAGTATGTTTCACAAGTTAAGTAATAAAAGTGTTTGTAGAGCAAGGAAGAAGATCTTATTCCAAAGTGAAGCTTTGAGGTATTTCCTCATTGCTGTCTTTGAAAAAGAGGGAGTAACTATCTCCTTTAAACGTCTTGTGTGACTCTTACCAGTCTCTTGGGTCATTCGTCTGCTTGTCGCTTTTCTCTTGAGCTCTTGCTCTCACCAAAGGCTGGACGGTTTCGGCCAGCTGCATGTGAATACTCTTGATCATCACCACATCTTGGTGATGTGCTGTTGGGGGGGTCTGGTTTAGGGGTGAACTTGTAGAGTAGGGATGATGGTTGGACTCGGTGATCCCAGAGGTCTTTTCCAACCTGAATGATTCTGTGATCTGGGTGACCCTGCTCTGGCAGGGAGATTGGACTAGATAATATTTCGAGGTCCCTTCCAGTCCCTAATGTTCTGCGGTTCTGTTACCCATGTTGACTTTTTTGGTGACTTTTATTACTCTGACTTTTCCCCCTACGTTTTCACTGAACTTCAGGCAGTTTTGAGAACTGCAGGTGTGTGGCAGGTTAGTGTTTGCATTTCCGTTATGTGATATATTGAGGTACTTCTCTGAGCATCGGACGATGAGGTTACCCTGTGAGTCTGCAGAATGACTCAGTGCTTTAGCTCTGCCTCTGAAGAGTGGGGATTTCGGTACTTTTTCCTGCGATGTGTAGTCAGGATTTGACTTAAAGAAAAACATGGGGTTTATTTCTTCAAGTAATTGTGACTGCCTTGTTTTAAGCAGCAGTAGCCGCGTGTGCAAGGGAAATGGATCTGCTGCGCTGAAGAGCTCTGTGCGTGTAGGTGTCACCTTAGGGGACTGTAAGATCTTTGTGTGGGAGGGGTGTTAGATTTTGTTTGTGTTAATGCAGTTTCTGATGTACTGGTGTCCTTATCTTGGATTGGATCTGCTGGCCACAGTACAAGCAAGTGTGGCGTGCATGATGCCTCCTCTGCTCCAGAACAGGCATCTCTTCATTATTGTTTTGAATGGTGAATTAAACTGTGCAGAGGGATTGAAACAAAGACTTAGCTCTGCTCAAAATCAGGCTGCTACCCTGTAGGGGTGTTGTTTGTCTGCAGAGTACTGCTTAGAGGCGATCTGTTTTCTAGGCAATTAGGTGAATCCTCTGCCAGGTACAAGGATCCCAGGTCTTCAGGGGAGAACAGTAACTGCATGGATAGTACCAGAGGAGGGATGTGCGCACACTTACGTTCTTATCCAGGGAAAATCAGAGGCACAGAGCGTGCGCAGGAGATGAAGCTAGGCAGGTCCTGAAAAGATAATTGGTGTAGCAGAGAGATGTTGGGATATGTTCCTGTGTGACTGGAGCTAGGGGATCCTGCTGTGGCAGGGGGATTGGACTAGACGATCTTTCGAGGTCCCTTCCAATCCCTGATGTTCTGTGATAATGTCCCTGCTGCCAGTCTGCAAAGATGTTTGGGTTTTCTCATTACCTTTCTGCATTACAGATATGACAGAGAAAAATCCAGATAATACAGAGAAAAATCTAAGACAAGTACGTGTCCAATAGACCTTGACGCTGAAGATAAACAAACGCTGTAGCAACGATTTTTGTTCTATTTAAAGTTAAGATAAAGCCAGACGAGTGAGGAGTGTGCTAACAGCAACAGAGTAGAACGTGACAGGAATGTCTGTCTGTCTGCTCAAAAAAAAGGTTTCAATGTCATCCTTCTAACAATGAAAAAAGGTTCACTTCAGCTTGATTCTTCAGTTCTTCTATGTAGATGACCAGTACTTTAGAAGACTGATTTCTCAAGTCTTGAAAAATAATGGTGTGCCCAGCTGCGTGAATGGCAATGGCTGTGTGTTTTCACTTTGTACGCTTCTGGAATTCCTCAAGTGAAGTTCCAGTGTAGCACCAAGTCATCGCACCAGCAGCTGGACAAATCGACTGCACTAACGGGTGACTTGTCACACCTCACACTACCACAGGACATTAGGGAGTGGAAGTGGCCTCAAAAGAGCATCTAGATTTAGTGATCAAGTTCTTGTCCTAGCGAGCCTACAACTCTGCCGTAGGGCAGTGTGAGGAGAGGGTGTATTTTTCACGCCACAGGAAGCACAACGGGAAGGTTACCAAAGACCTTGGCAAGTTGTAGAAGTATTTTTGGGCACTGGCAGCAGAAGCACAGGCTTCCTTGCCTCAGTTTGCGTTTAGGTAGAGAGGTGTTAAGCTAAGCATCCTTCCTCCCTCCACCTTGTCCTCGTTTGAGTTTGTGGTTTGCTGAGTGCAGCTCTTGGTTTTTCACATCTTTTACCTGACCATTTTAACCTGAAGATGCCTCTGTGAACGAAAACGCTTCTGTCCTGTGTAAATTCGGTACCTTATGTAAGTACAGACTTGTGTGACAAGTCCTAACCAAGTGTTAGGAGTGTGCTCGCTCTCAGGAACAGTGTTAAAGCGCTGAAAGAAATAGAGCTGTCTCTATAAAACGTTGAATTTACGGCAGGATGTTTCTGGATCCCGCTTGGCTACGCTCCACGAGATTTCTTTTATAACGCTGTACCGGCACGTATGAAATTCACTGTCAAGCTTGTCGTAAGAATTCCCTGAGGAAAAACAAACTGGTGAAAAAGTGTCCTGGTAGGAAGTGGTTGCCAACTCAGAGTTAAGTCTGGTAACACCAGCATGTTGATAATAACGGCTTTCTATTGGCAGTGATTTCCTCATTGATGCTGTGGCAAAGATCTCCTGGATTTTTACATACTTAGGGAATCACAGAGTGATTGAGGCTGGAAAAGCCCTCTGAGCTCATCCAGCCCAGGACCTAACATCACCCCATCAGCCAGACCAGGGCACTAAGGGCCACATCCAGTCTGTCCTTAAACACCTCCAGGGATGGGGACTCCACCACTGCTGCCCTGGGCAGTCCATTCCAGGCTCTGGTCACCCTTTCCATGAGGAAGGGCTTCCTAACATCCAACCTAACCCTCCCCTGGCAGCGTCAGGCTCTGCCCTCTCATCCTGGTGCTGGTTGCCTGGGAGAAGAGCCTGACCCCCACCTGTCTACAAACTGTTCAGGAAGTTGGAGAGAGGGAGAAGGTCCCCTCAAGTCTTTTCTTCTCCAGGCTCAACACCCCACGCTCCCTCAGCCTCTCCTCATCAGCCTTTCCCTCCGGTCCGTTCCCCAGCCTGGTTGCTCCTCTGGACCTGCTCCAGTAGCTCAGTATCGTATCTATTGCTATATCCTGTATATACTTGTGGTATCGAAACTGTTGGAAGTGATGGAGAGAGAAAGTAAATGCGACTACAGCAAAGAAAGCTGGCTGCTGTTCCAAATGTAAGGGAAGTCCCTTTGCTTGGTGGGAAAAACCGTTCCAAGGGGGTGGTTGATGTTTTAGTAGTAATCGATCTAGGAATTTACAACGAAATAACAGCGAATTCCAGTGGATTTCTATAATTTGTGAAACTGGGATAGTCTTGCACTGTACAATTACGACTAAACACTTCTGGTTTTAATTAGCCACTTCTTGTTCTTTTCCAGGAAATTTGGAGAGCGACCTCAACCGAAACGGCTCACCCGGTAAGCATTACAGAAATCCTGCTGCTAACAGTTTTCTGGTTACCCATTTCAGTTAAAAATGTGTGGTATGATAATCCTAGGCTTTTAAATATGAGAGCTCTTCACTTACTCTATGCAATCAGCAGCAGGAAGTGACATTTGTAGGCAGCGAGTGGCTTGTTTCTAGTAACAGCATCCTGGGTGGGATCAGGCATGGTGTAACCAGCAGGAGCAGGGAGGTGATGGAGCCCCTGTATTCTGCACTCGTGAGACTGCACCTTGAGTACTGGGTCCACTTTTGGGCACCACAGTATGTGAAGCACATTGAGGAGCTGGAGTGGGTCCAGAGAAGGGCAATGAGGCTCGGGAGAGGGCTGGAGAACAGGCCCTGTGAAGAATGGCTGAGGGAACTGGAGTTACATAGTCTAGAGAAGAGGAGCTGAGAGGAGACCTTGCTCTCTACAACTGCCTAAAAGGAGGTTGTAGCAAGGTTGGTGCTGGTCTCTTCTCCCAAATTTTTAATGCTAGGACAAGAGGAAGTGGCCTCAAGTTGCGTCAGGAGAGGTTTAGGATCTTAGGAAGAAGTTCTTCCTGAGAGGGAGGGTGGGTGGCACAGGCTACCCAGGGAGGTGGTGGAGTCCCTGTCCCTTGAAGTATTTAAAAACCGAGTAGCTAGAGCACTTGAGGCCACGGTCTAGGTGTTAGGGAGCTGTCGGGATGAGGACTGGACTTCAAGATCGTGGAGGTCCTTTCCAGCCATGACAATTCTGTGATTCTACAAATAAGATACTCGGAGCACCTTTTGGTATTGAGGTGTTGCATTGGATATGTGAAGGCAAAGGTATCGTAGGCGAAGTCATGTAAAGTAACACTTCCTGCTGTCTAAATGCAGCTATCGCCCTGCTGCTGTCGTGCGGCGGGTGAGAGCAGGCTGAATGAACACAGTGCTGTCCGGGAGCAACCTCAACCGATTTTTGGTGAAACCTAAACAGACATCAGTGATAGCATCAGCTTATGGTACTACCAAGTCAGTCCATTCTGCAAAGTGTTTAGAATGAGCGAAGTACCGTGCCTGGGAGGTATTTACACTAGAAGCTGTTAAGTAGTCGCCGTTCTCTCAAGCTGTTGTAACACAGCCTATGCTGATATTTATTATTCCGTGCCAGAAACTGGGCCGGTTATAAGTAGCTACTGAGTTCAAAATCCACTGCTTGCTTGAAGAACTGGAGATGTACTGGGTTTTGTGTGGGAACAGTGCTGGATAAAGACATTGAAACCATCTGTCACTCTGGGATACTTGTGTTTTGAATGAAATTATGATTCCAGGAAGGCCAGCGGCATCCTAGGGGGCATAAGAAGGGAGGTGGTTAGCAGATGGAGAGAGGTTCTCCTCATCCTGTACTCTGCCCTGATGAGACCTCTTCTGGAATCCTGTGCCCAGTTCTGGGCCCCTCCATTCCAGAAGGACACAGAGCTGCTGGAGAGAGTCCAGCACAGAGCCACAGAGATGATGGAGTGGAGCATCTCCCTGAAGAGGAAAGGCCGAGGGAGCTGGGTCTCTTGAGCTTGGAGGAGACTGACATGTGACCTCATTAATGTTGATAAATATGTGAAGGGTGGGTGTCAGGAGGATGGAGCCAGGCTCTGCTCTGTGTCATCCAGTGATGGGAGAAGGGACAATTGAGTGTGAGCTGGAACAGAGGAGGTTCCATATAAATACGAGAACGAACTTCTTCATAGTGAGGGCGACAGAGCCCTGGAAGGGGCTGCCCAGGGGTGTTGTGGAGTCTCCTTCTCTGGAGATGTTTAAAACCTGCTTGGACATGTTCCTCTGTGGCTTGATCGAGGTGATCCTGCCGTAGCAGAGGGATTGAACTGGATGACCTTTTGAGGTCCCTTCTAAACCCTAACATTCTGTGATTCAAAGGCACTTCTCATGCCTTAATCTTCTACTGGTGTCCCCGAAACCAACATACAGTGTGCAAACAGCACCACCACTATACAAGGCAGCTGTATCCTACTGTGTGCCCTAGGGGGATTAGACTAAAAGATCTTTTGAGGTCCCTTCCAATCCCTAATCTTCTGTGATACCATCATCTAAGTACACAGTTATGCTCCACTTCCACTCCCATTAAGTCTCAAACCAAAAGGTGGGACGACAATCTCACCCTTGATGGAGAACTCCCCATCAAGATGCCATGTGCTAACGGTCAGGCTTGGCTCATCATCTACCTCCTGGATGCATCTCCGAGTGATGCACAGGACAGTAAATTCTGGAGGTGAGCACTTAGATTAACAAATACAATTAATTTCATATAAAATATCCAGTTACATTAATATTACAACATCCAGACATGACCAGTCCTGCTCTATGCTAGAAGTTGCTTGTTTTTCTAAAATTTATTATATTACCAGGCTCCCATAGCTGTCCAATCCCCTTGTTTGTCTTCTTAATCTTAATTAAATAATGAATATTCAAAAAGAACATATGAATTGGGGTTCTCTGAATGAACCACACTGTTTTCCATCTCTCTCCGCCTCTGAAGTGGCAGCGGGAACATGATTTGAAACTATTTCTTCTGGATCCTAGTACAAATATTTGTCACAGCGTGTCATGATAATTTTAAAAAAGCTCTATCATCTACCTAATAAATTTGTTAAGTTTATTCAAATCTTATTGAACAGGAAAAGTGCAATGAGTCATGGTTAATATTTCTTTACCTACACTAAGAAATAAAATACATCAAAAATTCAGTGCTTAGGGTCCTATTCAGAAAAACCTCTATGAGTCTGTAATACATCTTCTACATGATTAAAAAAAAAAACCCAGGAAACTTGCTTGAAAATGAATTATTCACCACCTTGAATAAATTTCCATCTTTCCTATCTGCAAAACCCCAAAGTCAGTTATGTAAATTTTAACCTACACTAATTACCTCAGGGTTGTGCAACCTAAAGGAAAGTAGATGCAGCAGGAAAAAAAAAAACCCCAGACATTTCCATCACCAGGAAGCAATTTAATAGAGGGAAAAAAAATGTTGTCAAAAAACAGAGCAGCCCATATACATTGTTTAAAACGTGGAATAACCCTTGCTGCAATATCCCCTGAATCAGAGATTTACCGGAACCAAGTGCTTTGTCTCAGTGGTGTCTCCCATCCTGCACATCCCTAAGCCTTTCTTTCTCATCGTGACGCTGTCTAGACTGTAACAACAACCTATTGTTGATCATGGGTGTTCCCAACAGGAAAGCATGAGTGTGGTTTGGCTTCAAGGCCAGGTGGGATGTGGCTTGGAGAGGTCCCTGCCTACAGCAGGGGGTTGGAGCTAGATGGTCTTTAAGGTACCTTCCAACCCAAACCGTTCTATGATTCTACAATATACTACAATACACTAAATTCTGGGATCTGCTGGGTATCCTTCAGACCTTGCCTGGGCTGTACTGGGGTCAGCAGGGTGTTGTCTGAAGACAGAAGGGTTCAATCACATCCCCTCTTTGTCCTGTTCCCTATGGACTCCCTTTACACATCTTTCTCAGTTGCTTCATCAGGTATTTTGAGGTCTAACTACACCAACCGCCCATCACAGAGGATGATCAAGACCAGTATTTGAGAAAGGTGTTTGAGGCTGGGCTCAGCCCAGAGACACACAATGGTAAGGGTTGTTCCTACTGCAGACAAGCCCAGGAGCTGACTCAGTGCCATTAATCAGCGCTGACTGGCTATTGTCACCTCAAAAGTGCTTCACAAAGGATAAGGGCTCCAGTCCTACAGTGATTTTCAAAAATTAAACAAAACCCCACCCAACTCATCCTTTCTTCCTACAAAAAAGCCCACAAAATCCAGCAAAGCCACCAGAGAGATCACCAGCAGCCTCCCACCACCCATGGGGGTCCCACATGCAGAGAATCTCAGTGCTTCCCCTTCACTCAGTCCTTGAGAAACCCCACTGGTACCTCACCACGCAGGTAGTGCCACTTCTCCAGCTGCAAACAACCACCCGAATAAAAGCTTTTTGCACAGCATGTCCACCCCTGCAAATCCAAACGTTTGGCACTGGTGGAAATCCTGTCCACTCCATTTTCACAGATGGGAGAAGTGACCTCCCTGAGCAACACAGCTAGAAACAGACCCCATATCTCTAGTGCCACTGGTACTAGGTACTACCTAGTCCCTTCCCAGCAGCCTTCTCAGCCGGGTGCTTCCTCTTCCCCTTCTGGCTGCTGGGTGAAGATTCACTCCCAGTGACTTTCAACATCTACTCGGGCTGATTTTGATCAGTTATGGTCACTTGATGCAGCTGTAGCCCTGGTGTCTTAATCAAGTTCCTGAACTTCCACAAAACTCAGAGATGTTTTCAATCAGGATTGTGATCCACGATGATTGCACTAATTAAAAGAACTTGGATCACTTTGCTGAGGAGAATCTGGAGGAATGTCTGCTGCACAGCTGCCCAGCTACTGTAAAATAAAGATATTGCCTCTCTACCTCAAAGCACAGGACTTGCTCTGTATTTCTCACTTGTTCTTCACAGAAAAATCACCTGTAGTTTCTACAGGACCACCAGGTACTCCTTCAGATGCTTCTTATTTCACAGTTGAGAAGATTCAAGCTCATAAATCTTTGATGTCCTCAACAAAATCTACATGAGTCCATTTATCAGAGTGCCTGACAACCACAGTCTAGCACTGAAAATACACAACACTGGGATGGCAATGCTTGCCATTGGGAAAGAAACATCTTCACAGTGAGGGTGAGGGAGCACTGGAAGGGGCTGCCCAGGGGGGTTGTGGAGTTTCCTTCACTGGAGAGGTTTAAAGCCCACCTGGATGTGTTCCTGTGTGACTTGGTCTAGGTGATCCTGCTGTGGCAGGGGGATTGGACTGGATG
>JAOXOE010000343.1:4100398-4129222 GCA_028565055.1 Phoeniculus purpureus | reverse complement strand
TGAGGGAACTGGGGTTATTTAGTCTAGAGAAGAGGAGGCTGAGAGGAGACCTTATTGCTCTCTACAGCTACCTAAAAAGATGTTATAGCGAGGCTGGTGCTGGTCTCTTCTCCTGAATTACTAGTGATAAGAGAAGGGGAAATGGCCTCAAGTTGCACCAGGGGAGGTTTAGATTGGATCTTAGGAAGAACTTCTTTCCTAAGAGAAAGAGAGTAGCTGGGCACTGGAACAGGCTGCCCAGGGAGGTTGTGGAATCACTGCCCCTGGAGGCATTTATAAACCGAGTTAGCTAGAGCACTTGAGGCCACAGTCTAGGGGTTAGGGAGATTTTGGACTTGATGATCCCAGAGGTCCTTTCCAGCCACGATGATTCTATGATTTAGAACAACCCTGCAGTTCATAAAATCTGTACAGTCTTTTAAAGCTGCTGACAAGTCTCCTGCCACCATAAAAAGGACCCAGCATTAGAATGTAGCTACAACCATGACTACAGTTTGGCTCTGAATATATAAAAAAATATAAATAGAAACTCCCTGGGTGGGGAAATACAACTAAAGTGATTCTGGACAATACATGAGGGACTGTAACTGTATTTCATTGTGTTTATTTCTGTACTTACTCAGGTAATTGTGTACATCAGCAATGCTTAGTCTTTCCTCACAATCCTCATCTGAGTTCTGATTCTTTTAGCCGGCACATGGTGAAGCTGCAGAAGCTTCATCAGCACTTGGCAATCACCAATTCTCTTTGAAGAATCTTTCCAATTGCCTCTGTTTATTGGACCATAGAAATAGATTTCCTTACTGCAGTTTGTATTAGGATAATGAGCCAGAGAGCTGACCAGTCCGATTACCTTAAGCAGCAGCAAATGTAATATCATCACTTACAGTCGCTGTAGGATTCATTGTTCCAGCTCAATAGAAGATCAGGAATTACTTTAGTTGCTTAATTGGCCCTCTGACCTTAAAGAGCGAAGGAACGCGGCAAAAAAACTGAGTGACAGACACTTTTAGTGAAAAATTTAAGAAATACAGAAGGTTTTCATTGCTTCCATGTAAACACTCAACTAAAGCCCCACATAACTCCTGACCCAAAGGGAATTGCTGCAGCTATAGCACCATTATGGGTGTTGTGACCTGAAGTCACCTGCCAGTCTGCATGGCTCTTGGATGCAAATATTCACCTAAAGATGTTTGCAGAGAACAGTCACGAAGGAAGAGACTCATGTGGAGAGATGGAGGTCATAAGCAAACTACTTTTTGAGTTATAAAGAACCACCAAGTTTCAGGAAGAGAATGAATGGCCAAGCAGGAAAGATGTTTTTGACTTCAGAGACACTAGTGACTCTTCCAGCCTCATTATTGATCCTTTTGGTGAGAGAACCTGTGTAAATAATTAGCTGTCACTCGTATTGTCTCAGTTCAGAACCTGCTGAAAACTTGAGTTGCTGTTTGAATTAATGGCCACTAAGTTTCTGTTGCTGAATGCCCATTAACCACAATCGCACCCCAGCACTGGCAGCACCAGCACCTTCCTCAGCAGCCTCTCAGGCTTTGAGAGCATCCTGCCTTTAATCAAACACATTAAGCTAGAGTTATGTCAGGTCTTTCCTCACATGTTTCTGTGCTCTGAGATCAAGTTTTGCCCACGACCACATGGCCCCATGTCCTCTCCTTACAGCTGGTTTTCCTGGGAACCCGGCACCCCCAGCCTTGGTTGTACCTGCTCAACCTCTACCACAACACAGCCCCAAAAGTTATGATTTGCTCTCAGTAGAGTTTGTTTTCTCTTTATTAAAAGCAAATGTTTTGTCGTTGCTATTAGTTTTGTTGCTATTATTACTAATATTATTATTATTATGGAAAGTGTATCTGCTCTTTCAAAACCTTTTAATTATTATGACCTGAGGCACTGAACTGTTGTTCTCCCAATGGCTACCAAGCTACAAAGCAGAGAAGGTGAAGCCCTGTAGCAAGGAACAGATAGCACAGTGCTGTCCTCCTGGTGCTGATGCTGCCAGCAAAACCCCAGTGCCAACAGGAGGCCTCAATGGAGACAATTTTTAGTAGCCTGATAGAAATAGCAGCAACTCATGTGTGTTCCTGAACTTGGCTTGGAAGACGTGTCTCATGTCCTTGCAAACTCTCACTTATGGGTTTTAACCTGGGTTTTGGTGTCGCTTTGTCAAAGCAGCAGGAGAGATGCTGATCAGGCTCCTTCCCTCTGCTCGAGGGTTAATTCCTCACTTTGGTAGACGTCTGAAAATATTATGATACCTCGAACAGTAAAAAATTGACAGGAGCTCGTTTCAGGCTCACTTTCTGTCACTGTGGCAGATTAAATTAACTAATCATCAATTACACTGGCGAAAGTACATCTGCTACTCACTAAACCTGCAGGAGAAATGGAAGGGCTTTTTTTTTCCCCCCCTGAATAAGATCTAGATGCTGCACAGCAAATTAAAAGTCTTTTTCAAACCAATAAACACACAGTGAAGCAACAAGATCTGGAGAAAGGCATCAGCACTGCGGGGTACATCTACAGATCAAAGAGTAAAGAAGGTCCATTAAGGAATAAAGAAGGTCGATTAAAGAAGAATGAGCCTGCTCACGCTATTGTCAGATGTCTTTGAATACCAATGTGCCATAAGAAGTGTATGTTCGCAGCCTCCTCTTCCAATGTCATCTTTCAATTTCTATTCAAAGGGGCTGAAAGCACCAGTTCCAGAGAAAGGACAGACACATCCATCATTAATCTGGATGACAATATAGATTTTACAGTGATCTTCAACATATTATACAGTGGAATGGTGCTCTACTCCGCTCACCTGTTTCCAGGATGCTACTCCATCAGCTCCTTGAGGCAGAAGACGCTCTTTGTACTTTCCAAGTCCCTTTTCTCTCACCTTTTCCTCTCTGAACAATATTCCCCAACCCTACCATCCTAGATGCTTACAGCTACAAAAAGAGTCAGGAGTGTAGAGACTTTTAACATGCAGAAAGCAATGTTAAGGGTTAGTCCTGCAGTGAAAATATCCTAGAAACTTCCTCTGAACAGAAAGCTTAGCTCACCATCCGTCACTGGATAACCTATTTTAAGCCCATCGGAGCCAGCACGCTGTCCTCTTGTTGCTAATTAAAAATGATAGATTCATCAATTAATCTCTCCTCTTGTCCCCTCGCTCTTGGTACAAGATTTTTCAAAGGGACAAATGGTAGTTAGGTGCCCACGAGTATCATTTCAGCCCTGAAAACTTGTGCCTTTGTCAACACGAACCCAACTTTGTATCTTTACACCATGAAATGAGGAAAAACCACAGGAAGCTTTGTTGACCTGAAAAAAAGGAACAGATCTATAACCTGGGAACATCCTTGTGGACTGTGCAGTGAATACTGCTACGTGAGTCCTTCCTGGGCTCCAATCCCAACGTGCACATTGACAGGTCATGGAATCATAGAATCATTAAGGTAGTAAGAGACCTACAAGATCCAATCCAATTCAACTGTCCACCTAACATCACCATGTCGACTAAATCTTGTCCCCCAGGGCCACATCTACTCCAGAGATGGCAACTCCACCACCTCCCTGGGCAGCCTGTTCCGATCCTTCACCACTCTTTCTGCGAAGAACTTTTTCCTAATGTCTAATCTAAACCTCCCCGAGCACAACTTCAGGCCATTTCCTCTTGTTCCATCACTGGGGACTTGGGGGAAGACGAATAAACCCCTGTGCCAGAGAGATGCCCTAAGCTTAGGCTGTTGATTGATGGAGCCAGGCTCTTCTCAATGTCATCTAGCGATAGGACGAGGGGCAATGGGTGTGAGCTGGAACATAGTGGGTTCCACATTAATATGAGAGGGAACTTCTTCCCAGTGAGAGTGACAGAGCACTGGAACAGGCTGCCCAGGGAGGTTGTGGTGTCTCCTTCTCTGGACACGTTCCTGTGTGACTTGGTCTAGGTGATCCTGCTGTAGCAGGTGATTGGACTAGATGATCTTTCGAGGTCCCTTCCAATCCCTAATGATTCTATGATGATAACAGTTAGAGATGCTCCACTACTTAAGCGACAAGCCACGAAGGCAATGTTGTTTCATTCACATGGGAAAGGAGACAAAGAGAAAGGCCCTGCTGTTAGCTCAGCAAAGCGCCCGTCACACAGAGCAAGGCAAGGAATTGAGCTGTGTTTTCCCCTTTCAATATTGGTACTGCCAGGTGAAACAGAATTGGGGTGTACAAGGTTAACAAGTCAGCATCATGTTAGGAAACAAGCGAGAAAATTGTCTTATAAGTTCTTTCCTCTGACCTGTTCCAGTGAAGAGCTGCCAAGCAGAATTATGTCATCCTCAACATCCCTTTCAAACTGCTCGATATATGAAGGAATCTCTTCATCTTCGAGCCCCCCGTGAAGGTCGTGTGCAGTACTGGAGCTGACAGGCATCACGGGGACTGGGAATCCCTCACTGGCGACACAGCCTGTTCAAATAGACGTGGTAGAGAGTGAGCTCTTAGTTCCTTCACTCTTCACCGGTTGAGACCTTCTCAATTAGCACCTCTGACCCACCAACACGCTAAGACAATAACTCAAGTCGTTAAATGAACATGCAAACGTCCCCATCCAGGTACAAACGTAGCAAAGGCAGCTCACATCTTAAAGGTTTTTTTTAAGGGGTGCTCTGCATTTCCATCTAATTTCACTCCCCGTTGGATTGTAAAAGGATTAGGATTTGGAATGACTATGGCTGTCACTCCTGAGGAAGAAAGGAGTTGAAAGTGGGTTCAAGGAGGAGCCACCCTCAGCATTTTATCTTCCTCCTGCTCACTGTGAGAACGAGATTCCTCACCTAGGTGTGTGCACAGAGCTCCTGGCTAATCAATTGGGTCCAGTTCTGCTCTCCCCTACATCATTGCCCTGATTTCTCTGTGGTGCCATATGCTGAATCAAGGGGTATGTGCTGCACATACACGTAAATCAATCCCATTCCTAGACTGACCTTCAAGAGAAGCCCCATCCTTTTGTTCAGTTTGATTCACAGAGCCATAGAATCATTAGGGATTGGAAGGGAGCTCGAAAGATCGTCTAGTCCATCATGCCAGCTAGAACTTTTTTATCTTTCCATAGGTTTCAGCTACAGTACAAATATTCATCAGGGCCATAAATAACAAAGATAATGATTTTTGCTCATTTCTCCACCTTAGGATCACTAAGAAGTGACAGATTTCAGGTGGTCCACACAACTTTATCTTTCTGGCCTCTGAGTGCAAGTTTTTATAGTCCTCTGAGCCTTTCTCTGCAAGAAACTGTCACATCCAGTTAGTCGCTTTTTCTCTCTGTCCATCCAAAGACATAAAAGCAGTTTAAAGACTTTTTTCCCTCCTCGCTCCCCTTTGAAGTCGCTCATTCTCTCTAATGAGGACCAGAAAAGGAAAGATAAAACTAAGGCTATTAACATTTTCAGTTTTGCTCACTACTCATTGTTTAATGACTTTAATTGTTGAGCCTCCCGAGTACTTAAATCACCTCAGTGCCACCAACACACAGGAAACAGAGTGGGGTTTTGTGTTTAATTACAACAGGATACCACTCTGGATCGTGTTGGGGGAAGTGTACAGCAGAGACAAACAACCCCAACCGTTACCTTAGGGTACAGGCAATCTCTTCCCATCGCGTCTTACGAGCCTAATGAAAAGCGATTTGACCTACAACTATTAATTGCAAGAAAACAAAACAATATTTACATTTAAAATTTACTGTAACGTGAAGGGGTTTGGCTGGGAGAGGGGAAAATCCAGGAGGAGAAAGCGCTGCCGGCAGCAGAGGACGCGGCGACGATGCTCTGTTGTACACGACGGGCCAGATGCTCGGCTGGGATAAATCAGCTGCTTTGCTGCTCGCACAGAGGCAGAGCCAGTTCGCATCCTGCCTCTTCCACTCTCAGGGTGTCCTCTGGGTGCAGAGACACCTCATTGATCATAAAAGCGAGATTGCAGCCATTTATCCCATCCCCTTCTTGGTTTGTATTTGTCATTTTTGCTTCTCCTGTACTTTTACTCTTGAGAGGAATCAAGTGAACTCAGTTTGGGCAGAAGACCCTGTGCTCAGCAGCACTTGCTTTGTGGGCAAGAAGCAAAAGAAGAGCAAGAACATTTTCAAAAGCCTTTTTGAGGGAAGCAACGGCTAAAAATACGGAGATAAATTATGATTCAGATTTGGAAAATACCTGATGGAAAAATACAGCCAGGGAAAGAAAATGGACAACTGTCCAGTTGCCTGAGCTGGAAGGAGAACAGGAGGGTTGTTGTGTTGCTCTGGTCCTTTCACAGTGGCTTTGCAAAGAAACCTCTGAAACCTGCTCAGCATCAGGTCACTCCTTTTCTGGACACAGCCTGGGTCAGAGGTTTAGGCAAAGCAGAACCTCCCACCCTGAGGTGTACAAAACCTTTTTTGTGAAAAATATTCTAAAAGGCAGGAGACTGAGGGGTGACCTCATTAATGTTTGTAAATATGTGAAAGGTGGGTGTCAAGAGGATGGAGGCAGGCTCTTCTCAGTGTCATCTGCTGGTAGGGCAAGGGACAAAGGGTGTGAGCTAGAACACAGGAGGTTGCACATCAATATGAGAAGGAAATGCTTCACACTGGGGGTGACGGAGCACTGGAAGGGGCTGCCCAGGGGGGTTGTGGAGTCTCCTTCTCTAGAGACATTTAAAACCCGCCTGGACATGTTCCTGTGCGACTTGATCTAGGTGATTCTACTGTGGCAGGGGGATTGGACTAGATGATCTTTCAAGGTCCCTTTCAATCCCTAATGTTCTGGGGTTCTGTGATGTGTAGCTAAAACAGTAACAATAATTCATCACCAATGGCTCACGTGTGGGCTTCAGACAATTAAGATGCTGAAAAACTTTGTTCTGCAATTTTTTCCATTGTTGCTAAAGAATAAAAGAATAGAAAACTTCAAGGTATTCACCTGGCATCATTTTAGATCTGCAGGAATCATTCTTGTAAGGTTTCATCCCTAGGTCAATAATACACAGTCCCCACCTTTCTCTAGAAGCCACACAACCAGCCCACCTTTCTCTGAAAACCACCCAAAGCTGCCTGTTACGTTGCCTTAGCAGAGGCAGCACCACGTAGCACAGCAGTGACCAACAGGTTCCTCAGCAACAAAGCCCTTTAACTATATAATTATATAAATTCTGAGCCACGTTCTTCCCTTTCCTTTGGGGATCATCTATTAATTAGGACTGTATGACTACGTGATTTTTCAGCTCAGTGGTCAAATGAAGGAAAGAAGCAGTTCTATAAGAGAGCAACCAAATGAATCCTGGTTTTCTCTGGATTTTCTGATGGCTAATAAGGGTCAAACTCCTGTATTAGCTTTGCCTTCATTGGAGACATTAATAATGCTTGTCTGCTCCACTAAGCTGCCCACTTCCATAAAGCTGGCAGGGAAGTCAGAGCCGTGAGACTCGCTCTGCTTTTAAAAAAGGGTTGGGAAGTGAACAACAGGTTCAAAAATGGGGAGGGAGAAGGCAGCAATAGATGCACCTTGATGAGCACACACAGAACATCACTTACTCAGAAGAACCTTGCTCTTCTCTGGATTTTGTTCACCCAAGCAAAGTAAAGTTAAAAAATGCAGCTAGGACAAGGCGCAACATCCCTGGATGTGTCTCAAAGTTGTGGAGATCTGGAGCCTAGGGATGTGGTTTAGCAGTGGCCTTGCCACAGCTGGGTTAATGGCTGGACTTGATTCTGAAAGACTTTTCCAACAAAAATGATTCTAAGAACATCCATTCACCCACGTGACAAGCTCTGATGCCCATGATGGCACTTTGGAGAGATGAAAGACTGAGGTACTGCCCAAGACACAAGACAACAGTGGGTTGTGGCTGCTTCTTCACTCCTTGGTTCTCTTGCTTCAAAGGGCACAAGTATATAGGGGCCAATTCATCTCCCCTAGCTTTAGTGGTGCAAAAAGCAACAGTCAAGAGTAAGACAATTGTTCAAGTCCCTTCTAGAGCCAAAGGAAGGAGTAGAATTACTTCCTGGGGCAATGTGATCAGCTAAGGGGTGTCTAAGGTAGGTGGGTTGAACCAAAGCCCAGAGGGGGTTCTGTCCCTCTACCACTGCTTTTGGGGAGCTCCAGAGAGCTCATTGAAAGGAGACTACATCCCACTCTGGGACAGTCTCCAAAATGGTATCAGGACATTTTCCTCCATTATACAGGGTAATTTTGATGGTAACAAAGCTACCAAAGACTATGAAATGCTCTCACCATTGGTAGGTGAGGTCCACACAAGTACTACAGATACACCCCATGTCCATCTTTCCTACAGAAATAATAATGAAGCCAAAAAAATGTTCCCTCACTCACCTTTTAGTAGTGTAAATCCTCCGCACTCAGGCTCAAAAGTGTTTATTTGTCTGTATATTAATTGTTGTATTTACCTTGGAAGTCCAGTGTCTTGCTTCCTTCATCCAGAAGCTTCATCAGTTTGTTGTACAGGATTTCCTCATCAGTCTTCACAGGCTCTTATCAAAAAAACAAAACACAAACCCCCTGTGAAACACCTATTGCTTCTTCCAGCAGCATCTCAGGAAACATTATTTTAAACTATGAATAAAAACATAAAAATACAAAAGCTAAATAATCATTTGAGTCTTAAAAACAGGTTTCACGGCAGAGGCGGCTGCTATTTTCTTATAAGTTATGAAAGAGGGTTTAAAATAAAAAATATATAATGTTATACTTTTTAATGTTGATCAATATCACATCTTGATCTGGGCTGGTTTTCCTAATTCCTGATAGACTAGTGGAAATGCTTAATGATATTCAAATTGCCAGGTGAATTGTATCTGGCTCTTGATAAAAACTACCTAATTTCTTTTTCTAATGTGATTTTGGATCTTTATTAGATATTTCACCTTGCTGGGGTCAGATTTTAAAGGACACAGCACACATATCTTTACTTTTCCCCTAAAACCACTACTTCGAGTGTCTATATTCAAGAGAGAAGTGACCAGTCAAGATTGTCTTCTCCCCATTGCTCCCAGACCCTGGTTTTTCTAGGGCCAAAGAGTTTCACAGAAGTAGGAGGACTGACATGCAGCTGCCAAGGACCTGTTTTAAGTGCCCAACAGAAACTCATAGAACACCCTTCACCATTAAATTTCAGAGCACTCAAAGAGGGAGACGGCTGCAGACAGAATCTGGTACATTTCCTTCAGCACGTAACAGAGAAATGCTCCCTCGGTGAGGCAGGGGAGCAGATCTGTGCTGGGGTGTTGTTGGTTCTCAGGGCATTATCAACGCAGACAAATTTCCAGAACAAATTGAATTTATCGAGTATAGAAAAAGATAATTGCCAATATCTTAATTTTCACAGAATAACCCATTAAAGAATCCCATATGATGAAGACATTAAAATGATATTTAACTTTGTGTAACAGAGTCAGCGGCTGAAGATCTGCTATTCACCAGCTATTCTCTTGGGGCCTGACTTGTTTTAGTCATAAACAGCAGAACTTGAGCGTGTGCCCTGATTTCCTCATCTTCCTCTGCCTTTGGTTCTTGTTAGAGACAAGCTGCTCACTTGAAAGAGGAGGTTAATGACTTCTGATCAGGGGATGACCAGGCAGGACCAGACTTCAGTTCTCAGTGTTCTTTAACTCTGTCCACTACATACAAATGTGGTCCCACTCATTTACAGCTTCTGCAAGGAAAGTGAAACCAGTCAATGAGGCTGGTTTGTGAAATGGTTGAGGTGGAATGGGACCCTCCAGATGTTGACTGCTCCAAACCTCCTGTGCAAGTGAAGCCACCGAGAGCCAAGTGGCCCAGGACCACGTCCGGATGGCTTTGTAATATCTCCATGATGGAAGACTTGCTCTTGGCAGAGTTGTTGGTAAATGTAGCATTAGAATTGCTCTGGAGATGTCAACACAACCAACCTGAGGCCAGTCCCATTGCCAACAGACCTTTAATCAACAAGTGGGCATTTTGGCTGGGAAGAAAAAGGGAGGAGCATGAAAGGACACAGCTGTTCATACATGGACCTCAGGTCTAGCCTGATCCACAAGTGCCTAAAGCCATCTCTCCACTCCTACCCTCAGAATTAGATGGACTTTCCCAGAGCTTCCATCTGCTCCAAATTAACAAAACATAAAAGCCACACCACAAACAAAAAAAACCAACACACTTCAGCAGCATCACTCAGCTTCTTCAACACTGGCAAGAGAATGTTTTCTCCCAATGGAAATTGTCTGGGTCACCACTGCCTGCACAGGTTCTTAGGCACGCAGGGTTACGAAGCAGATCATGGCTCAAGAAGCCTATTCCTAAGATGAACTAAGGCAGTACCAACGGGAGAAACAAACTCTCTCATTTAAAACCTCTGAGACAAAAGCTGACTTCCAAGGTACCACACTGCTGTCCTGAGGAAGTCCTTGGGCTTAGGTGTAAATCATCCTCAATAAAACCTAGATATCTTTCAGCACCTCACAGAAAAACACTTCAGTAGCCTGAATCTAAGTCATACGAATTTTTGCCTCACAAGTTGAAACCTCCACATCTACTCAAAGTTTCTCATGAATTTCAGAAGAGGTCTACTTGAGGAGCCTTTATAGTAGTCACGTTTCTTTAGGTTTGACACAACTGTACATGGAACAATCCCTCCTGATTAATCCCTCTCATACTTGTGCATGACTTGTGTTCTCAGCTCTGCAGAGCCACTCTCTCCTGCTATCACCCCCAAACAGAGCTAAACATCTCCCACCAAACTGGCGTCAAAAACACAATCACAGAACATTAGGGATTGGAAGGGACCTTGAAAGATCATCTAGTCCAATCCCCCCACCACAGCAGTATCCCCCAGATCCAGTCACACAGTAACATATCCAAGCAGATGTTAAAAGTCTCCAGAGAAGGAGACTCAATAAATAAGGCTCCTGGTGTGCCAGGGACTTTGGGTTCCTTCCCGTTGAGGAAACACATGCTCAGCTCCAGACTCAAATGGCTCTCCAAGAAGAACCTTGGGAGCAGAGCTGCAAGAAAACTAGAGCTCAAAACCCAGTTCTGGGCTGAGCTCGTTCATTAGAGAGAACACGGTGTGGTCAGTGTCCTCGGAACATGGCTCATTTTGCACAGCATCACTTTTACCCGTCCATTAACTCGCTGTCCTTGATCAAAGACTGTGTGCGCTGCCGAGCGCGTTCAGGGCGGTTAGGGCTTATAATTTAAATTGTAAACCTCAATATTTAAATAGAGCTGCCTACGTGATCTTTGTCACCTCATTTTCATGAATGGAAAAGAATATTCTGACACCAAAATTACATACTTAATTCTGCCTCACCTTCTTCACTGACCTCCATCCCACACTGCCTTGGGTTTATTTCCTCATCCATCAACGGGTCAAAGTAATTTCTGCTGTATTCATTTCCTGTGGAAAGCACATGAAGTAAGGGTCAGCGATTATTGGAAGCACATGAACCAAAATGTTAATTTTGAAATCGACACCAGCAAGCAAAGGGGCATTTTTTGCTACTCCATAAGCTTAATTTTTTTAACAAGTCCTCTAAGCCTACTGGTGCTGCAATTATCATCTTGTGAAAGGTCAGAGAAGGTAATTCTGGAAACAAGTGCACTTTATGTTACTTTTGCTCAGGAACTAATGAGAAAAATTCTCAAATTTAGATGATGGAACGATAAGCAACATCTTTTAAAATCCAGCATCCCCAGCGTGAGCCAAATTCTTCCCAAAACACGTCGCGCAAGCGAATCACCCGTGATGCAGAGGAACTGGTTTTTCACAGCTGACCCCTCCAATTTCAACAGTTTTAAATTTCACCGCTGAGGCTTCAACGTCTGGTGCATCTTTAATGCTGGATTCAACCAGAGAAGTGTTTAATTACAGAGGAGATACCCGAATGCTGCCTCATTAATCCGAATGGCAATTACATTCAGTTGGGCTATGCAACTAATCCGAGATTTTGATGGGATAAACCCCCTCATTTTAGCACTTTCCATTTCAACAGACAGTTTTATCCACTCTTTGGAAACTAATCAAGTTCCCCAAGGAAGGGGAAAGTTATTTGTTAGCCTTCTCAAAGAATCCAGCTGCCTGGAGGAACTCCCAGTGAAAGTCCAAAGATTGTTCCTTATACAAGAAGGGAGGGATCTTTCCTCCAAAAAGTCAACACTGCAAACAGACCAAATTATCACCCAACAGAATATAAAAATAGTCATTTTACATTAAATACTGCAGTCAGATTCGTTGTGGGTCCATCACAAATACTACATTAGGTTGAACAGACAGTGGACATCGATGTGCAAACCCACAACCGCTAAACGTACGAGGGGGTTAACTCATCCGAGGCTCAGTGCGATTGTCTGCAGTGTATTTGTTTCAGGATCAGAAATAATCCAAGCAGCAGCTCCTTTTCAGAGACTAAATGAAACTTTGATATGAAACTAGGTTTAATTTATATTTCTGGACTGGCACATTTTGACTGTCAGTCTCTGTTCCTTCAACGCAGTAAGTACAAGAACTGAAAATTTGCTTTACCTTGAGGTCTCAATAAAGAAAAAATAAATGAGTTCCATTTTTGTTACTTTATCTGTCAACAACTACTAGGCTGGTATGAATCTTGGCAGCATGTAATCAAAGTCTTATGTACTGCAATAACAGAGCCATTCTGCCTTACTCACCGTAATTGTTTTTCTGCAGCACAAAGCGCCGCGATGTTATCCCAACACCTTCACGTGTTGGCAAAATAATTCACCCAGCTGCTAAAGAAGAGAGCGATGATGCAGTTCTCCATACGATCCCTTCGCACCTTTGCATGTAAATTGCTGAGGAGCTGGTCACAACCACAACAGTCGTGCTCAGACCGCTCTTTTGCACCAGTGGTGTCACAAATTTTACTGCTCCGGAGGAGGGTTTTGGGGGGCAAATCTTCTGGCATTTAGAAGGAGGTGCCACATTATATTTGAGCCTGTGAGGTGTGGAAATCGTTACTCAAACGACAGATCCACTGGAAATCATCATTAAGCAGCTCACTCTATGGAAAAAGGAAAACCTCAACCCTTCTTTGAAGAGTCTGAGATATTTCTAGTGATAGGACAAGGGGCAGTGGGTGCCAGCTGGAACAGAGGAGGTTCCACATAAATATGAGAAGGAACTTCTTCCCAGTGAGGGTGACAGAGCACTGGAAGCGGCTGCCCAGGGAGGTTGTGGAGTCTCCTTCTCTGGAGATATTTAAAACCCACCTGGATATGTTCCTGTGCAACTTGGTCTAGGTGATCCTACTGCAGCAGAGGGATCAGACTGGATGATCTTTTGAGGTCCCTTCCAATCCTTAACATTCTGTGATTTCACCCATGGCTTTTGCTCTACCAGAACCACATGTGGCTGGAGACAAAGTTATGGAGAAGTATAATGAATACCCAGGTTTGGTGTCTCCACAGCATCACACACACTTTTAACTTCCAGCGGCAGGACACCACAGAAGGCTGAAGCAAGGCTCAGGCAGCTGCACTTTGTGGTATCTTATGGTATTGCTGCTCTTTCCCCCCCTCCTCAGCTCAACACACACCTTGAGAACTGCCGTGTCCAGGAGGTTGGGGAAGGTCCTACTGCTTGCTGGGGGCAGGTGGAGTTGCTTCAGTATTAAAATAGAGAATTATCCATTTTAGTCACCATAACACACTGCCCAAGGCATTTTGCTAATAACATTTTGCAGGCACGTGAATGGACTGCTAATGGTTTGCTTTTGGAACTACTCGGAAGTGTGTAACATGTAAATTAACAGTCCATGGAGGAATTCCCGTCGCTCTGCTCCGTGGTATAAACACAGCAAAGTAAATGTTAATACAGAGCTTGGCTCACAGGTATTTGGAACAGCACTGCGGAGCTTGGTGCTTTCCAAGAGCAAATCACTGGGTATCCTCCTGCAAAGACTTGGCCAACTTTAGGAACTTAGGTCCTTGCTTTCATCCAGAGGTTTTGCTCCAAGCTCTGGATCTCAATTTGCAGCCCCCTTCACTCCTCACAGTTGTGTTGGTTTGTGTGGAAACCACAACAGATAATTCAGGAAATGGGAACTGAAGAGCAAACCTACAGATTATCTATAAATTCATGTAAAATTGGAGAGAAGGGTGTTGGCACCACAGTGACCAGGTGGGAATTTACACAGTTTAATTAAAGCAGGAGGAGTTGCTAATAAAATTAGCATAATCCTTGGACGCAGCCCATGGGACTGTGCACATATTACCAGGACTGGATGAAACTCTAAGACTGTTTTCAAGCTAAGATGTCTGCAGTCAATTACACAGCCCATGTCCTGAGAATACCATGGAAATGGCAGGGCTAAGCCACAGTTCTGCAAGGACTTCTACTCCACAAAGCCATCAGGTAGCCTGTACCCCCCATCACATCAAGGGTAACACCATGGAATTCAGATGACAAGCAGCTGTCCCCTTCACATTGTACTGTGTTGATCCAGGAGTTTAGTTTAATGAAAGACTAAACAAAGTCCTGTTTGATTTGCTAAGTTAAGTTTTGTCTTTTTAGCTTCTTCCCTTTTGTTTTTGCCCTGCAGCAACACAGGGCGTCATGCCAAGGGACACGGGTGCTAGACTTGCTGCTTTCTCAGGTGCCAAGGGACACCAGTGCTAGACCTGTGGCTTTTTTCTGGTGAAACACTGTTGGTCAAAGGCACGAGACAAAGATTTACTGATTATGATGATGGGGCTCATTTAGGAACACTGTTAGATAACATGACATGCCAACAAGGGAAACGGATACTGGGTTCTCCCAGGCTTGGCTGGTCCCAGTAAGGAGACTCGTTGAACTCTAAGGATCCAACAGTTCCATGATAAAATAATTTCCAAGTGTAGTAACTATCACAGAATCACAGAACATTAGGGATTGGAAGGGACCTCGAAAGATCAACCAGTCCAATCCCCGCACCACAGCAGGATCACCTAGATCAAGTTGCACAGGAACACATCCAGATGGGTTTTAAACCTCTCCAGAGAAGGAGACTCCACAACCCCCCTGGGCAGCCCATTCCAGTGCTCTGTCACCCTCACCGGGAAGAAGTCCCTTCTCATATTGATGTGGAACCTCCTGTGTTCCAGCTTACCTTAGTAAAGAAGATATACACGTATGTACATATTGAGTTGCCTTCTGAAAGATCATTTCCCAATTATAAACTCACCCATTCCTCTCCCCTTGCACAAACCCAATTTCAGCCCGTTACTCAGACGAGCGGTGCAGCATCTTCATTGCTACAGTTGTGGGCGATGGATCACGTTTTACACAGTACATTACACCTTGTGCTGTTTTGCTGATTTCAATTGGATTACACATTGTGTAATTCAACGCAAAATTACTCCCAGTGACAACCTTTTTATTCCTATGCACACATGGTGATCCATCACGGCCAGCATGCCGGGTTTGGCATTTCCATTTCAAGTCCCTGTTGGCATCAGAAAGCCTGGAACCACGTACACACCACTTGAGTCACTAGATGTAAACTTTGACATCATTAAAATAAAATGGGGACAGTTCTGAGCCCTAGTTCTGGTCTCATCCTTTATTCAAATCATCCTGTCCAACACCAACAACCAGGGTCACAGACTACAGGTTCTTCCACACTCATAACAAATGTGAACTTCCAGCCCTTTTCTTCATCTGCATTTCTAATCTCTCCAACAGGTACCTACCACCTCTTTGGAATGAGACTAAGCCTAAACCCTGTCCACACAGCTTCCACCTCAAGTGCTCTGGTTACAGTGGGATTTTCCCTGCAGAACACCAGCAGCCTCATGTTATAGATACAGCCAACCCATCGCATCCAACCCATCTCTGCAGAGCAGAGATGTTCATCTGCTCTCAAAACCAGTATAGCCACGTTAATGCTGTGCTGGACCTCGGCTAATTAGAAGAATAGTTTCTGGTCTTCAATCAAAAAAGCTCACTCTCCCTCTTTTTTTTTCCTCCAGGTTTTTTTCCTCCCTCAAACATTGTTAATCTCTGTGGGCAAATTTATTGGAGCATGATATGAGATGTTAACAGCGCCTGTTGCAGATAAAATGGCAGAATTAATTAGAGCTTTTGATTTTAGGAGATAATCTAGTTTGCAAAAAAGATCTGTGTGTTGGGATGATAGGGAAAAGATGTGGAAAGGAGAAAAGCTTCTTGTCATCTGGAGACTATTTTAACTGGGAACATCAACATTTAGGATCAAAGTGCCTCCAGCCTTGGCACAGGAGTGCAGAACACCACCAACAGCCTTTCTTTCATCTGCCAAGCAAAAACCATGGAGCATCACAACCTCTGAAGGTGTCTATGCAACCCTCAGACCATGCAGGGGAGGATGTTGGAAACACCCCATGCTTGGATGGGGCAGCAGTTCCCATGGTCCACACCCCACAAAGGTCATGGTCTGACTTATTCTATTCCCTCCATACAGTTGGGCTGGAAATTTTACCTCTCCTGCAGCATCCCATAGGGCTCTTCTCAGTCTTTTGACTGGGCCTGGGTCTGTGCTTAGCACTAAATCATACAAACCAGTACAACCTGCAGATGTTCTGATCTGAGCAGATGAGGATCAAATGCATTGGATGCTAAGATAGAGGAACATCTGCTTGAGCTGCCTATGATAAAACACCAGGTACAGAGCTCCTGTGTGCATGCATCAAACATCCTCATCTGAGCTTGAGCATCCATCCTCATGTTCCACCATCAGCCAAAGCTGGTGGGTTCCTGGAGCTTTGGAACTAGACAGTGACCTTCCTGAGCCAGCCTTAACATTGGGACACTCTACAGAGGGGTTTAAACTCCTCTGAAGCAACGAGAAAAACATTACACCAGCTCAGCTAGAGATCAGGTGCCTGGTAGGTCAAGAATAGGTGGACACAGGGTCCTGTCACTCCAAGTTTGGCTGATCTAACCTCAAACATTTTCCCAGGGAAATTGGTCTATTAGGTCTCCCACCGAGATGGCCAACGGAGATGGCGATGAGAACATTTGGAACTGTGTCTATCCAGGGGAACAGACGGCATGGCACACAGAATGGCCCCAACAAACAGGACTGGGGATCAGAGGTCTGTGAGAAAAAACAGTGGGTAATATCAAAGGTATTTCTAACAGGTCTAATTTCTATTGTCATCACAGGTCTGCAGGGTGACCGAAGATAAAACCTCAAGCTCTGCCTCGGTCTCCCCACAAACAAAGGATGCTGCAGCTTTAGAGTCACAAGAACAGTTTTCATCAACCTGGTTTGAAAACCATGAAAAAACATCTGGAAAAAAAGTACTGAACAGGTTTAATTAGCTTTTTGACAATCCGAATCTGTTCCCAAACCCTTCTCTTCAGTAATCCTCCTTCGCATGACGAGAAGGTGTAAGAAGCCACCGCAGAAGTAGGTGGAGGTTTTTCTAGAGAGCTTTTCCCTCCAGCAAGTGCTGACAGAGGAGCAGACTAGGACGCTGTTGCAAGATGGAGGAGATGATACGAGCCCTGCAGCTATTACTTGCTGCCACTAACGACACGGGCGATGGATGGGAAGATAAAAGGAAAGGCAATGTCATCCCTGTGCCCTGCCTCCCCGTGTGCAGCCCGAAAGCTCAGCCCCGTGTTTATATAGTATTTTCAACCTGTAATCTGCTAAATGCTGTGATTAAATAATTGTGCTGGAGGTTATAACTGGTTTTAAATTGTACAGCTTCACGCCGAGCGATAGAATTGGCAAACTCCCTTCCCTGTTGAGCAACAGAGCCTGAGCCTGGGGCCTGGGAGCTGGAAGAGCACCCAACTGTTCTGGAGGGAAGGAAACCCCAAAAGGCAGGTATTTGATGGGTAAGCTACCTGCAGTCTTCACTGAGGACTCTGAACCAGGACAATTTATAAATCATTATGTTCACGTGATGCTGCACTTACCTGCGCGGTTGACTTTGCTCTTTCACTCTTTAATGAAGAGCTGTCACACTGGGGAATCGGGGAAAAATTAGCTCATGAGGTACCAGAAGGTTTAATTCCAATCTCTCCCAGGTCCCAAGGACAGCCTTGAGGCTGTTGTTTTAGTAGCAGCCCTTGATGAATGTGAACTGGCCCCTGTGACTGCCAAACAAGTCCTGACACAAGTTAGACTAATTTAATGCAAGGTTGGACCAGATGATCTCTAGAGGTCCCTTCCAATCTAGACTTTACTTTATGATGGTTCAAATGGATGATTTATATTTTTTAATAGCTGTGTGACTCAGCGGCCTTGCTCTGTGAGTAACTGATCTTTTGGTTAACTGGATGAACACAAGGCTGAGGAGGGAGAGACAGTGTTGGGAAACAACCTTTTTCCTCTCTGGGCAAGGTTTTCTCTCCTGGTACAGAATCACTCAGCAGTGCATCAAGGCATAACATGATCATTTCTACTCCTTCCACAAAGAATCTATGGGGGGTTTTTTTTAAAAAACAAAATGCTACTTAGGATGAAAAATCAAAATGTTTAAAAACACATTTCAGGCTTTAAAAAAAAATATAAATAAAATCTGTTGTTTTCTTGAGGGAACTATTTCATGAATTTCTGAAGAGGTGACTGAAGGCACCGAGAGTCTCCAGCGAGCCTGACTTCATTTTTTGCCAGATAGACGATTTCATTAAAAAACAATCAATCCCTTTGTCTGCTTAATCACTGCTCTGACAGGCTGCAAAGGAAAGACAAGTTCCTGCTCAGTGCTGGTGCTAAATGGGAAACCAAACCTCATTTGGAAGGGGCTGGTTGGAGCTGGGGGCTCTCCAGTCCCACCAGAATCAAATCTTAACAGATTCAGCGTTTGAAATATCTCTGCCTGTCTTTCCTGCTCTCCAGCCTGCACTCACCCGTTTAGATACCTGGGACACAGCAGAGCAGCAAGCAGCATCGCTGATGATGGGTTTCATGGGAAGAGCTGGTGATGGGACCTTCTGAAGCCAAACCAGTTGCTTGGGCACCTTGGGAGGTCTCAGGCCTTGGATGCACATTTACAGATGCAAAGGGTCCATTTAGGGGAAATTTCCAGGGCACATTTAAGATTTGGGTCTGACTTCAGGCATTTTGGTTTTGTGTTAAATATTTCTCTCTTATAGCTCGCGGGATGCCTTGAAATTCTTGTCCTCACCGTACCGCTACGCTGAAATATCCATTGCCCAGTAACGCTCCACAGTTATAATCATTCAAATTGGAGTATTAAATAATAGGCTAACAGATATCAAAAGGGAGGCTGACATCAGTGAAGATCTGTAGAGGGTTTTTTTTTTTAAATAAACCAAATTTTAAATAATAAACCAAAATTGCTTCCCAAACAGTGACTCTTCTGGGTGCTGCATCCGATTGGAGTGTGGTAGCCAGGACGGCTCCCCTGGATGAGCAGAGTGAACAGGACTCTGCTCCACGCATCTGAGCAACACTAGCTGGCAAAAACAATGAAAGATGAAGCAGAGGCAAAATGCTGATTGACTGAGGGCATATGGGAGACCTAAGGACAGCAATCAATCATGGGGCTGTGAGCTGGTTAAAGCCACTCAATGCACAGCAGCAGCCAGCGAGGGAGCAGCATCCACACGCTCACACCAGCTGCAGTGCCTCCAAACCCCAAATCTCCATAAAAGACGGCCATGGGCAGCAGGGACCCCCATGCAACCTACACCCCATTGCACAGAGTCAACGGGAAAGATTCAGACAAGTCAGGTGGCAGGCAGCGGTTTGGGTCGCCCAGCCTGCGTGGACATGCTGGGACGGGAGCGCGCGGGGCGGGTGGGGAGCAGAGGTGCCATGGCAGCGGTTGAGCCTAATCGGGGTTGATGTCTCACCTCTTGGTTGGGCACGGGCTCGCAGCCCGAGTTTTTGTTGGTGAGCTGCAAGGGTGCTATCTGGCCTGTCACCTCCAATAACATCCTCGGCTGCAGGCTGCTCTGCCGAGAGAGCCGGGCTGCTGATGTTAAAAGCTGGATTGTCGATGCCTTCTGCTGCTGCTGCTGCTCCCTCTTCTCTGACTGTAGAAAACAGGGAGGTCAGAGAAGCAACATTAGAGCAAAACGTTTTTCAATGACAAGCAAGAAAATTCCTCCTTCTAGTAATTCCTTTGCTGCAAGACTCAAGTGTATCGTCCTCAAATGTCGCCAAAACAGAATTAGGTTAAAATTAACTCTAAAAAAAAAAAAGAATAAATGATTAAAATAATTACAAATTGCACCCTGACAAGCAAGAGCAAAATTTCGCCCACAGCCATTTGTCTGTAATTAGTTAATTAATCCTTACACAAATTATGAGCAATAACTCATCAAGCAAGGCTCACCCATCAGAAATTCAGCCGACTTGGATTTCTTCTGCTTAGTTTGCTTCAGAGCCTTCTGCTGGAACTTCTGGAGGGAAATTGTTAAATGAATAAATTAGCTAAAGAACGAAGATCATCCTTTATGATCCACAACTAACACAGTATTTTAAATATGGGATGGCATTGAAATGTCATTTAATTTACATCTCTGCTAAAGGGGTCAAACACTAATTGAACAACAGAAGTGGAAGAATTAAATAAAAGAGGAGAAGAAAAGTTAAAACAAATGCCAAATGAAGGTCACATTAAAATACTTTGGTTTTTCACCCCTCCTCCCCCTTTTAATTAATGCAAAGAAACCTCAACAAATGAAGAACATTATACAACTTGTCTTTGCAGTATGGACTCAGCAGCAGCTGCTTTATTTCACTTGCAGAAGGGCAGCCCTTCGTTTAGGAAAGTTTGGTTCCGCAGCGTATTTATAGACAGACTTCCCCCTGTTCTCTCCTTTTCTAGGTCCCCTTACGTAACAGCGTAGCTAAAAATGCATAAGCTCTACCCTTCCATACGAGGCAATAAAATAAAAATAACCCTAAAAATGAAAGATCAGGGTCCAGGGGAGAGGAGGAGCTGGACTCATTACAGTGACGAGAAGTTCATTTAGTAGCAGGGAGGTACCAACAACGGCTGTGGCTGGAAACAATGAGCAGGAGATCTTGGATGATCCAAACTCTGACAAGTCCCACGTTAATTCCCATGGAAGCTCCCATTAATTTTCAAAACAAAATACGGTGCCATCAGGAAAACCCAAGTCCTCAAACACCATCTCCATTTGATAACCTTGAGCAGCACCACCCAGAGTCACATATGGGCTCGTGCATGGCCACACACCCCAGAACAACCAAAACAATTCCCTAAAACACAGAGCATCTGGGAGCATTAATCAAAGCCAAAACCAAAGTAAGAAAACAGTCCAGACCCGTTCATTTCCAAACATCACACGGCAGCTTCCGACAACAGCATTAGGCTTCTTGCAAGCCAGTTGCTTAATTGTCCAGTGATAAAGACCACTCCTGGCCACATAGCTCCTGGACACCATCAATACAAAGGGATTAATTACAAGAACCATTGAGAAATTGCCATTTTTTTTCCAGCATCCATCTTTCCCCTTTGATTGTGGGTGTCAATTTCCAGTATAAAAAAAAAACCCACCCAGCACTTGCAGCAGACACAATCAATAAATCTGTCAGAAATAACTGAACCATACTGCTGACAGATTAATATAGATATTAATATCCTCCTACAGAGATACACCCCCCCCCATGTATGTTATTCTAAAATCAGGGCACTTCCTCTAAACTAATATTATCACCCTATTAAAAAGCAAATGTGGGGAAAAATGACCAGACACATCCCGAAAGCTACAATAAATAAATAGCTTAGAAGAAAAATAAACCCTACGAGCCACACGCAGCACGACTGAAGTTAATGATCATTTTGACAGGAGTTCAATGGGTTTAGAATTCACCCTACTGCTGCTGATTTTTGTTGTTTTTTTAAAAAAACCCTTTCAAAAATGCATCAGTGTTCACCTAGTGCCTTTAGGATTAGAGCTCTTTTGCAAGATTAGAGCATCGCTGCGCCCCTGCACGCCATCAGACCTGTGATCGGGTCAGGTTTAAGGAGTCCAGCGCTACTCCTAGCACTGCTCTGTGACAATTGTTCGTATTATGCTGCATAAAATCACCACACAGAGCCTTAAACTTCATGCTAATAGCTAAATAAAACATATCCCTCCTTCTCATGAGGTCTACTGGGGTCTGACCGTCTGGAATGGGTTTGTCTGTGTTTTGTGGAGGGTTTTTTTCATTGTTTGGTGCGGTTGTTCTTCTTTGGGTTTGATTTGGGGTTGTTTAAGTGATCAGTGCAGTTTGCACCAAGTGATGGCTTTTTCAGGGATGCAATGTACTCTGTTCTTTGGCACTCAAATGCAAGTGAGTATTTTTAAGCAGTTGGTTTAACAGAGTCGTGACTTGTATTTATTTACAAAGCACTTCAGAACAAATGATGGCCCTGTCCCTTAGCATGTCCAAAAGGTTCTTTTCATGAGCTCGTGATCATTTAGTTTCCACAGCAGAGAGGAATCCTTCCAGGGTTGCTCCTCAACACAACTCACAACATGGTCTGTCCATGTTGGCCTTTGTGGAACCACCCCAGGCTCTCGCCACTTCGTGCTCCAGAGGAAGCAAGAAGATCTTTTCTTTCGTACCTATCTCCAGCCAATTTCCTCACCCTTCTCTCTTTTACACATGAGCACTTTTAAGTACTATAAATCACACCCTGTTCCCCCTCTACTTCACTTTAAGTTTCCTTCCCCAGCCAGGTGCCCTTATGCCTTCACTTCAGAGGATAGGCAGGAAATTATCTGGTGGCATTTTACAGCCACTACTTGTTAATTGATGTATTTATGCAAATTTAGCTCTAAAGCAATTGCTTCTCAAGCAGCTCACATTTACCTGCAAAACTTCAGGATCCAATAGCAAGTTAAATAAAGCCCTTTACCTGCAAGTACAGCAAAGTCCAGTGGACTTGATCTAGGTGATCCCCTGCTGTGGCAGGAGGACTGGACTAGATGATCTTTCAAGGTCCCTTCCAGTCCCCAGTGTTCTGGGATTCTGTGTGGGCACACCTAGAGGAAAGTGCAAAAAGCCACCCATTCCAGCTAGAGAAGCTTACCAAAAAATACAGACAACTTGAGCATCACGTGCCCCGAAAGGCTGTGCTGGCTTCGACTGATGCTGAAGGTGGTCTGATGTGCATCCACAAACCACTGGCACACACGTGAGCCCTGCCACCAGCACACAGAGACATCCTTTGCTTCAAAGTCAAGTTTTAAAGGGTGCTGCTGCTGTTAACAACTCATCGTCTCTCAAAGCTCCACCACAGCTGGCGACAAGGTCTTACCTTTTAATTATTTTGGTTTTAAATGCCTTTTTACCCTGAGCATGGTGCACGCATGGCAGCCAAGACAAGGGGAAGTAGAGGTGCCTGGGCACAGCGCAGCATACCCTCCGTGTCGCTCACAACTGACCTGAGCCTTTAAGTGCCTTGTTTTCGCACGATGTCGTCGTTAAAACGCACCAATACCAACCGAAACAAAGGAAAACCGGGAGCACCAGAACCCGGACTAGGGTCTGCGGGAGAGCAGCGAACGCTGCAGCAGCAGCAGCAGCAGCGAGGGGGAAAAAAAACCCCTCATTTATAACCAGTGACAACTAAAACCTATGAAGTTTTTAAAAGAATGTGATTGTTGTCAAAAGGAATTGGGTACAACAATGCTGCGTTCAGCTCTGGTTCCACTCAAAGCCGTGGCTGAGGGGCTCTGGGAAAGCTGCTGGAAGGCTGGTGGGCACAGACCAGCAAGAAAGTGAATTTTGCATACTGTACGGATCATCGCTCAGTTCAGGGCAGTCATATTGAATCTGTGATCAACCAATTGTGCTTCATGAAGCCGTCAGCCCTCATTTGTGTCTCGCTGTTTTCTTCTGTCCTGCTGTAAACAAGCTCTGCTCTGAGCTGTCTCCCTACCCTTATCCGCCTCCGAAGATCACACAGACAGACCTCATCAGCAGCCTTAGAGTTAAAGTTAAAGTTACTGCTTCCAGACAGCAGTCCCCACGCAAGCTGCAAGTCAAAAAGAAGAGCAACTTTGGAATGACAGAGTTTTAGTTCCTTTTAGGAAATGAATACCTTAGATTCATACACATACTGGCATGTTATGTCTCTTTCGTGAAATTAAATTAGGTGTTCCTAATATGAACAACTGTTTCTAACATCAGCAAACTAGCTCAGCAGATTCAGCCAGGCTTTTGTTTGTGGGTTGGTTGTTTTGGTTTTTGTTGGGTTTTTTGGTTTGGAGGGGGGGTGGTTATTGTTCTTTTGGGGTTTTGGGTTTTGTGGGTTAGTTGGGTTTTTTTTTTTTAACCTTTTGGGATGTTTGAATGAAGCCAAAAGTGAAGGAGCTGGAAATATTATCAACCTGATCGGGCTCCAAGAACCTAATAACATCAGAGATGCTCCGAGGAGCGTAATGATGGCAAGCAGGAGCAGGTATGTTGGCTTCTGGTCTCATTCACTTCAGCAAGAGCATCAGCCTCTCAACATAAAGCAGAGCTCTCAAAGAAGGATCCTCCTGCGTAGAAAGTGATGGAGCCTTACAAAAACCATATTCCTCTGCCATCGTGCACATGAAACGCCTTTGCTGGTATTTATAGCATTTAATCCTTGCAACCAGCTGCTCTAAGGCTTCCCTTTAGCTGCAGCTGGAGCCTTTCCCCTTCTCCAAACCCATTACTTGGACTATTTAAGGGATGGCAGCCAAAGAGAAGCAGCTTCTCATTTGCACCTGTCTGCTTTAAGCACTCCACATTAGATTTCTGCAAGGAGCAAACTCTTCATTGCTAATGAGAATGACACTTAGTGGGGTCAAATGCATTTATTTTTTCGCTGACTCGGCAGTGGCTCACAAATAAATAAATAAACACCCACTTTCTTTAAGCCTGTTCTAGCCAGAGAATGAGGAACTAAAGGAAAAGCCTGGTTGGAAAAGAGCAGCTCAGCCACATAGGTGGAAGGTGGGACCCCAGTGACTGGTCTGAGCGTTGCTGAACATGGTCAGGCACTGGAATGAGCTTCCCAGGGAGGTTGTTGTGTCGCCATCCCTGGATGTGTTTAAAGATTGTTTGGATGAGGTACTGAGCCATACGGCTTAGGGGTGAACTCATAAGGTAGGGTAGATCGTTGGACTCGACGATCCCAGGGCTCTTTTGCAACCAGAATGGTTCTGATTCTGCAGATGCTGCCCACGTGAGAGAGCTTGAACCACAGCCCCTACAAAATTTAGAATTGTTTCTGAAAGCCAACTGTCCTTCTGGATTTCCACATTAATAAGCAATTAAAAATAAACACCAATTCAAGTTGTTGCTGGAGTGTAAAGCAGTGAAGGTGCACATCAAGAAAACCACCCCTGTCTGATCCTTCACCCTTCTACCAACTCCCTTAGACCTTCCTTTCTCACTGGAACCCCAGCAACTGTGGCATCACTTACAGCTGCACTGAAACCAACAGCATCTTAGTTTAGTTACTAAGTCATCAACTTGCATGTTCTTAAAATAGAAAATCCCTTGGAACAACCTCAATCTACAGAGCCGATGACAACGGCAAAATTGCTGGGGGGGGGAAAAACTAAATAAAGGAAATAAACCAGAGTAAAACACACAATTGATTAGCGAAAACATTTGATATCATAAATTGTCCCCCTTTGTACTTCCCGTTTCAAACAATAACTAACACGACGATGGGTTAAATGAAGTTGAGGTTGTCACAACGGCGGCCTCGCTCGTAATTAATGTAGTTTCGCCTGGTTGTTGGCACATATCTCACATGACAGATAATGTTCCAACATGTCACTGATAGGACCTTTCAGCACAGCTTTAGGAGATCTACCAGGCATTGCCGAGGCTGGTCAGGTCAAAGGGTTGAACCATGTGTAATTCAGAACAGAGGAGGTCCCACGGTCACTCCACAAAAACAATTACGCTCCTTATTTCCCTCCATCCCTCGCCCCAAATTCACAGGGCTCCCAGCTCCAGCGCAGTCAATCTCCCTCTGCCCCGGGGCTACGAGCTGCATGAAAATATGTGGTGCTGTGTTTATAAATCTAATCAAAAATAGAAACAGTAGACAAGCACAATGAGGTCCTACCATGGATCATGGGAATTCTCTAAATTCTGAAGGCACTTTTGTTTAACTTCCGCGGGCCTTCTCCTACCATTACATTGTCTGGGGCTCTCGTTAATCATCCCTTGGACTTGTCAGTGATGGAAAGGAGCCTACGTGTCTGCTGACTTCCCTCCCATCACACTACAAATAATATTAGGAAATAACAACGTGAGGAATGGCCCCTTTAATTGACTTCTTTTTAATCTGAAGAGTGGTTTTTCTTCACTTACCTCTTGGTCCATGCCAGCTCGCCCATTCGCAGACCTACAGCAGAACATGAGTCCTCCTGCAACAAAGGAGAGGGAATGCACCTGAATCTTCAGTCTGCAGGGTCATCAACACCCTGAGGTTCAGCACATGGACACACAGGGCACCAACCCAGAATCCTGCCATGATGGGGGTTCAACAAAGATGAACATGGAAAAATAAGTCAGCTGGAGCAACACCAACAGAGATGCGGTTCTGAATGGAAGTCACCCAGAAGAAAACAATTGCTGCCCGCAGACAGGCACTAACAAAAGGACACAGAACGTGCTGTGAAACACACCTAACCCAAGATCCCAAAGCCAGAGGCTGCCAGACTCAGGAGCGCTCCTGTGATCCAACGTTTAGGTGGGCACCACTTGTGCATCGCTCCCTTCCGTCAGAAGGATGGAAATTATCCTCTACTTTGAGGTCACAACCACCCAGCAAACGTGCAGTAACTTCACAAAAAATCATTTTAATTCAAAACAACCACTGAAATCAATGGAAAACGCAGCGTGACGCCGCAGGACCTGGATCGCAATGACCAAGCTGCTCCATTGCCAGCTCTTCCCTTCTGCATTTGTACAAACACGCAGTCAGATTATTTTTGCAGAGCCTGAAAGCAAAATAAGGACTGTGGAACAATTAAAAATATCCCTTTAGAGTCCCTCAGAAGCTTCACTGACCTCCTGGGTCAGGAGATGCCCTGTACAAAGTACATGTTTGGCCCCAGCTGAGGAAACTCTCTCTCCTGAGGGCACCAAGGCAAAGCAGGGCTGAATTCTAAGTGCGCACTGACGTTCCATGGAAATCAATACAAAGGACAGTGGGCAGGGCCGGGAATTCTCTGGAAAAAGGCTGCTTTGTAGCACTGTTCCCTCCGTAATGAATGGAAGGGCTGAAATTTTGCCCAGGCTTTGCTGATGCTGAGAGTCTGTTGACCTTTACCCTCGCCCCTCCATTTCGGTGCCTCCTTGAGGTACCAAGGCCACAGAGAGGTGGGGGTTGGTCTCTTCTCACAAACATGAAGTGATGGGACAAGAGGAAATGGCCTGAAGCAGCACCAGGGGAAGTTTAGGTTGGACATGAAGAAAAACATCTTCACGGGAAGAATCATCAGGTCTTGGAACAGGCTGCCCAGGGAGGGGGTTGAGTCGCCATCCCTGGATGTGTTTCAAAGTCACGGAGGTCTGGAGCTTAGGGACAGGGTTTAGCAGTGGCCATAGGGCAGTTGACTTAAGGGTTGGGCTCCATGATCTTGAAGGTTCCTTTCCAACCTAAATGATTCTGTGATTCTTTCCTAGTCAAAGAAAGAAGCTGTCAACTGAAAGACCTGATGAAGTTGTAAGCTGCAAAATCCACGCTTTCATCTCTGATCAACATCTGCTCACTGATGAGGAGCCAAAAACGCAGCAATAAGGACTTTCAAAGCCACGATAGTCCCGATAATCTAAATATGAATAGAAAGCCTTGGAGTGTCATCTTAAAGAATGGGATTGACCAAACCAGGAAAGCAAAGATACATAAACGAGGACTTCAGAGGAGACATAAATAACTTCAGTCCTTGAGCAGTGATTTCCTGAGCTCAGGTCCTCCTTTTTGTTTGGGTTTTCTGGGAACTTGTTTGTTTGTTTGGGTGGGGAACACTTTGGTGGGTTTTTCTAAGCGAAGGTGCTAGACATTGTTTTTCCCTTTTTCTTTTAAACACCAATCAGGCAACACATTCCCCGCTGCCTTAACTCACGTTGATCGTGGCCTTGCTTAACCTCACCGGGCTGTTTTCACTAGCTGGGCAACAAACAGCTGAACCATTAGCATTGAACTGGTTTGCGGTCTGAAGGAGCTCAGCAAAAACCCAGTACATGATTTTTCTGTCAGTCATTAAAAAGCCAAATCCTACCACAGACCCCACCAGGTATTTTATTCCATGCCCAGCTGATGTAACATTTGGGACAATTTAGGGGTGAACTTTAGGCATTTAAGTATAATTATAGTAAAATCAAGAAATGAAACAACCACTTACGTGTTCTTAAGCTGGGCATTTTTACTTTATCTTTTTATTTTTCCCTTTTCTCTTTTAGGACTAATAAAGGAAACCAAATTAAATGCATATGGTACCTGGACAGCTTTCTGCAGTGCCACTGCCATAATGCTTCTGTAGTTCTACTCTGCAATCATAGAATCAGTCAGGTTGGGAAAGACCCCTGGGATCATCAAGTCCAACCATCAATCCTACTCTACAAGTTCAACCCTAAACCAGATCCCCCAACACCACAACTAAGCGTCTTTTAAACTCATCCAGGGATGGGGACTCAACCATCACCACGGGCAGCCCATTCCAGGGCCTGACCACTCTTTCCAAAAAGAATTTTTTCCTCATGTCCAATCTAAACCTACTCTGCTGGAGCTTGAAGCCCTTCCCTCTGGTTCTGTCACTAATGACCTGTGAGAAGACACCAGCACCAACATCTCTACAGTGTCC
>JAOXOE010000343.1:4082288-4095126 GCA_028565055.1 Phoeniculus purpureus | reverse complement strand
CTTGGTCTAGGTGATCCTGCTGTGGCAGGGGGATTGGACTGGATGATCTTTTGAGGTCCCTTCTAATCCCTAATGTTCTGTTATTCTGTGATTCTGTGAAAGCTTCCTCAAGGAAAGGGTAGTCAGGCCTTGAAACAGGCTGCCCAGGGAAGGAGTGGAATTGCCATCCATGAATGTGTTTCAAAGTCATGGAGATCTGGAGCTTAGGAAGATCGGCAGTTGGTGGACAGAAGTGTCTTTGTGCTACAGAACTCATTCTCATGCTTTGTTTCTTCCTGATACTGGAGATTCACATATCAGACAGAACTAGAGAGAAGTAGAGTTTTAAGGCCTGTGACTGAAGTTCAGTCGAGTTTTTTTTGAAAGGTATTTTGTTCTTCTTACAGTAGGTGGTCGTCTGCAGTAGCCTGCTAATTTGGAAGTTACATGAGTTTCCACCATCGTCTAGTGCTTGAATGTTGTCTTTGCGTACTCATAACGTAATGAAATATTCTCCTTTCCTGTTGGAATTTTTATGTTTGGTTTTAGTCCAGAGGTTGACTTTCTTGGAAAGGTTATGGGAAAATTCTTTGCCTGTTTTATTTAAAAAAGTGAAATTATAAAAAATTAATGATATAGTTTTCCCATTTGAAATGTAGCTGGGGAAAGCAGCTGCTGTTACACAAACACAACTAAATAATTTGACAGTTTTATCTCGGGCCATTTCTCACAGAGTCTCTAATTACTTTAGAAGTGAAAGATTGAACAAATATTTAAAAAAACCTCGTGTCTGTTTCTAGTTTATTCTTAGTTGCTTTATGTTGTGTGTTTTGTTGAACAACTTGTACCCTTGTTGCTACCGTGTGGTGAGGCTCGTGCTGCTCTGCTTTGAAACTGCTGTAAATCAGCATGAATTAACACCAACCGCACTTAACTGCTGCCTTTAGTGGGATGAGGCTTCCTTGGATGCCTAGTTAGGCCCTCAGGGAACTGCTTAATCCTGCTATGTAAAGCAGCTTTTATTATTGATGAGAATTAGACTTTTTGGTGGTGGGTTGCAGCATTGATTACAAGATGCTTGATCACACATGAGCTCTGTAACCTGAGGAGTAGCTGCCTCTTGCCTTCAGAAATAGATTCTGAAATCCCAATGCTATAAATACATGTGGGAGGGGTTACCTGCTTTGCCTACTCAAACAAATATTGAATATCCCCATTCCTAAAGGGTTCTGCAGTTGTGTGTCAGATTGTAGATTTTAATAATGTAACAGAGCTGATATCTCTGTCAGAGGTTATAAAGCTTTACAGAGAATTGTGATATGTAATATTATTAGATCTCCTTGGTCAATAAAACTTATTAAAAGTAAACATGTCCTAAACATTAAACATTTGTTTAATTTAATTACAATTGGATATAAGATCTGTCACATCCTAAAGCCTGCTAAAGTCCTTCCAGAATCTTAAAGGACATTTCCTGAGAAAAGTCTTTTTGCCCACAATAAATTGTGACCTGATGTCTCCCAACACAGAAGCCTGCTCAGGTGCTTCGCAGGCTGAGTGATCCCAGTGCAGAGAGTTTCTGTGTGTCACTTCTGACATGGAAATGTCAGTTCGCTTTGTACGTTTAAGCCTCTGTAATCCGCTCTGGGCTTTGCTGAGAGGGAATACGGATACTGAAAAGTAAAGCAGGATCTAGCATTAACTATAGAAGTTAAGACTTATTAAAAACAAATGCCCTGGCTCTCATCAGAGCAGGAATTTAGTTGTAATTGTGGCTACTTCTCTTTTAAAATCGGTAGGTATCTAATTTTCTTTTCTTCTGGTGTGCTTAAGAGCTGACTTACCAAGGAAGAACTTGGCCCATAGCTGGCATCAGAAGGATCAAAAATACATGGTGGTATAATACATTTTTTTCCTCAGAAATGTGATACTGTTAAATTACATCTGTTTGATGTGTCTGATTTCCCTTTAGAAAATGCATTTCACCTTGAGTTTTCACCAAAAGGTTTGCCTGTCTTTTCAGAGTAGTTTTTACTTTTAAATTGTATTAAAAATATATATTAGAAAAAAAGAAGAAAATATGTGACCTTTCTTGGCACAGAAGGTCACATATCTTAGTTTTCCATGTGGTTAAGTAATTCAGTTGAAAAATGAGCTAAGCAACAGAACCATTTTTGTCATTTTTGTGAGAGCCTTACAAAAATACTTACTTGAAATGCTTTCCCTTCACACTTCCCTCCTGCCCATTGCTAAACACTGCCCTATCTTCACCGCTTCTTGTGCCCCGGAAGAAACGAGTGATAGTGTCTGGGCTTGCTTGAATAGGGACATTCAGAAAACATCCCCCAAGTTAACTGCATGGACATTGTGGAATATTAGTTTGATCTAACTCCAAAAGTATATTAATTAAGTCATGTTCAAATCTCTTACAGACACTTTTATTTGGAAGTGACTTCTGTTTTTCAGCTGATGTCTGCACTATGTTAAACAAAAGCATTTTGCAATGACTTTTAAACTCTATTTATGGTTTAACTAACACATTTTAAGAGATTATTCAAATTAATCATCCCGAAAGTTCTGGCTAATAACCCCTGTTGAGTTTTGGAAGGGTGAATGCTGAGGTTGCAAAGTCTGCTCTTCTGTTCTGCTCCCTCTCCTTAGGCAGCTGGGCATAGAGCAGTAGAACCAGACATGCTTTCTGTGAAGCCAGGATAGCTCACAAATGGTATGTAGGGCAAACTGAGTTCAGAGAAAGCAGATACAGAGGACTGTGAAGTGGGAAGTCATGAGGCACAGGCAGATCACTTACTGTGCAGACCATCTTTGGCAGAAGTGAGTGGTAGTGTCCTCTGTGCTCACTCACATCTTTACTTGGAGGATTTGACAGCAATTGCATCAACAGCACAAGCATCTCTGTGAAAATGAGTTTTCTGTCTGAAAACTGTGAACTGGAAATCTGCAAAAAGCAAATGTTTTGCATTAAACGGTTTAGAATAATTTGGGGATTTTTAAAAGTTTCTATTTTCCTGATACCGAATATACGTCTTCCAAAATAAAACTGCCATGGAAGAAGGCAGGATGTACACAGAATCGAATAATCTCTTTGGTTGGAAGAGACCTTTAAGGTGATCAAGTCCAGCTTGAAACTGCCAGGTCACACCTAAACCATGTCACAGAATCCCGGAATCAGAGAACATTAGGGATTGGAAGGGACCTGGAAAGACCATCTAGTCCAATCTCACTGCCACAGCAGGATCACTTAGATCCAGTCACACAGGAACATGTCCAGACAGGTTTTAAACATCTCCACAGCCTCCCTGGGCAGCCCCTTCCAGTGCTCTGTCACCCTTACTGGGAAGTAGTTCCTTCTCATGTTGATGTGAAACCTCTATGTTCCAGCTCACACCCATTGCCCCTTGTCCCTATCATTGGATGGCTCTGAGCAGAGCCTGGCTCCATCCTCTTGACACCCACCCATCACATGTTTATAAACATTAATTAGGTCACTCCTCTGTCTCCTTTTTTCCAAGCTCAAGAGACCCAGCTCCCTCAGCCTTTCCTCATCAGGGAGATGTTCCACTCCATCATCTCTGCAGATCTGCGCTGGACTCTCTCCAGCAGTTCTGTGTCCTTCCTGAACTGAGGGGCCCAGAACTGGTCACAATATTCCACATGCAGTTGTGGAGTCTCCTTCTCTGGAGACATTTAAACCTGCCTGGATGTGTTCCTATGTGATTTGATCTAGGTGATCCTGCTCTGGTTTGGGGGATTGGACTAGATGATCTTTTGAGATCCCTTCCAATCCCTAATGCTCTGTCATTCTGTGATTATAAAGAGCAGAGGCCAATGTCCCTCTCTTGGCAGAAGTGGCCAAGTCCTTCCATATTCAAACAACTTGTCATTACAAGGACAGGCCCTAAGACAATGTAGGACCAAATCAAATAACAAGTTTGCATTGGTCTACGTTGACCTGGGGTAGGGGTTGGTCAACTGCTTTGTTGACTGTTGACATTTTAGAGATAAGTCATCTGAGGAAACCAGACTCAAGTGCTATTCATCACATAAAGCCCTTTTTTGTCCCAAGTTTTACTGCAACTGCCTGTTAATCTCTGCACAGTCGGAAGGGAAGGAATTTGCCAAGAGATTTTTAATCCTGTAAATAATGGTTTCATTAAGAACTATACACGGCTCCACGGGGAACTCTAAATATTAAGATTGGTAATAAAGCCATTAGTTGTTCCAAGTTATTCAGCATATCATGGAGCCCTAAAAAGTTAATGGCAGTAAGTTAAGAGCCAGCTACAGAGGGACCAAACGTTAGCCGGTTCATTTGAAATTAGTACTACACACTGCGGGGGCAACAATCCTCAACAACAGGGCAACAAGTCAAACACTTAAAAGAACCTTTTTGATCACTAAAACCCAGCTGAGTCATAAAACTTCGGTCTGAGGTCTAAGAGTTAAGAGGGGGGGTTGGGTACAGAACGGCTTCTGCAAGCCTGATGAGACCAGTGGTAGTTATTAAAAATTAAACAAATGGTTTGGCCTCCACATTTCCTAGAGTGCAGCGCCGACAGCTCGAAAGTGTAAAGCGACCGCCTTTCTCCTGGGGAATCTGAGAGGCTGTTTTACATATATGCGTAGGTGTTGTGTACACATAAATATCTGTGTGTGCGTACATGAACGTAGTGAAACGAATTAATTAGGCTGGAACAGAGTCTCAAGATCATTGAGTCCAACCCTTAACCCAACTGTCCCAAGGCCACCGCTAAACCCCGTCCCTAAGCTTCAGAACTCCACAAGTTTGAAATACATCCAGGGACGGCAATTCAAGCCCCTCCCTGAGCAGCCTGTTCCAAGGCCTGAGGACCCCTTCCAGGAAGAATTTTTTCCTTATGTCTAATCTAAACTTGTCCTGGTGCAACTTGAGGCCATTTCCTCTTGGCCCGTCTCTCAACACCATGTGGATCCAAGAATTTCCATCTACCTTGACTGCTGTCTCAAGGGTACATGTTCAGATGGGTTTTAAGAGCCAAGTTCAGCACCAGTCTTAGACATTAATATCTTACAAAGCTTAACCAAACAATGCCCATTAAAGCTCCAGTCCCAACATTACACAAACAGGCTGCCCAGTGAGGCTGTGGAGTCTCCCTCTCTGGAGATATTTAAAACCCACCTGGATGTGTTCCTGTGTGACTTGGTCTAGGTGATCCTGCTGTGACAGGGGGATTGGACTAGATGATCTTTTCAGGTCCCTTCCAATCCCTAATGTTCTGTGATGCACACAAGGTCGACATCACTTGTGCCAACCGTGGTCCAAAGAGAATCCATTCCTACTCTGGTGCACACCCATGTATTAATGTGCCCGTTCTAACAACCAGCCCTGTGGAAACCCAACTTCCACAGAACGCTCTAACAAGCCGCGAAGTGCGGTGACAGTGCTGCTAAATTCAATATACTTTGGGCTAATTTTCTGGTTTTATCACAAGACCGGAGAAGTCCTCGGAAGCTATTATTTTGTCAGCTTTCTCATTTAGCAAAGCAGCTTCAATTTATTAACAGTGTGGAGTGTGAATGAATCAATATGTTTCATTGGGCAATGTGTCATTTGTTAATCGGATATTGATGAGATTATTGACGCGCAGCTAATTAATCTCAAACCCCGCGCTAGCCCCTTCATATGTTTCCTTAATTATGTTCTTCATCTTAGTCTTCCAAGTTTGGCATGCGGACGGCGGTGTGGAGACAGTGAATGAAGCTGGCTGTCACAGGGGTTTTTCACACATTTACAATCCCTTGGCAGCAAAATTATTTTCCTAACTTGCAAATAGGTATCAGACAAATATTTAATAATATTTGCCACCCGACCGGTATCGATCCGGCAGGGAGTCGCTCCAAATTAGCTCAGCAAGGGATCTTGCATCAGAAGAAGAGCCCTTAAACAGATCTGTCTAACAAGCATTAAATAAGTCTGAAACTACAAACCTGTAATCATTGGGAAGGGCAAAAACGCCACTGTTATCATTGACATTCTGGCTAACAGCAGTGACTGTAGCAGGGTCTGGTTGTTCCCTTCTGCTGCATACTGACAAATATTCTTGTGCGATGATTTGCTTGTATTTCTTTTCCCTTTGGAGCGTCATCGCCTTTCTGGCAGAGGGCAGGGCAGTGGGACGTGAAGACCTGCCAAGAGCCACCGTGCCCATTCAGCTGGAGTCAGCTGAGGACACCAAGATCCCAGTGCCAAGGACAAAGGAAGCTGCCACGACACAGCACCCGACTGGGAACCCTTTGCGCTACCTACCCCGGCACAATAGACTCAGTGGATGAACAATCTGCACTGGCATTGTTATTTTCAGGGTTTGGTTTGTTTTTCACCCCACAGACACAAATCCAATGGGACTAAAGTAAATCCTGGTGAGGCCCCAGTGAAGTAAAACACAACAAGTCTGCCCTACCCAGGCCCTCTCTGAAGGGCAGGAAGGTAGATGCTGACTACATTTTGATTTATGAATAATATAATTTCAAGTGTCTGCTTCACCTCTGCCATAGCCGTAACAGTTTTCCTTGTTTAACTAAGGGATCTGGAGCTGTCTAGAGCAAAACTACCAGCTTGTGGCCACAAACAAATGAGAGCAGACAGTTTTAACACCCCTCCTCTCAGCCATGCCTTGATTTCTGAGGAGGAGAGAGAAAGGAGATTTCCAAGCTGGAGACAAGGTACTCTCATGCTACCAACACCCCAAAGACAGTGCCCAGCAGGTCCTGCTCACACAGGACTAAGCTCACAGAGATAAGAAGTTCCCTCAAGTCTGTTTGATGTTGACTGAGGGGAGGTACACTTCACTGCCTACAAGCACCAGGATAATCAACAGTAGAAAATCCCTGGCTATTGCTGGGACACTGATGACACTCCTTGGTGCATCTTGAGCACTTTCAAGATCAGCATCTGGTACCACCAACTCCTTACAATATTTGAAACAGGAGTTGGGGTAGAAAGAGGAGGAGGTTAACTAACAGTCAAGGGACAGAGGGTAGATTGGTTTCAAAGCCAGTTCAGACAGGAAAGATAACTAGGAATAAATTGGGGGGGAAAAACCCCCAAGGAGGTATTTTGGTTCACATCCAAAAAATTGAAGCAGTAGAACTAAACACAGTCCTTCACTTTCAAAACCAAATTATTCCAGTACAAGTCACACTGCTGGGGCAACCCACGTTACCTGTGCCTGCACCATGTGAGACCCAAATCACCACGTTCCATCCAGCAAAGCATTTTAGAGAAGCTGCCTTCAAACACACCACCACAGAGCTCCTTGTTTGTGTATATCGGAAGAAAGCAAAGCCAACACAGACCATTGCACAGCTCTCCACATCGTGCAAGCTAAATCCAATATACTAGAGCGTATCTGCTCTTATCTTAAAGTTCAACAGCTCCCCTACCCACTCCAAAAAAACGAAATCAATGTCAATTTTATCCTGTATTTATAGAGATCCCTCAAAAGGGAACCAATGGGCTCCCAAATGGGAGATAACCAGCCTGACTTTGCCCATAACCTTCAGCCTCGTAGCAACGCTCACAGCTGCTCTTTTCTTATTCCAAAACGTTGACCAACAGGTTAAAGTTGAGATTTATTCCACAGAACGGGAGGAACGATAAAAAACTCCAGTTGCTATGACAGTAGAGCAGTAATCGTCCTAATTGGCCTTTGTTTCTGTTTGTCATCTATAATTATTCCCTGCATAAATTATCACGTTTGACTACAGCATTTATGACCAGCGAGTTCCTTAATCTGCCGTTATCAAAATCTTCATGGAAATGCATTCATTTACCCAGGATGGTGAAAATCCAGCTGGAAAGTAACACAAAACTGTGTTTTCTTCAAAGCTTCTAGGAGGGATGATAAGAATTAAAAAAACCCCTGTGTTGTTCCTGAGCGTCCTGGCTTGGCCAGTTATGTCTGCACAAAATCCTGCTCTTCAGCATCCCTAAACAAACCTAACCCTTCCGTGCCAACTCTGGCCAACCCCAGCCTGAAGATATTTCTGCAGTCTCAATGTTATGGGAATTTTAGGCAAATATCCCACAAAGTGGTTCATTCAAGGGTCCTGTGGTAGTTTTTCAACATTTTCCCCTCAAATTCCGTCATTTGCCTGAAGCTGACCGTCTTTGTAGAGAACAGTTACTGACAGCATCCTTCAAGCACTACAATTCAGTAGCATGTCTTAAGGAGTCATCTTGCTTCCTGATTCCCCATTGATAGCAAACTCGCATCAGGTTTACACCAGGGAGAAGACCTCAGCAGTGTCTTTTAACACAGAGAGGAAGCCAAGCATCAGCTACTAAATAAATCTCATTAGACATTTGATCAGAGGATTTAAAAAAATAAATTAAAAGTTTATAAATAAAAATCAGGACTGAAGGCCAGGCTGTATTTTCATTTTTACACCCACTGCACCAGGCTGTTTCTTTTGCAGCAGAGCCGCTCCACAAACAAGAGTACAGGAGGACGAGTCCTGCCCCATCGGCACCGGTTTCTCTCCAGACAAAGTTCTTTAACACCCCATTCTCTGATTTTCCCTACACGCCTCAGATTCCGCCCAGCAAACCCAACCATTTCCCGAGCCTATTCCACATTTTCTTAATTCTAATTAAACAAATCTTAATCTTGACTTTAATGGCCGCAATTATGATACTTCATTATGTTCAAATGTTAGTTGCAACATAAGAATAAATTGTATAAACAGTTTAGCTGCAATTGCACGGAGCCTAACTGTACATTACTCATTAACAAGATGTGGGGAGCGGCAATTATAACATTTCCTCCTAATGTCCCTATTTATTGAGTCGCAGCGGCAAGCCCCCTCTCCCCAACACACACTGATTGACGACAGCAGCTTTTGTACTTGTGAGGAACAGGCTCAGGAACCTGCTGTGTGCCTCTAACTCAGATCGATGGCAGCACACATTAGCTCTTAGCCTCGCCGGCCGGAGGTTCCTGAAGGTCAAAATCGCCATCAGCATCACCGTAGGGTACAGAAATCATTTCACAAATCGTGAGTAAACAAAAAAAATACCCCACCACCCCAACCCAACGCCACTTGCCTTGCAGTTTGATTATTGTTTATGGATACAAGCGAGCCAAGAATTAAAGCATCGCCTTGAGGCAGCGTAATTATTTACAGCTGAAGACTCATATCATTATTAGCGTGATCCTAATTGCTTGAAGTTATATCAATGTTAGCTGATTTAACACATTTTTGATAAGAGGCATGGAAATTGTTTTCTCTGCATATGGAATGTTGGAGCTTTTTTGAGGTTTTTCCCTCCTTCCCTTTTTTTTTTTAAGCTGTCCCTTGTCTGCCATTGGAAAAAAGCCCCACACCCATGAATTCTCCTTTATCCTCAATGTCTGTAACCATCACCGTGGTGCTTTGTTGGGTTTCTGTGGAACCATAGATCTGAGTTTAGCTAGGCTCAACACATGCCAGGGCTCTGGCTTTCGCTAACGACGGGCTTGATCATTTTACATCAATATCAACTAACAAGAGAGGGAATCACACTTGGTTTTGGGTGGCACATCCTAATCTTTCACTTTCCCAACAGCACTTGAGACAAAAGCCAGCTGAGGGAAAAGCAGCACCAGCGTCCTCACACAAGATCTCATGGATCAAAGTGGCTGAGCCTCACGTACGCCTCTGTGATGGAGGACAAGGGTCGTCTACTGCAACATGGCTGTCTCCAGTCCCCTTGATAGAAAAGAGCAACACACCACATGGGACCTGCTCATTTCACCCAACCTGTCGTTTGGACCTACATAGTCTTTATCTCACTGTGCACAGAGACCTTGCTTGAAGGACCTTCCTCACTCAATCCAGAATCAGCAGCAGTTAGCAAGAGGAGAATCTGGCTTTCCTTAGCAAAATGAAGAATGACAGGGACCAGCAGTGAGCAAAAAAGGTGAGAAGGAGAGTCACTTTATTTCTAGCAGCTTTACGTACCGACCTGATTCACCTCACAGATGTGATCCTACAGCATGAACCACAGGGATGCTGAGCATCCCAAACATTCCTCCATCTCCCACCATCACACAAAGTTTCATTTTATGTGCAGAATTCAAAACAGCTAATCACATCCTTTGCTGAATTTCTGCTCAGCTACCCAAATATCCATTTAACTGGGCTAATTATTTTATGGAAGTGTCACAAACGTCAAGTAATTACAGACTGGGCTATTCTAAATCCCATCACAGAACATCAGAGGTTGGAAGGCACCTCAAAAGATCATCTAGTCCAATCCCCCCCACCACAGCAGGATCACCTAGACCAAGTCACACAGGAACATGTCCAGGTGGGTTTTAAATGTTCCCGGAGAAGACGACTCCACAGCCCCCCTGGGCAGCCAATTCCAGTGCTCTGTCACCCTCACTGGGAAGAAGTTCCTTCTCATATTGATATGGATCTTCCTGTGTTACACCCATTGCCCCTCGTCCTATCACTAGATGACACTGAGTTGAGCCTGGTTTCATCGTCCTGACACCCACCCTTCACATATTTATAGACATTAATGAGGTCACCCCTCAGTCTCCTCTTCTCCAAGCTCATGAGACCCAGCTCCCTCAGCCTTTCCTCATCAGGGAGACGTTCTACTTCCTTCCTCAACATCATTGCTCTGTGCTGGATTCTCTCCAGCAGCTCTGTGTCCCTCCTGAACTGGGGGGCCCAGATCTGGACACAATACCCAGATGTGGTCTCACCAGGGGCAGAGCAGAGGAGGGGAGAAGAGCCTCTCTCGATCTGCCAACCACCTACAGCTGGAAGTTCCAGCAAGGGCTGCTGTGAGGGGCGATGGCAGCTGGATTATACATTGCACTTTTCAGTGAGGAAAATCTTCCATTTTTGCCTGTGAATGGGGAAATAAAAAACTGCAGCAGCGTGTGAAACTGCCATAACAGCTTCCCACAGTCAAGACACATTAAATTATCAGCAATCAATACCCTGAGCAAAGCTTAAAAAGAAATAGATTGCTCAGAAGGAATAGAAGCAGCACACCTGGGCTTAATGTGGAGCTTTAGCTTGGCCAGCAGTAAAGAATCAGAAACCTCTGGGTTGAAGCTGAAACAGGTAAAAAAAGCTAAAGCTCCTGAATTCACAAGGAGCTCTGTCTGGGAAGGAAAGGACACAGCCCTCGGGATTTACATTTTTCATATCCCTCTGCCACAGGATGAAAAACTAAGTGACAGCCTGTTGCTGCTCACTAGGTGCTTGGTACTCCTGGCATCTCAGAACCAGACCTTCCACCACCCAGCCTGGTTTCCTGAGCTGATGGATCAGGGATGCTGTGATGACACACAAGGTTTTTCATGACTGATGTGCACAGGACTCCATAAGTTTTTGTTTTCCAGGTCTGGACAATGCTCGAAGAGAGCCAATACGGTAAACGGGAGCTGCTGTCAGTGTGAACCAGATTAGTCAGTCCCTGTAGTAGGAGGGAATTTCAGATAGCAGCTCAAGCATGACCACTGTGATCACAGCCCAGCGTTTGTGTTCACAGGAACAATGCAGTGGCCTGGCAGTTACTGGAAATACATTCCTCCAGCTTTCAGGCTATGCCAAGCTTAAAATTGTGGTCAGCTCACGTGGGAAAAAGTAGATCAACTTGGATTGCATTGCAGCAGTTGTAGCTGAATGAGATATTTTGCCTTTCTACATGAATTCCAGTGCACAGCAGCTTGAATGAACATGAGAGCATTTTGCACCTTCACACCATACAGGTATGTGGCTGAGCGTCCCCCTTCCATCTCCTGCAACAAACTGCCCCTCTGAAAATCATAACTGTAACATAAAATGCTGTTCTTGTCTCCTGCATTCCACAGGAAAACCTGGCCACCTCCATCCTGTTCTCAGCGCATGGCTGCAGCCACAAAACCCCACTGACTCCAGCCTTGGAGATGTTCCTCTACAGCCTGACAATAGTCACAGAACATTAGGGATTGGAAGGGACCTCAAAAGATCATCCAGTCCAATCCCCCTGCCACAGCAGGATCACCTAGACCAAGGCACACAGGAACATGTCCAGGCAGGCTTTAAACATCTCTAGAGAAGGAGACTCCACAATCCCCCCAGGTAACCCCTTCCAGTGCTCTGTCACTCTCACTGTGAAGAAGTTCCTTCTGATATTTACGTGGACCTTCCTATGTTCCAGTTTACACCCATTGCCCCTTTTATATTTAGGGTTTCATTAAAGGTCTCATGCCCACCTTCATAATATTGTAAAGCTCTCAACTTCTGCTGAAAAGACTGATTGTTTCTTGATTTGCCTCCTCACTTGATACAGCAAGAGGACTCTGCAGAAAGTCATCCAGCTGTGGTTCAGCTCCAAAGCAGTTTTGAACTGAATTTTTCATTTTGTTGGTTAAAACCCACCCAGCAGCCTTGAATTCATGATTGGCAGGTGAAGAAACCTCCTACCTCTTCCATGCCGTGTCCCAACATTTCCAAGCTTTGGTATATTCTGTCATGTCCATCCATTTACCCAGCGCTGCCTATCAGGCTTCTATCTCTTGTTTATTATTGAGAATTCAGTTTTGCTTCCCAACACAGCAATAACAGGGCTGGAAAGCCCTGCAAAAAACTGCATCAGTTTAGATCTTCAGTTTCATAGAAATCAGCATTCTACTTATAAAACAGGAGGTTCCCCATAAATGAGAAGGAACTTCTTCCCAGTGAAGGTGACAGAGCACTGGAACAGGCTGCCCAGGGGGGATGTGGAGTCTCCTTCTCTGGAGATGTTTAAAACCCACCTGGACGTGTTCCTGTGTGGCTTGATCTAGGTGATCCTGCTGTGGCAGGGGGATTGGAC
>JAOXOE010000343.1:4054673-4082188 GCA_028565055.1 Phoeniculus purpureus | reverse complement strand
GAGCACTGGAAGGGGCTGCCCAGGGGGGTTGTGGAGTCTCCTTCTCTGAAGATGTTTAAAACCCGCCTGGATGTGTTTCTGTGTGACTTGGTCTATCTGGTCCCGCTCTGGCAGGGTGATTAGACTAGATGATCTTTCAAGGTCCCTTCCAATACCTAATGTTCTGTGACTAATAAACAAGGTGACATCTCCAGCTCTCACTCATTGCTGACGCAGGGAAGACTCCTACTAGTCCAGAGTCATGCTATAAAGGCCATGTAATATGGACAAGGGAATTCCAGACACAGATAAAGGAGCTGCCATCTCATGGTTGGAGTTTGGTTTTCAAATACTCTTTTGAGGGCCCTAGGAACTGATTGCTGAGCAAAATTCAAGCGAGTAGGTCCAACATACACTAGAAATACAAACTACTACTGGGATGAGCACCCCATGTGCATGGCTGTCCCTTGGAATAGAACTGGTATTTTCAACTTCCCCACAAATCTGAGCAAATACTGTGTGGGAACTAAAGGGCCAAACCTTCTCAGGAAACTCTCCAAGTGGCAGAACTCCTCATTAAAAGGAGAGAAAGGTCATTTAAATACTCAGAAATACTGGTGGCAAGAGCGTTTTTGCCATAATTTAGGTAAACTAACACATCCAATACACAGTTCAAGACACTCTATGAACTAATTTCATCCGAATTTTCACCGGTTCCCTTGAAACCTTCAAGAAGCTGTAACGAAATTTAAAGTCCTTTTCCCAGCTTTCTTTCTCCCCACCTTATTTTAGCTTCCGATCTTTACAGTCTGCACTAAATAATATTAGCTAAAATCTTCAATTCTCTCTAGAGGACAGTGCCCTGAAGGTTTCATAATAAAATACCTTGATGTTCAACCAGTCCTGTATATCACATATATGCACCGTACAATAAACATCCGAGGGCAGCCATGGTGGACTCTCAGCTCCACAGAGCCAACAAACCAGACTTCTTCCCTCCCAAAGTTGTGAATTAACCACACTTCTTCCCCCTGTCTTTCCCAGGGTGACGCCACATTCTCCGCCAGCCCTCCCTGCTTCCTTATCTCCCTTTGCATGAAATGCAATCGCTCAAAATAGCAAACTTTACTTAATTGCCGTAGACAAGTGTTAATAGATTTTAATAGTGCGTTATTAGAACTTATGCAAATCAGGCTGCTCTGAAAATCTGAATTAAATCCCCGCTTTAGCCATTGTTTTTTACCCCGTATCATCTCGCTGAACATTGAGCAGGAAGAGGAAGCTTTAATTAGTAATTTCTGATGAAATCTGCTGCTCTTACGAAGAGACATAGGTGTCAAATATTATCTTTAAAACATCGAGTTCCATGACTCATTAATTAGCACTGAGGGCTTTTCCCAGGGGGTGATTTAACACTGACACCAGCCAACAGAGTGGGTTTTTTTTACAATAGGGTTTTTATCTTGATAAGAGCATAGGACAGCATTTTATTGGTTCCACTTTAGAGTCCTTGGCTGACCCACATTTTGGTACATAAACAGGTAGAAAACAAAACAGAAGAGAGTCAAGATTCTTTTTGATAATTAAGATGGAAATAAGCCAATACACATTTTAGTAAGTAAATGACATTAAGTGACCTACATATGTGATATAACCAAGTTTTTAAACTTACAGGACAATATTTAACTAGATAATAAAGCACAATGATAGAACTGTTTGTAGCTTTGCCATTATTAATACATACCAGTGGGCAACCACAGAACATTAGGGATTGGAAGGGACCTCAAAAGGTCATCTGGTCGAATCCCCCTGTCACAGCAGGATCATCTAGATCAAGTCCAGATGAGTTTTAAATATCTTTAGACAGCAAGACTCCACAACCTCCCCTGGGCAGCCCCTTCCAGTGCTCTGTCACCCTCATTGGGAAGAAGTTCCTTCTCACATTTATGTGGAACCTCCTGTGTTCCAACTCACACCCACTGCCCCTTGTCCTACCAGTAGATGACACTGAGAAGAGCCTGGGTCCATCCTCCTGACACCCACCCTTCACATATTTATCAGCATTCATGGTGACACCTCTCAGTCTCCTTTTTTCCCAGCTCAAGAGACCCAGCTCCCTCAGCCTTTCCTCATCAGGAAGATGTTCCCCTCCCTTCATCATCTCTGTGGCTCTGCCTCAAAACATTTTTCCTTTTATTCCATTTATTCCTTTTATCATTTTATTTACTGCACACCAAGGGGTGTAGGAATGCTCCATAGCCAGGGAATCCTGACAGGGTAGTGTTGCTCTGGGAGCATCACCGCCTCACATTGCTGACAAAACTGTCCCATTTATTTCCTCCTGAACCTATAAAACACAAGAAAACCCTAATGCCATGATAAGCCAGAGTGATATAGAGTTACTTCAGGTCTTCAAAACAGCCAAGCAAAATACTGTGTGTTGACAAGCTCCACCGAGCAGCACCGGAGCCAAGCCTTGCATCACGTATGGCCCATAAAGCTCTCCCAGTACTACGCTGGCTTGGGAAAGGCTGCCAGCAGAGCATTAGCAGTTAACTTAAATCAACCAGAAGACCCAGCTACAAAAGTCTTAGCGATTTACTCTGAAGTCAGGAGAGTCGGTTCATGTGGCCACACACAAGTAGGGTTCTACCTGCATATTTACTAAAACCCAACCCAAATCCTTCCTCTTCCAGTGCTTATTGCCATAAAGCAACTACCAGGCACAAAACCAGCCGAACCTTAAAACCTGCATCCCAGTTAAACAAAGATCGTTGGTAGCAGATCCACAGCTCCGTGACACGCGGCAGCTGTAATTCAGGACGTAAGAGCGGGTACAATAAAAACAAGCAGAAACCTGCCCTGAAGAGCAAAATGGAGTTTTGATTTTTACATTAAACCACAACCCCTATTTTCCCCCCCCTCCTTAAAAAAACCCCCAATTTTAATCGTTTTAAAGGTGGTGGGAAGGAACGCAACGGCACACAGGGTTTTACCACCGAAACTATGTGGATACCCCACATTTCTCCCTGCTTTTGAAAGCCTCCACCCACATACCTCACCCTAAGATTTACAGGCTCTTTCCAAGCCATCTGCAGTTGTCCTGCCACAGCAGCCAGAGCATCCGTGGGGTTGCAGGGATCTGGGACAGGGGGTTGCTGCCGCTGCCTCGCTGAGGTTGTACTGGTGACACAGTGTGATTTGGTGCCTTTGTGGGTTCTTTAATTGCACACGAGCTGACAATGCATAAAGCATAAAAAAAATCTGGAAGAATAGGTTTTTCCAATGGAAATGATGACTAACCCTTAATGGTAATTAATACCAGACATTCCTGAAGACCTTTTTTCACCTACAAATGCAACTAATTACTAGGATTTCTAGCTCACGGGTTGCTGTGTTGCAGAACAGCAGCAGCTGGGCTGTCTTGTTTTATTTACTCTTGAAGGGCTTTCAATAAATCTGCTTCAAATTTTGTTAACCCTATTCAACCTCCACACCCTCCCCTTTCTACTCCCCCCACCACCACCACCCCCTCTCCAGCACTCATTCATGAGTTACAGCTGAGCAGAGTGATTTATAGTAGTGCAATGAAGTGCAAAACATGCTCTGGCAAAGGAGTAAATTCCTCCGCCTTCCTCAGATACCATCAGGTGCAACAGCAAACCCTGCCATGCCCTTGGTGCCGAGCGAGGAGATAAGCGAGACAGTGACTTTTCCTCCACAAAGTTGCCTGCCGGAGTGGGACGCAATGGAATTACACTCTCCTCCCCCAGTACGAGCCCTGTCATGCCCAGCGTAACGCCTAAAGGGAGGAGGTCAGCTAATCCCTTGGGCTTCTTGGAAATCCTCTTGGATATAGGTGAAGGGATGGGGAAGAAAACCTCCTAGCACAGGTTCAGGTTGCATTTGGCTGCTAAGAAGTGCTGAGTGGGGAGTCGTCTGCAGGGTCCTGCAAATCTGAGCACGCGTGTAAAGCTGAAGCTACGAGCTGTGGTGGCCTCAGCCTGCCCAAGACAGATGCATCTGCTTTATGGACTACAGTTCTACACACATCCTCCACACAGTATTATCATGGACTGAGATAGAATACCTATGGAAAACAAACGCTGCTCTCCATGATCCCTGCCCATGACAGGGGGATTGGACTAGATGATCTTCCGAGGTCCCTTCCAATCCTTAGTGAGTCTATGATTCTACGAGAAATGATTTTATTGTGCTGTCAATGTTTTATTTTGTGTTGACTCCTGAAGCTAAGTCAGATTCCCAGCTTCCCTCAAATGGTAATCAGCTTTGAATTCAACTGGTGCTGAAGAGCAGAAGAACATTTTGTAAACAAGAACCGCAAATAAGAACAGAAAATAGACAACTAATTGCTGTTAACCTCTGTCACAGCAATATTTTAATACACAGCTGTTCCCACAGCTCAGCTTGGATATTTTCACAGAATCACAGAACATTGGGGATTGGAAGGGACCTCAAAAGATCATCCAGTCTAATCCCCCCACCATGGAAGGATCACCTAGATCCAGTCACACAGGAACATCACCAGGTGGGTTTTAAACAGTTCAGCCAAAGTCTTCAAGGAAATATTAGATCATAAAAGGAAATTGTAAGAGAAATTAGAAATATGTAGCTGAGAAAAGCTCTGAGAAGATGCTGGTGTAGGGTGACATTGCACAAGGATTAAGGTACCTGGGTTTGCTGTTGGAAATCATTTGTTTTCCTTTTTGCACAAGTCTCTGCTCTTCTTTCACAAGTCTCGCTTTCAGTTACACATCGTTGTTTTAGAAAAGTCTCAGCTCCAAAAGGAAGTTGTGAAAAGCATCGGCAGCGATTTGGAAATTGTCCTGAAGAAGGATCCAGGGCACAGACCCTTTGCACCAGCTTTTATCAACATTTTTTCCAAATGCAGAGTTTCTTCACTATTGGCAACGAGGAGGCAGAAACTGCTTCCATCAGCACACGCCAACAGAGATTGTCACGTTCACTTGAAATGAAGCTGAACACATTTTGCTTTTAACTGGATGGCCAGTCATTTGTGTATTTTATTTTATTTATCATTAACTTTTCTTAAATAAAATGGAATTGAGGAAACCTCAGCTTGGTTCACAACGAGGCATTTTGTATCAGAGAGGAAAGTTTTCCAGAAATGAAGCTCAGGATACTCAGGTGACTGGCAAATGGAGGGGAAATCTAAGTTACAAACTAAAAAAATCCTTTTAATCTTGCCAACATCTTTGAAACCCTTTTTGATGACTTATTCTAAGGTGTATCTGCTCATCATGAAGTCACTCCTCAATCATTGGTGATTCCTTTTTCCTAAGTTCAGCCAAAATCAAGAAAACCAGAGCACAGTCAGGAGACTCTGGCAGAGCTACCTTGGCTACTATAATAATTTTTCACTAAACCTACTGGTGTATTTGCTGTGGAGCTCAGCAATGGCCCTTTGAGGATGGCACAGTACATCCATTCTCATGGAGCAAGCTTTAACCTTTGAGTATTTGGAGCTGCCTTCTGGCTTGATCAGCTCAGTAAAACACACCAGGAAAGAAGAAATCATGGAACATAGACCAGGAACGAGGAAATCATGGAGCATAGGAGGTTCCACATCAGTATGAGGAGGAACTTGTTCACAGTGAGGGTGACAGAGCACTGGAAGGGGCTGCCCAGGGGTGTTGTGGAGTCTCCTTCACTGGAGACATTTAAAACCCGCCTTGATGTGTTCCTGTGCAACTTGATCTAGGTGATCCTGCTGTGGCAGGGGGATTGGACTGGGTGATCTTTCAAGGTCCCTTCCATTCCCTAATGATTCTATGATCGTAAAGTCACTGTAAATAGAATTGAATAGGTTGGAAAAGACCTTTAAGATCACTGAGTCCACTCATTAACCTCTCAAATGTTCCAAAATAACACTCGTGTCACTATAGGATGAGACTTTTCAAACCAAGGTCTTCAGCAAAGATAGTGCTGGAGCCCTTCAAACACTCAACAACATGCTGTGAAGGACCCAGGCTCTGCCTGGAGACAGAAGGACAAGCAGTAACTGAGGCACACTCAGGCCATGAGTGGATCTCCTCAACTTAAGGCTTACAAAAGTCTGATAGAAATATACCTAGAAGACCTCAGTCGCTCCGCATCAATGGTCGGGCAGAAGTCAGCTTCTCTGGGTTTGGTGTTGTTCTCTGCATCTGAGTGAAGCTGTGCAAACACACAGCCAACACACAGAGCCCTTTAAAACAACCTAGGAAATGCTCCATGATCCATGAGGAGCTCAGAGGCTCCTGCCCTGCTCCCTCCCACACGAAGTAAAACAGAGGGAGCCCTGGAGACAGAGCCATGCTCCCAGCTTTGACAACGAGCACGACAAGAAGTTTACTGCTCTGTTTGGACCAGCCCGAGTCTTTCCACCACTTCTTTGTGGAGGGATGTTTAACCCAGGTGAGATGCAGAATTCCTCACGAAAAATCAACTGAATACCAACTCCCAAAATACAGCTGGAGGGTTTTCCCCTGACTGTGCCTGCAGGCAAAGGAGAAGCTGAAAGGAAGCCCTTATTTCCCTTCCCACCACCACGACTACCTTGTTGTCAAACAACAGCCCCCGACCCACAACCTCAGGACCAAATATGTTTCCTGTACCGACACTTTGATCTCCAATTGCAACTAACCTAGAAGGGTAATAGTTACATCCAAGGTCACTGGGAGGTCTCGACCTCAGTTATATCTCCCTTCTCCAAAGGAACTTCCACTTTAATCATCAACTTCCGGGTAATCTATTAGTAACTGGCATAAATCATACATTAAAACGGGCTGGAGAGCTGTCACAACAGCTACAAAATGATCCATCAACCTCTTTCCCCCCACCTCTACCCAAGCAAACAACCAATTCTAACTTAAAAAAAATAAAACACAACAAAAAAATTCAAGTAAAAAGTGAGAAAAAGGTAAAACTTCTAAAAACCAAATGTCTTGTGCTTCTTTTAAATGTCCTTCTCTGGAGACCAACACCACTTCAGAAAGCACTTTTGCGCTGTCTTTCCCCCACCCTTCCTCCTGACCATCACCCCAAAGATGCACAAAAGCGAAGAGTGGGGGGAAAAAAAAATACCATGATAATACTGGTGAGACTTGGCACATGTAGGTTTTGCTGCCTGACTTCACCATCGCTGATTACAGCTGGCGGAGAGTTAATAAAAGAGCAAAGCTGGCTGTCAGAGCAGATTAGTGCATGCGGAGGACAAGACAAAAGAGTAATGCCGTCATTATTATTTATGGTCATTAACTGGGTTGAGTTCACTTCTAGAGTCCCCTACCTGAGCCCTAAAAATCATCATCTAAACAGGAGACACTGCGGTCGGGGGTAAAACACTGTCATTTCGCCCATGTGTTGATTTCACCTCTTTTCTAAGAGGTGTTTGATACTGGGATTAGCCAGTGGGGTAACATAGGTTTAGCTAATGCAAGAAACCCATCAGCTTTTTGACCTTACAGCGATCTGTGCTTTTCTAACGAGGGAGCAGAAGAGAGCTCAGTGCCTCCTCGCTGGGAGCTGTTGAAGGAGAGGCGCCATGGGAGGGATGGGAAAGCTGTGGAAGAGTGACATGAAGGTAAAAAAGCCTAGCACAAGAGAAGAGAGAGAATCCAAAGGGAATCGTGGTGGGAAAATCTATCAGCAGAGACCTGGGAAAGGGGAAGACCATGAGGACATTTGGTTGATGGTTAGACTTTAGGATCTTGTAGTTCTCTACCAACATTAACGATTCTATTATATCTCAAGCAGCTGCTTTGAGCAACAGATGAGGAGTAGAACCAAGATGGTGGAGGTAGTGATCTGGGGGACAGGGAAAAGATGTGAGAGAGAGCCCAGTGGCACATCTCACAGTGTACCGTTGAAAAGCATCAGGGGATTAGCCTGTCTCCAGAGGAAAGTAGGACAGGGTCAAGCACTACTAACTCAGCAGCTCTTCTGTGTATACATGGTCAGAGCAGCCATGAGAAGTCCTAACTGCACTGACCTGGCACTCCAGGAGCCCTCAAAATCCTTGAGAAAACTGAAAGCTCCATCAGCTCTTGTCATCTGGTCCTGATGCTTCTTCTGAGCTCATTTACCCCCTTTTGCTTCTTTCCAGTAAGGTCCCTGGTCTTCTCTTCTACAAGACCTGAACTGAAAACACCAAACCATTCCATCCTTCCCTGGCAGAATGATTCAATTTGGCCGTGGCTTACTGTCAGCAAGACCATCCATGCACTTACAGAGACTATGGGATATGGGACAGGACATAGACACACCCTGAAACCCCTTCCTATCACTGGGCAGACTGGTGTCCATCATGTAACTCAGTCACTGATCCATGATTTTACTCATCTGAGGTGTTTCTCATGGGACAGGGATGGGTCAGGGTACAGCTCATCCACTGGTGACCCCTGATTTTTAGGCTAGGTTGAAGTATAACTACTTTTAAAAGCCCAGAATGAGCCATAACTGTTCTGTAAGGGGTCCTGATGCACTGACGATCCTTATTAGACCCCCACCACCCTAATTCAAGAACTGTCTTTGTTACCCCTGAACAAAATTATTTTTCCCTATTTAAAATAGAGCAAATGGGGGTTTTTCGTTCCTGGCTGCCAGTTGTTTTACCTGAACTACAGGTCTAACAAGAGAAGATGAAGCTGCTGATAAATGCACCTCAACAGGAGCTCTCAGCACCAGACCCCTGCCTTGCTCTGCTCATTTATTCCCTCGACAGAATGAGCTGTTGGTTTAAACCTAAGCAGACTACACAGCTCTGCCTGTGTGAGCCTGTCCTCACCCCATGCAGGTGCTGTGGAGAGAGCAGAGGCAGATGCCACCTTCCCTTCAGCAACAGGATTTTATGATTTCACAATTCTAAGAGGATCCTGAGTAGAGGAATGAAGAGAGAATTTCATTTTTAACGTGAGCAGACTCATCCACCACACTTTTCTTTGGGACGAAGACATTCTTTGCTTTAGCAGATTTAGTTCTGTAGTGGTTATAATCACCACAGATTAAATTCTTACCCATTTTTTGTCTTTGTGAAGATGTTCCAACTGAAGCCTGGACTTTTATGTCCTTCCCCACCTATACTCATAAGATTATGACAAATACAAGTGTATTTACCTATTGAGGGACATTACTCAGCTGAGGGAGCTGAGTCTCTTCAGCTTGGAAAAAACAAGACTGAGGGGTGACCCCATTAATGTTTATAAAGATGTGAAGGGTGGGTGTCAGGAGGATGGAGCCAGGCTCTGCTCAGTGTCATCTAATGATAGGACAAGGGGCAATGGGTGTCAGCTGGAACATAGGAGGTTCCACACCAATATGAGAAGGAACTCCTTTCCAGTGAGAGTGGCAGAGCACTGGAACAGGCTGCCCCAAGAGGTTGTGGAGTCTCCTTCTCCGGAGATGTTTAAAACCTGCCTAGACATGTCCCTGTGCTACTTGGTGTAGGTGATCCTGCTGTGGCAGAGGATTGGACTAGATGATCTTTCCAGGTCCCATCCAATCCCTAATGTTCTGTGATTCTGTGGCAGCTTTGATTCAGAATGACATCCAATGCATGAAGAGCAATCCATTACAATCAAAATTCAGGGGTTTAGGTCCAGAAGTGCTGCAAGATCCAACCTTAGTGCACTGACAGATGCAAAGCACCAAATCCAGCACTGGTCCAGTCCCACATTCCCATACAGCACTGGGCTCTCCTCCTATGGGGAGCCCCAGAGGTCACCGCACAGTTTCCTCAGCCAACAAAATAGATACTCAGATACCTCTTCAGATACACTGGACAATCATCCCAAACGATTTGTTCCTGCCCCTGGGAACTGGAGGAAGTAATTTTGCAGTTTTGTCTAACTCAGTTTGCAAATCTGAAAACTGAGGCGCACTCACAACCCTACAAGCAGAGATCTCTCACTGTCTTGATGTCCTACAACTATAATTTAGCAAACAAAAAGCCTTCCAATCCCTAATGATTCTAAGTGCATTAAAAATTATAGTTTCAAAATCTTACTGCAAGTTTCACTGAGGATTTTGGTGTAATCTGCCCTTTTCCAGTGCAGGTCTACTACAAACTGGGAGGACCAAGAGGGTCATTTTTAGAGATAAAATGTGTCCTTACCTAAAGTGTGACTGAATGTTCAGCAGCATGTTCTTCAGAAGCAGCCAAAAGCTACCGAACACAGTCTGGGCAGACTGGTGATGGCATCCCAAGGTCTTCCCGAAAGGAGCGCTGTGCCCAGAGGACTTAACACACACATATGGCCTCGCACGTGTAAGACACCCCTGCAGAAACTGTTTGCTACAAGGTGTGAATTCAGTGCCGGTGTCACGTCGGCACAATTCAACACACACAGGTGCTAAAGCTTCATGGACCCTAAGAGCAAATCCAGCACTCTCGAAGGAAAACTCCTGCAACCCAACAGCCAGCAGACTGAGCGGACATCAACCCCGATCCCCGTGGCATTGCTCTCCTGGCCCTTTACATTCTTCAGCCATGTTTAGCTCAACTGTTGTTTTTAAAATAAAAGCTACAACAGGAGAGGAAATACAACCAGCTCAATTGTACAAACAGATCTCAAGGCTTTTTGCAGCCAAGTTTGGCTCCTGTGCGAGCAGGCAGAACAATGACTAAATGGAGTTGTTCTTTTGAAGTCTTGTTTAAGAAAATTCTCCCAGGCTAAGACCCAGTAAGTTACAGTTTACCCTGGAGCACATTTTTACAACCGAGTTATAAACCCCTGAAATGGGAGTTCATAATGGAAACAGCTGCTCAACCCTAACTATAGCGGGTGCGACCATAATAAAACCTGCAGGAGTTCCCATTAACAATGGCGTCCCCTTACACCCTTTCCTGTTACCCACCCATTAAACCAGCAGCACTACTTAACAGAAGCAAAGGCAACGGGATTTGCTCCTTTCCCCACACCCCTGCTTCTTCCCCTCCATAACAAGCTGAGCAATTTATAGGTGGTAAAGAACATGCTGCTCCCCAACCTCCAGCCACAGCCCAAGAAACGCAGTGTAGGGCTTGTCTATAGGGCTGTTTCCACACAGTAATTAACAAGAACTACTATATTAGACACATCATGGCTCATGGGGACACAATGGGACTGTCCCCCACCCATTGGCAGATCCCATTATGGTCAGAACATCCATCAAACCAGATATGGGAATCTCTGCAAAGGACATAAACCCAAAGCTTCCTACACAAGGTTCCTTTTAAATGCAGTTAGGCTCAGGAGGGAGTTATCAATAGTATCCACTGGCAACAGAAAGCTGGTTAGAAAGTGACCGACTCATAGATACAGGAGGCATCAGCACTTGGGATGCTAAGTGGGACTTGGGAAAAAACACAACAGGTTTTCCTGAAGGACACAGTTTAGGGGTGACCTGACAGTGCTGCATCAGAGGTTGGACTTGATGGTCTCTTAAAGGTCTCTTCCAACCAAAAAGATTGTGATATTCTGTTTGCCCTCATTTTCTTTATCTCTATGGGTTTACACTGTCAAGAAAAAGATGTGGATGGCATCTCTGCAGCCACAGTTCCTCTGCACCTGGTGCAGCCCAGAAACCATAAGCAAGAACGCAGCAGCTACAGATAAATTAGGATATTTCTTGCTGTCAAAAAGACATTTCATCTTTCACTCAAAATAAACCAGTAGGAAGAGCCAAGACTTCTACTGACTCTCACCACAGGACAAGCGCTGCCTTTTCCCAGCTTAGCCTAGGAAACAGCTGAGGTTTAGAGATGGTTGATGGGTCTCTGCACAAATGACACTGAAGTACCAGAGCAAATTACCAACTGTCATCATTAATGGCAAAGTATTCATTAGCAAGAGACTTCATCACCTTGGATGAGTACTGTGAGTCAATATTTATAAATGTAGGATATTTCACACGTAGCCCCAGTCACTTACCCTAGATGGGCATCAGGGAAGGAGGTGCTCGGATCCTTCTGCAGCTAAAGCAAGGCCACAGTATAAAGCTGGATAAAATTCCAATTTTTTGAGGCTCAGGGATTCTCACAGGAACCTCTTTTTAATGGGGGTGATGGTTCCTGGGGAAGAGCCCATGGGGACCGAGAGGAAAAGCTGCAAATCTCTCAAGCCAGGATTTTGCAGGATGTGCAAACACTACACGTGGGTCACATCAGCTCCCTGCAAAATTGACAGCAGAAGTAGCTGCCCCAAGACAATTTTCTCAACAGTAAACTCTTTCCCTACTTATTTAAGTAGCAATAAAGCTAAAATACAAAAAGACATGCTCTCCCTTTGAACTAGACACATTGCTCAGAGGAAGCAAAGGCTCTTGCATCTCCAATAAAAGAAACAAACAACAAAATCCAAAGGAAATTAATAAAATCCACCAGGTAGGTGGCAAATTGAGCTCTAAACGTCCCTGAGTCCTGACAGATAAATTACTTCAGCTACTCAGTAAGAGCATAAGGCCCTATTTATCTCCATCCTCCCTCTCTGAGACCCCCTGAACGCCAATGATCCTCTCAGCCACCTCTCTGGATAAGAACAACCTGTCAAAGCCTGAGAACTGCCAGCAAACCCGTAGTAATTAACACAGGATCAACAGAAAATTAAAACCATTGCAAAAGCTGGAGGAGAACCACCACCTCATCATGGATGCTCTATTAGCCAGGAAAGACCACTCGTTTGCCCAAGTGTGTTATTCCATCAGCTTGGTGCTGTAAATAATGAGCTATTTTCTGTTCTAATGTTGTAAATCTCTGGAGGGCTCCATCTGGAGCGATGCTGAGGACTTGGTTCCCAGCTACTCCCAATAGAAGCTGAACCAACTCAGTATCTCTGCATTGGCCACCAATCTGGGCACGCTGAGACACACAAGACAAGTAACTGATTCTTTTTTTAAAGCAATAAAGGGGGAGAAAAAAACAGGAAAATTTAGGATATTTTTTGGGTAAACCCAGTATGCTCCAGTTGGATCGATTCTTTAAATGCTGCCATAGGTGTTCTGATGCACAATGACAGCCTAAGCCCTACATAAGTGACTTCTTTGTATCCTACTTACAACACAAATATGGGCATAAAGCACAAATGTACCCACAATTTATCTAGACAAGTAATATCAAGTCATCTTTTTACCTACTAGACCAAACATCAAGACCCATTCCAGGAGTCAGAAGGTTTCTCTAAGTTGTATTACTTCATCCCAAATGTTCAAAATAGTCATTTTAAGCGAAGCCTTGGGGAGAGGGGTTGTTCCTGGGCTTGAACCACCACTCAGGGGATCTCCCAAGTGATCCCAGGTACATTTCCATGCTCTGAAATCTCTTTAGAAAAAACAAACTGGAGTTGTTCGTGGGTTTGGGGATGCACAGTCCTTTGCATTCTGCTACCTGAGCAACACCAGTATCACCCACAAGCCAGGCTGAGAGAAAACCCTGCCCAGGACAACCTGCTCGCTGTGAGATTCACACACTAGTGAGCACCAAAATCCATGGGGAGGCAATTCCAGACTTTCTCCGAGCCAGATGATCTGCTTTTTCATTTTGCTGGGCGACTGCACATCCACCGATTTTCCCACTGGGTTCACTCTCACCCACCTCTCTGGTTCCTAAGCTGCTGCAAGGCATGGAGGCAGCAGCACAGTCTGCGTTGCCACAGAGCTCTGAGGACATCCAGTTCCGCAGCTCCTGCCTGCCTGACCCTGACACAGCTGCTGCCAGGCCCAGACAACGCCTGGCAGGAATAGGTTTCTGGTAGGTGGCCAGCTGGCTACTGCTCAACCCAGACCAGCAGCAATGGTAATCAGCAGAGGGAGATGCTTTCAGGACCTGGTGGAATTTGCAACTGCTCCATCAGCTGAGGATCAGCATCCTGGAGGGGTGTGCAGTGCACACACCAGACTGGATTCGCCCTCCTCCCAAATGTGAAGGTCCCAAAGGGAGACCAAACTTCTATTTGAAAGACCTCACGACCTCTCCTTTGAGTTTCACAGGGAAGACTGCCCCAGGAACCAAGACAGATGGCCAAGAGTGCTGCTGCTGGCCCTCATCTGCAGAGCAAACTAAACCAACCAGAAGCCTGTTCCCTGGGCCATCCATCATTACACTGCGTAGGATCATCTGGAAAGGTAACGGTCACCTCTGAAGTGACACCCACTGATGCTTTAGGTAAAAATCTACAGAAGAGTAATTTACACCCTGCCCTTGAAAAGCAGCACCTTGGCTACCTTAAACCCAAACAACAGGATCAGATCTATTTTCCTGGGTCCAGCTCAAGGACTTTAGTTAATGAGTAGGTTGTGTGCACTAGGTCAGAGGATCTATTCTCTATCAAGAGACTTGATGCTTCTCAGTTGGATCCTTAGGAGAGACAAATCAGGCTACATTAGAATTCCCAGCATTTTGCAAGTGGTAATAACTCTGATTTGATTTACTCATCCTGAAGCAAGACATTGACATTTCAGGACACAAGAACAGATGCAACAACTACATCCTGCTCTGGCAGGGGGATTGGACTAGATGATCTTTCAAGGTCTCTTCCAACCCCTCATGTTCTGTGATCCCAACCCCAAAGCAAAGACTGGAATGGGCAGTATCATGTTTTATCTTCGAATTGCTTTTGAGAAACCAGCAGGTTCACCTGAAAGGAGAGATTTCTACTCGCTGCTTGTGTTTCAAATCTCTACTTGAAGTGACACACGTTGTTTCTACAAAAATATGTTTTAAAAAACCCCATCCAGATCCCTGAGCCCTCAACAAGAACTTGGAGGCTGGGTTTTGGCCAAATCTAATCTGCCCGTATTCCTTGAACGCGAAGCAGAGGCGATACCGTTGGTAAAAGGGGGTGGATTAGGGGAGGCTGAGCAGATATCTTCAGCACAGAGTGTGTGGGACAGCAGTTTTCCAAGGGAAAAGACAATGGGTTCCTTTTCTGAAAGAAGAAAATACATACAAAGCAGAAAAGCTGTGGGAACAAATTAATTTGGAATACGTAAAGAGGATTAGGAAAGAAAGCACAAACTTTCCTCCTCTGCCAAAAGCAGCGAACTGCCGTGCGTACATCTGCTTGTTACAGTTGGTTATGGGCTCGGGGAACTAAAAAGAGGAAAAATTCAAATAAGGAGAGGCTACAAAACAGAAGTCTGGCTCTTACTGTGAGCACAGGGGTGAGGAGCCCATGGAGTAGCTTGTTGCAAGAAGAGTGACTTGTTAAGCCTCCAAAGTCAGTCGCCTCTGCTCCTCCACAATCGGGGTTCAATGGAGTATTTCTGATCTTCTCACTCTAAAACCAAACTGTTCAAACTCAACTCTTCCGTGGGTACCTACACCCAGCAAGCTCCAAAAAGCCAAGGGAGATGCAGAGTGTGGTGCACAGTGGCTTGACAAGGGGTCATGGGATGGGAGCAAAAAGAACACTTCAGGGTAAGCAACAGGGAAAACACAAGATTTCTGTTCTGCTGTGAAACCACTCAGTGCCCACATTAAATATTACCCAGCCAGAGCACTAGGAACTACCTTGTGTGCAACAGCTCTGTGCTGGAGCAGAACTAATTTGCCTCTGCGAGCCCCAACTTCTCATGGCCCTTCATAAAAAACCCAACCCAGTCTACAACAGTTCCTGGGTTTGACAAAGCCTTGTGCTCAGAGCAGAGAATGAAAGTGGGAGAGTATCTCCTGCAAGTCTATTTCCACTCAGGGCAGCATCAGAGGGGGAACCATCATTGGAGCACCGTATGTTCTGCCTTAAGTCAAAAGAACCATTTACAGAGAATAAACAGGAGTAGTAACTTCTGAGCACTTCTACCGTCATTACCTCCTTAGCACTGTTTTGGGGGGGAAAACACAAAACAAGCCATTTTCTTTGAGGAGAATAAATGGGTTCACTCAGCCTCTCTACTAAATCTTTTCTTATTCCACCATCCAGACACCAGCTCCTCCAAATCCAAGGGAGGAGCTGCTGTCTCAGCACTCATTACATTCCTACACGTTTCATAAAGTGCAACAGCAAGGCGGGAGGCAAAGACTCAGATTAATGTCTCCATCGAGCCCAAATTCAGCCATAACCCAGCCCTTTCTGACAGCAACTGGTGCATCCCGGTCAGTAGGTCATAGTCACATAGTTCCCGCTCCTCTTAGCCACTGGGACTGAACTGGGATGGTGCAAGAGGGGCTTTGGAGAGGAAAAGACCTGCTCACATCCACTATTCCCAGAGCACACCGTGCAAATGTGAGTTATTTCTGTATGGCTCTTCATACCGCCAACGTTTCCTCCCAGGACCTTCCCTGTAGTAATCAGGGAACGAGCCCTTGAACTGTGTCGATTGCAGTTTGTCACCAATACGGCAAGTGAGTGCCACTGGCATGCGATTGGGGCCACACGTGACGCTAGGGAAAAGGCTCTGAACGTCTATAAGAGAGGCCATAAATAAAACAGACCGGAGCACGCAAGATGAACCATCCTCCCCATACGATTTCCATTAGCGGAAGGACCACTGTAGAGTTTGCTACAAGGGCGCTGACTTGCCCTTGGTAGCCTCCTTCACTATAGATCTTCAGTGTGGGTTTGCTTTTGGGTTTATATTTTTACCCAAAGAGATAAAAGCACTGAAGTGGCATCACCCGCACCGAAGTGCTTCCTTCAGCTCCTTGTGTGCAGTGGCCAGGAAGACGTGCTCCGTCTTCTCAAGATGCTGAAGTAGGTCAGCTTGAAAGGCAATTTTCTCCAGAATTATCCAGGGCAACAACCCTCAGCCTGCCCAATTCTCACGCACAGATGCAAACACCTGCGAGGAGATCTTGCTTTCCATCTGAGCAGATATCCTGCTCATCTCTGATCTCGTCAGGAGCTCCCCTCCCAAACAAAGCTCCTAGCTGGGGCACCTTGCAAAGAGCTGGAAGCAATACTCAGGGGGATTGGACTAGGTGATCTTTCACAGTCCCTTTCAATCCCTGATGGTCTGTGATTCCAACCATTGCTGTTTGTAAATAATTTATTCGTAAGGACACCCTGCTGCCACCAGTCCTCCAAAATCTTAAACCCAGTCGCAGGAAAGCGCTGGAAAAAGAAGTTGTGCTCCCAGTACCCATGTGCACATGTTAAATTTAAGGATTGATTTAAGTACCTTCCCTAGACCAAGGCCCTGAGCAAGTGAAATATGATTTTCTATTTAAAATATTTAAAAGATACGGGCTGCTCAAGTGTTTTACATTTCTTTTTCCTTCTTGACTTCTAATTCATTTCTGACATAGTGTTTCCTTTCAGTCTCTTGTCTGTATCATAAATCTATCTGGAACAATTTGGCACCAGTCACACATTTTGCATGGAAATGGATCTCACACCCTCCCAGGCTGTGGAGGACAATGTCCATAATAAGTCATGTACAAAGTGCAATTTCAGCAACCACAAAAGTCCCTCACTGGGGCATTTGTGACTTTACACCCCGTTGTGCCTCCCAACAGATCGCATCGACAGCTGGAATTCAACCTATTGCCCACCCCAGCAACCTCCACAGAACTTCAGCAGAGTAGGGGAGCTCACGATGAAGCCATATTAGGTGACTTTGCCTTTACATCATTCGTTGTCTTCACCATTTTGGGGTCTCCATCATTACCAGGGCTGGGACACCAAACTGTAGCCCCACCTACGCATCTCACAAAGGGGAACAAAGCATTGACATTTACTGTCATGACTAACACCTCCCAGGTTAGCTTCCTCCAGAGCTTGCAAAGAAGTATCTGCACAGCAAATCTGCTGGGGAAAGCAGGAAGATGCTAACAGGGCCCTGGGATCAGGCAGTAGCCCAGGGGTTGACCTGCACTTTCACAGTTGTCTTGGTTCTGCCCGATTACACGTTATGTCTCTCAGCACAAGGGTGAAAGTCTCCATCATATTATTCAGGAGCCACAGCCCAAGGTGAGCAGGACATCTTTCAAGACTTCAGGGTACAGAAAATGTTTCTAGAGCTACACCCAGGATGGAATCTGCCATCTGTATGGGGTTGAAGGGAAATACAGGTTTCTGTATGGGGAGGAGAAGAGATGAGAATTGGGACAGCAGCTCACTACCTGCTCCACAGCTGAGTATCTCCAGACCCTCAGGCTGTCTCCAGCATCTTCGCTGTGCTCTGCTGGACAGGGGTCTTCTCAGCAGGTTATCACATGCTGGTGATTCAGCAAACACTGATGAGCAGGGATCTTGACCTGTCCTCCAAAATCAGGTGCATATATCTTCTATCACAGCTCCTTCTCCACCTAGTTAGGAACTGCTGAGGAAGGCTAAAGCCTGGGTTTGCAGCAATGCCTTCCTTCCTCTCTCTCATTTATTATGCTTTAAATAAGGGTTTTTTATTTACAGCTCTGCCTGTCAGGTTTGCACAATGGTGAGAAGTAAGAAAAAGCACCAGAGAAGGAAACCCTGAGTAACTGATAGCATGAGCCTGCTTCAAGCTTCACTGCACACCTGCAGCATCACTGCTGGACCACAGCCCCTGCCCTCTAGTCCCACTGACCTTCACAGTGGCAGATGAAGAACAAACTCAACACATCTCAGGTAAAGCTGGAGGAATCCACACTCTCAGGATGGGATCCAGAGCTGGAACACAATGACTGACTTCCTCAAGATCAACAGCTAGAGACTTTTTTTCTTTTCCTAGCTCAGCCAACCACTTCCATTCTGCCAGGAAATCAGAGACAACGTTTGGCGTTTGTTAAACTGCTGAATTAGAACTTGTGAGTCACAGATCCTTTCATCTCGATACCCATGCTTGAATACACATTTCATAGTACCAGAGCAGCGAGAAATTCAATTGTTTCAGATCACAGTTCTTTGGAGAAGCCTTTCCCATCCCTGGTACTGATTCAGGAGGACTCAAACAGCTCCTGAAACTCCCCTGCAGAGCGTGAGCCCAAAGTTTGAATAAACCCAAACAATTAAAGGCTGGTTTGCTCATCTAGAATAACATATTGAATCATCATAGCACGGGTTGGGTTGGAAGGGACCTTAGAGATCATCAGTGCCAACCCCCTGCCATGGGCAGCGACACCTGTCACAGGACCAGGTTGCACAGAGCCTCATCCAGCCTGGCCTTTAACACTTCCAAGGATGGAGCAGCCATGGCTTCTCTGTGTGAGGAGGTGGTGACAATCCATTTCTTTTCCTTGAAGATTTTCAGGAAGAGAAACTGGGGTGTCTCATACCCTGTGGTCCCCTTGCCCTCCCTGTAAAAGAGAAGCCGTGCTGTGGAACCCAAGGTAAAGTCTGGCTGACCCAGAATTCAGCTCAGTCACTCAGAGCACATCAAGATGGGCATCAGCCCTGCAAGACAAGCACACCCTGCCCTGTCTGCACCTCCAGGGAGGCACTTTGTCAGCAAACCCTGAATGAAGAACACCCAACAGATAAGACAACTTCTCCCTTCAACTGAAGATTCCCTTCATCACTGTGAGCTGCTTCCTACTTGCCAGTGCACAAACTAAAGTAACATGACCCACACAGGGCAGAGAAACCTCTTGGCTTCTGCATGGAATCACGTTAACAGCTGGCCATTTCTTGTAATTAAACGTGCAGAGGCTACAAAACCCACACAGAGATGGATGAGATGTGGAGAGCCTGAACCTACAAGCAAAAACACCTGCAAGCTGAAAGTGAACTTGGAAAGAAACGAAAAATTAAAAACAAAAAAAACCCAAAACACTGTTTAGGGTTTTTTTTTATTTCAAAAAGAAATTATAGTCCTTCCAGACCACACAAACATAGAAAGCAGCAAGAGACTGAGGGGTCAGCAGCAGATAATAAATTAGACAGGAGTCCACAATGCAGTCTGACAGCAAAAAAAGGTCACCACAGTTTTAGGCTGCATATGCAGAGACAGTGAGTAAGAGGGAAGTGATGGGTTTTATCTGTATTGATCGGGTGCAGCCTGCTATGGAACAGCAAAAAAACCCATAAACCAGGCTGAATTCTGTGTTTTCTGTAAACAAAACCTAATGGCAGTTTGGAAGGAGTTCATACAAACCAGCCACAGAATAGCTTGGAGCAGCAGAACTAACCAAGGAGGATGAAAAGCTGACCAAGAAAAAAACCAGCAAACCCCCCTTCCTCAAGCAGACATTCCCTGGCTGTTAGCACTGTCTTCAAAGCCAAGATGAAGTAATTGATCGTTGAGGGCAAGCGAGGCAAACCTGCTCGCTTCTGCACCCCAAGCACTCAGGAATCACTGTAAGAATTACCAAGTCTGGTTGGGAGGGTGTTGATGTCCATGGGGCAACTCTTCCCACAACTGCTGTCGTGTGAGAGCATCTGGCTGTGCCCTGGGAGTCGGTTGTGGCCAATGCAAGAGCTAAGAAAAGCACAACATCAGAGTCTCTGAAGAGCAGATGCGAAGAGGGAGATAGCTTGTTCAGCATGGCACAAAGGGGACTTTAGGAGAAGCTGTGGAAGAAAAATGAAGCGGAAGACCTGAGCTAAACTGTTGGGCAATGCCCCATGAGGCTGAGATCAGTCACGATGGACCTTGTGTCAGAATGCGTTGTGGAAGTGCGTTTTGGAGGTCACCTAGTCCAACCCCAGTAGACATCCTATTGCCAAAGCACAACCCAGCACAGTGGGGTTTAAGCTGCTGGGTTATTTTGAAGGTCCTTTCCAACCTAAATGGGTCTATGAGAAGATATTATGGAGTCAAGATGGCCAGCCAAAGCCAGTGTGTTTTGAATGGGTGCCCCAAGATGATGTTATAAGCTCCAACTCATAGCATTCCTAGAGGTAGTAGAGTCATAGAATCATTAGGGATTGGAAGGAGCCTCAAAAGATCATCTAGTCCAAACATTACAACTAAGAAAAGACTCCTGGTGGTACTGAGCAGCAACATGTCTCCTTCCCAGGTTTTTGAGGGCATCTTCCTTCAGCAGTTCCTGGTCTCTGCTGACCAGAAAGCAGCAAAAGTCATTAAACCACCCAGAGGGGAGGCAAGAAAAAAAACCAGTAACTCAGCAAAAACCCAAACCACCCTCACTGGTCTCTGAACAAGCCACTCAGCAGCAAACCCTTGGTGATGTAGTGTGAGATAGCTGGTGGAAGAGAGAGAACTGGCTGCTCTTTCTCAACATCCTCAGACGCTTACAATTCATTTGTGAGCTCCGTGTATTTCAACACCCCTTTTAAACTCAAGCTGGAACTGCTTAGGCTTAAATTGGCACCAGTTAAGAAAAAGAAGAAAGAGGAAAAAGGCAGCACAATAACAAAAGAAATCCCAACCCATCTTTCCACTGAGGTGCAGGGATTTTGCTGTAGGGTGAGGGGAAAAAATAAGAAGGAGGCAAAGAGCAGCTCTGGACAGCTGGTTAAAAGCAGCTGTTAATTTCAAATCACCTCTTTGTTAATTGCTTTCAACCCTGGTCAGTTGGTTCCTGCACTCTGAACCCTAAAGGTAGCTTGAAATGAAGGTGTCCAGGGAGCGAGAAGTAATTAATGTGAGGAGGCAGTCAAGGCTGGAAGACAGAGGTTAAGGTCTGAGCTGGGGAGTGGGCTCCTAGGAATTGGTCCTGATGTCTCTTTCCCCACCTTTTCCCTTCTGTTACAGCTACAGCTGGGGGATCCCACCACCACCAGTATAAAAAAACCCCCTGTGCTGGCAGTGGCTGCAAGTGGCCACACTGACCAACCTCCTTCTCCAGCCAAATGATGCTCTCACCAGTCTACAGGTACTGGAGGGGAAAAAAAATCCTCCCACGCCCCCCAGAACCCCAAAACACAACTGACTCAGAATTCCAACTCCACCAGGGCAGAACAGCCTCATGCAGTGATTTTCTGCTGCTGTTTTCTCCTCTCACCCGTCCCCAGTCACCAGGGTAAAGCCACCCCATGACACCCTTCAGGGAGAGAGGAAAGAATCAGGAAAAACATGAAAACCCCTGGAAATTAGTCACTCGTTTTACAGGCTGCCTCAGCCTGGTTTGCTGCTTGCTCAAAACAGCAGAAACAAGTGACCTGTGAGTTATCCACACACAAGCACAACGTGGGGAGGCACAAGGCACAGATTTTCCCTGACTGATGCCAGCCTAACCTCTGTGAGTCCTCGGGTGACCCAGGCACCCGCTCCCCCACCACCTCCCGGGGTGCCCAGCAGGGGTCTGGCTCTGGTTCATGATGTCTGAGGGGAGATGTACTCAGGGTGAAGAGAAGTCAGCAAGAATAAGAGAAGCCGGGCTCATTTCCTGATAGCAAACCTGGCATCATCCAGGTTTTTGTTGGGGCACCAGCTCGGAGTGTTTTCCTGTTACAGCAAAGGAGTTGCACAACATCTAGGAGAACCGGGAGCTGCATCTCTGACAAGCTGTATCTGCTGGGACCTGCTGTGCTCCCAGCTCTGCAAGGGACAATAATACTGAGCTCAGGGAGGAGGTTGGCAATGGCCTCTCCCTTTCTCAACTCCATCTCTTTATTGGTTACCAACCCATTCTAGTTACCTTCCAGCTTATAATCCTCACTAATAAATGGGATGACACCCAGCACACCTTGGCTTCATGACCTGTATTGCAACCACCGTTGCCAAAAACTACATCAGGGAAGGAAAGAAAGAAAACCCTTGATAAAAGATGGTCTCAAGCTTCTGCCATAACCTGGAACGTAAAACCATCCCTATCTTGACAGCAGGTTTCATGATGCTGCCTGACCAGCTCCTAGTTAAACACTTCAGTGAAGACTGATCACCCCAGAGATATGGATTTAGATATGATGGCGGTTCCCAACACATATATATCCTTCAGCCAGCATCATACTTAGGTTCCTCAGCAGCAGGAACACTCATTTTTTCAGAGAATCATGGAATCATTAAGGTTAGAAAAGACCTCTAAGATCATCAAGTCCAACCATCAACCCAACACCACCATGTTGCTTTTTTCCCCCCTAAATGCAGGTGTCCTGGGACAAGAGCATAGCTCCAGGCTCTTGCTCCTCCAGGGACAAAGCATGTTCCTGCTCTCTCCACCCTGCTAAATCCATCAGTGCCTTAAGAGGCTTTGTGTGAGTCGTTCCCATCACCGTTATTGATAGCCGTATCGATGCAGAGGTGGCCTGGGCAGATTGTAATGACTTTCTGAACTCACAAGTTATTTATGAGGAGCTAATCTGCATCACAGAGACTGGGTTAAGTGACACCCACCACATCAACTGTACCACAGCCTGGTCCCTCCTGGTCTGTCCCTTCATCAATGACCCCCAAAAGCACCCTCTACAAGGCATCCTCCAGACACCTTTGGGTCACACCACCATCACATGGAAACCTGGGCCAGGGAACGGGTTTTTCCAATGCTGAAACGTTCTCCTAGAGGACAAACAATGCTTCTGGGAAACTTATTTGTAAGCCCAAGAGCTTCCTGTACCCTCATGTTGTCAGATGGGCTGCCTTCCCCAGCCCTTCTTGTTAACTGAAGGGATCAAACCTGGACTTCCACCAACCCTTTCCTCAAATTTCCATGACAACTGCAAGCTCTCAGCACACCCTTGCATCCTGTTGCTGATGGTTCCGTCTCTTGAGCCAACGCCAAGCAAACCCCGGCAGCAAAACCATCATGCAAAGGCACGTGGCCCATTAAAAACACAAGTCATGTGCAATCGCGGGGTGATGTCACATCAGCTGCCCCCGACACCACCATCAGGAGTTAGCACAAGGCTCTAAATCAAAAATGCCTTGGCTCCTGTCCCAGTTTAATGAATCTGCTTCTACCATGAAGCCGTGGCTGTAATTGGCACTGGAAGAGCTGGCAGTCGGCTGCTCTCACCCTCCCCGCTAAGCGATGCTCGGCTCGGGGTGACACGCAGTGCCTGCCTCTCTCCTATCAAAAAATAAATCATTATATGGAGATGGGCTGGCAGGCTGAGTGGCCAGCACCGATTCACCCCCCCGCACAGCCCTGATGAGCAGCAGGATTCCCACCTCCTGAGGTGGGTGTTTCTCCATTTCCTTCCAGGGCGTCACAGCAGGGTTACACCAGGTACAAAGCTTGGCCTCATAGGTGTAATTAAGCATCATAACTGCCTTTAACTCACTGCTGGCTTTCCATGCAAGCTCTGCTTTAGGGAACAGCTCGTTGGTGCAGCTGGGCTCATGCTGCATCCCGTAGGAAGGTGAGTGGGGAGCAGGCAGGGCATGGGGAGGTGCATCTTGTGTACTCAAATAGCTGGGGGAAAGAAACCCAACACCATAGACAGGGGCAATCGCACCCCAATGCCACGGGAAGAGGCATTTAGATGCTTTGCATCTTCCAGTTTCTCTCTGAATAAGCAGCAGACTGTTTATCCAGCCTTTCAGGCTGCGGAAAAGCAAGGATGAGGTTTTGAACGCAAGCCCCTGCGCTGCAAGACTTTTGCTCTTTCCCCAAGCACAGACAGTGGATAAAACACCACAGGAAGCTGCCGCTGAGAACTGTGGCACACGGGGAGCTAAACCTGTGGGAACTGGGTGAATTTCTCAGATTAGAAGTTAACATGAGACAGATGGGAAAGACACCCCCTTTCCCCCTCCTGCCACTGGATAGAGCAGAAGGGAAGAGGTGGAGGCAATCTTAGAGGTTTCTCCTCCCCTTTTGTTGTGTCGTCCCCCCCCTCCTCTTTCCCTGATATCGATATTGCTCCGCTTTTTGCCTTTGTTTGGGCTTCCCAGGTATCGAGGGAAAATGGCCAGTGAGTTGTGCTGCTCCGCAGCCCCTCTGGCTTCGCCAGCTGGATCAGACTGAATTAGTCAAGTACTTCATTATCTCCCTTTCTCTGCACATTTTGCTCCAGGTAATAAAATGCCCAAACGAGAGCGCCGATGCCTTCTGCCACGCTGTCTGTGAAGTCCCCTTGCTCGGGCCAATTCTGCATGCGGGCATCGTGATGGGAGGGCATCACTCCTCATCAGCCCTTGGGAGATATAGGATTTCTCTTTGGTGTGGGGCATCTTCTGCCATGGTGACCCACTCACCAGGGATCTAGGTCAGGTAGGGGCAGGTGGACACCAGAAATCCAGCATTTGCTGCAAGCATCTTAGTGAAAGACTATTTATTATTTTTAATAAATTTATTATTTACTATTAATTTTATTATTTTTAATTTTTTGTTAGTATTGTATTTAATTATTTTTCTTAATTTTAGTAATAGTAGTGGTGATGGGTTTGTGTCTTTCCCCATCTCATTAGAATCTATCAGCTCCTCTTTGTCTTCAGAAACAACATTTAATAGCTACTTCTTTTTTACTCTTTATAGCTATTTTTTTTTTTAAATATGTTTGTCTCCTCCCCCTGCTCCATGGGATTTTTTTTTCCTCCCCCCCCCTTTAAGATGACCTTTAGTTAAAGCCATAAACTAGCTTGAGGCAATCTCTGGCAGCTCTGTCATGTGATGGGCAAAATGGGCCATATTTAAATCACATGGCAGAGAACAGGAAGAAAGAATCTAGTTCACCTCTTCAGGATTTAACCTTATTCACAATGGCCAGCGCTGGGGAAAAGAAATCTGTTATCTATTTGGGGCTCAACATCTGAAAAATACATGCTGGGGATAAAAAAAAAACCCCACATCCACCTAAAGGTGCAAAAAAATCAGGTTTCCCTGTGTGAACAGAAAAGTGTCTGAAAAATAGGAGTAAATAGGTATTTCTGTGGATTTTAATGATCTGGGGCTCAGCCCTCAGTGCCAAGAAGCGTCTCATGACAACAAAGGTCCAGACTGCAGCATTTAGATAAAAATATTAACTGCAAAATACTGCTAAATTAATCCAACTTCTTTGATTATTGATGTCCCACTGTTTTCTGCCCGAAACAACATCCACGATGCATCAGTCATTTATAAATTATTCATTCACAGTTATTTTGGCAGCAGCTTCTTTCCATTTATCAACTGATAAACGCAGAGGAGATAAGAAGGGTAATTTTATAGCCCCTCCACATTTACCTTTGACACGATTTCCATGTTTAATAAGGTAAAATGAAAACGACTTTTGGGGGATTCCACAGCCTGTGTTATGATCCACAGTCACTTCTGCACCTATGTCCCATAGTGAGGTGAGTGTGTCCAAGCTTCACACGCACACGATTCCACCCCTAAAATCACTTTCCAGCTCTGAAATATCCCATTGTGCCACCAAACCAGACTGGGGAATGTTCTGGTTGACTCCAAAGGGTTGGGACAATATCCTGAGCCACAGCTCTGGAGACTGCTGGAACCATAAGAATCATTTAGGGTGGAAAAAGAGCCTCAAGACCATGAAGTCCATCCATTAACCCAACTCTACAACAACCAGGACAAGAATTTACTGTGCCTGGTCTTGTTTGTGGAGATCGCACCTGCATTCCCGCCCACCCAGCTCTTCTGTGTTGCAGATCTTTGTCCAGTATGACCAGAACAGTAATTCCATAACCTCAGTGAAACCAGGTCATGGTTTAGTGGTCAGGGATTGTAGGGTGGATGATTGGACCTTGTGATCCTGGCGGTCTTTTCCTACCTCGCTGATTCTGTGATTCCATCATAGGCACCCTGGGGTTAAAGGTGGGGAAAACCAGGCACCAGACAGTCAAAGGCATCAGTGTCTCTGCACATATTCCTCCTCCTTTGCCCAGCCTGTAGCCCACGGCTGCCAGAGGCATGAGCCACCCTGAGCAAGCAGCAGGCAAGTGGAATGACTTCCATCGCCGTGAAGAACGACAGAGCCTTTGAACAGCATCCATCCTATTTTTCATTCTTTTTCAGTCTAGACCATAAGGCAATTAAAGCCAGATTTCATTTTTTTAAGAACTGGGGAAACAATTGCAAAAAAATGAGACACTATTGTATAAAAACCAAAAACAATAAAAACCCAATCGTGCAGAGCAGGAATAAATTACACCAGTACCACCATCCCCAAGATCTACAGAGACTGCTACCAAAATCCTGCACACCTGATCTGGTGCCAGGAGACCACTGTGAAATCTGTACTCCTCTCCTACAAGTCCTATAAGTATTGCACATCATGCGCCTAGAAGTAATTACAGCACAGCCAATTAACTGTTGACTTGCTCTTGCCCTGTAATTCCAGGCAGTATTCTGTGTGGAGTTGTACTTCCAGGAGTAAGATTAGACACGATGACATTTAGCCATCGGTTTGTACCTGCACGTACTCCGGTAAATCCCACTACTGCTCCTTTGCAAGGCATCAAGCACCACATAGCCGCTACAAGGGCACCGGTACCCCATGTCAACAGGTCTACTGCTGCGTTAAGGTGACCTTTTCCCAAGTCTTTCCACCAGGAAAAGGAAAAGAAAATTAAATTAATTTTTTCTCATTTTCCAAGATGAGGAAGTTTCAAGGAATTACATTGCCTGGGGCAGATTTTAGAAATAAAGCCTAAAATTTTGGCTTGTGGGATGACAGCACAGCTTGTCCGCTCACCCTGTGCTTGTTCTACACATGTAGAGAAGAGCACACTGAGGGGTGACCTCATTAATGTCTATAAATGTTTGAAGGGTGGGTGTCAGGAGGATGGAGCCAGGCTCTTCTCAATGTCATCTAGTGATAGGACAAGGGGCAGTG
>JAOXOE010000343.1:4033919-4049227 GCA_028565055.1 Phoeniculus purpureus | reverse complement strand
GATTGGAAGGGACCTCGAAAGATCATCTAGTCCAATCCCCCTGCCACAGCAGGATCACCTAGACCAAGTTGCAGAGGATGCAGATGCAGCATGGGGAAGCAGCTCCTTCCCACACTTTGTGTAGTCAATCTTGCCAGACAAAACCCATGATCCAGACCGGCCTCACTTGACTACAGCAAAGCCAGGAGCTTCCCAAAGCTATTTTTTTGAGGATTGGACTAGATGATCTTTCGAAGACCCTTCCAATCCCTAATGTTCTGTGATTCTGTGAAGCAAAGGTTTGGATAGATCAAGGCCATAAGTAGTTCAGCAATCAGTTCTGAGGGCAGCTGTACAGAGAAATTGCATTTGCAGGCTGGACTCCTACAAAACCTTGCGTGGGTTTGCTTTGTGCACTGGCACGTGCAGAAGCATCCCAAAGGAAACATCTGCAGAGGAGGCAAATTCCTGCTCATTCAGAGAAAACATTTAGGGAAGACTTGAGTGGAAAATGAATTTTTGTAAGTTCTTTTGTCCCTTAAGTAGGTGTTTTTATTCTTCACCAGAATTAGAATCTGACTTTACACAATCCAAGACTGCCACATCAGAAGACCTGAAGAGCATGCACCACAAGGGGGGAAAAAAAACCCAAGACAATAAAAACCAGACAACACATTAAGTGCCACAGGATGCAATAAAAGTCAGGAAAGTTTGCAGCATTAAGAGTCCCAACTAGGACAACTTAAGTGGAAAAAGACAACAGTGAAATGAAAAAACCCTCCTTTAGGAGGCTGTGCTTGGCTGATAACCCCATAAGCCCGTTTGAAATGGTGCTTCATGAGCAGCTGATGACCTCCAACGCTGCATCGTGACAACCCTTTGAGAAAATTGGATGTTTCTGCGGGTGGCCGAGGCCTTACAGACAGATTTGGAGCTCCCCGTCCGCACCCTTCCCACAAATCAAGAGCCCCATCAAGCAGCTACATCATGGCCCCTTTCATGATAGACCTTTGTGGCAGCTGGACTAGTGAAACTGGTTCTACACGCCCTGGGAAAAAATGACAGCAGCTCCCTGCAAGCTGTAAAAGGTGGAAGAGGTTTCTCTGCACGCCCCGACCTGCCTCTGTCATAACAGCTGCTCACCTGGTGTGGTGGGGAGAAGCCTTCAGGAGCAGGGATGTCACCTGTCCTGGGATCAGTAGCCTCCTTGTGCAGCATTTTCTGCTGCCTCTCCCTCCAACCCCTCAGCCTCCTCCTTTAGGATGGAGTGTTGGCCACACTTCAGAACCCAAGTGTCCAACGCATGGCAGGGGGCCAGCCCTGCGCTGCCCTGAGGCAAGAGGAGCCAACTGTTCTTCCTGGAACAGGCTCCAAATTTCACACCCCACGTTCAACCCCCACCACCACCTCACAAATGTGGGAAAAAGAGGAGCCACCTGTACAGAAGGCACTCTGCACACACGTGGGGAAGACGTGACAATGCACCAGCTCCCTAAACCTGGGTGTCCCCCCAAAGCTGAGCATCACTCGCCTCCAAAAGCCCAGTTACAAAACCACACCTTAAATCACTGAGAACCCCATTCAGGCAGATTCTGCCCTACACAAAGGCCAGTCAACCTCTTTAAACTCCTTCTGAGCCTCTGCAAACCACCTCAGCTGGAGACACACAGCGCCAGACTGAGCACGTTGGCAGGGAGGGCAGAGGAGGTGAGTAGGCTGCAATCTTCACACTGGGACACCCCATAAAGCCCACAGCCGGGTCAGCCTCCTGTTTCCACCTCATATCCAAATCCAGCTATTGAGCTTTCAGATGATCCAAAACATTTAAATCCTGCTCTCAGTGCTGCCAGGTTTCACACCTGACCTCCTCCTCCATCCACAGCTTGAACCAACCCCCAGGTCTTCTGCAACCACAAGAAAACTGGGACCTGACGATCCTAAAGGTTCTTTCCAAACCAAATGATTTAATACTGTGGAAATGTGAGGTGAGGGACAGGGGCTAGTGTAGACCTGGCAGTCTCCCCTCTGCCAAGGCTGGGCTTGATGAGCTCAAAGGCATCTTCCAATCAAAATGATTCTAAGCTTAAAGGATTTGGACTGAGCAGGAGGAAAGCAAAGTGGGTTCGTACACAGGAGGAGGGTGACTGGACAGAGCTACAACATCACTTCACCAAAAGATAAAAACCCTAAAAACCAACACCCAGGCTATCAACCACCCCAAGCTGAACAAACCAGCCTCACGGCTGAATTACCCTCTCCAGAAGTGCTGGCCTCGAGGCAGAACTTTACTTGAAAGAGTCTCTTAAAGCACAAAATAAAGACAAACAAGCAGTGTTATAAAGCAGAAAAGCAAACCTTGAAAGCCACAAGGTTTGGGGCCTTAGGCTATTCCTCAATATCCCTCAAAAGTTCCAGGCACTTTGCCAGAGCCGGTATCTACCTTCTGGTGCACCTTTTTCTTGGCTTTGCTCACTGAAGCCCCATGTTTGTATGGTCCTCTGGCTGCTCTGAGCGATTCATTTAGAAGATCCATAGGAGCCTCCTCCCTAAATTTGATAGCCATTATTTATTACGAGGGGGGGGTTCTCTCCACTTAATTATTAATACCATGGGGAAAAAAACAACCCTATTTTTATAATTTATGGATAATTTATTTTTAAACACAATGAACAGGAGTGGAAACAGCAGCCCCCATGCAAGGGGGGCTGGGGTACCTCAAGGATTTGAAATGGAAATGGAGGAGAAGCAAAACCCCAAACAATCATTCACCTGGGTTTTCCCACCCCTCCCCTGCACCACACTAGCCTGTATAATCCCTTGATGTGAAACATCAGCAGGGCTGGATTGCTGAGGGATTTACATAGGTGTGGCCGAGGGATAAGGAGAGTTTCTAGGGCAAATAAATAGAGGGATAAAGCAGCAGGGACTGGGAAAGCACCCAAAGCAGCAGCCTCTTCCTCACTCTGCCTCACACCGGGTTCAGTTCTGAGGCGAGATGGAGAGGAAGAAGCAAAGGAACACCAACACAACAGCTGGACACATACTGTGTGCAAATTATCCAAAGCTGTTTGGCCAACAGTAGAGATCTCCATCAGAAAAAACACATTTTCCACAGAACAGGTGGTTCTGTGCAGCTTAGAATTAAATACACATTGTATGAAGTGTAAATGCTCTCCTTCCAAACTCAATTTACCATCTAGAATCTATTGACATGATCCATCTGAAAGCCACCCCACACTTGCTCTTCCTTCAAAGGAGCCAGAACCTGGCCAATATCAAGCCAAGTCCATCCCACTTCTGGAAAAGTATGTTTGCTCCTCACATGAACTGAAATAGAGAGGAAGCAACCGGGAAGCCTAAACACGACTCTGTTGACTGCTGAAAAAGGTCTAAGAAAGAAAACTCTTGGGATATGGAAGTAGAAGACCAGAGGTGAACAAGCAGAGATTACTGTAAATAATCTCATTTTGAGTTTGTAGTGACAGGATGAGGAGAAATGGCTTTAAGCTGGAAGGGGGTAGGTTTAGATTAGATATTAGGAGGAGAATCTTTACAGTGAGGGTGCTGAGGCATTGGGACAGGTTGCCCAGGGAGGTTGGGGCTGCTCCATCCCTGGACATGTTCAAAGCCAGGTTGGATGGGGCTCTGGGCCCCTGGCAGCAGTGTTGGAACTGGATGATCTTAAAGATCCCTTCCCATCCAGACCAGTCTGATTCTATGAGATGAGAAGAGCAGAAATAAGCTGGACCCAAAGTACAACAAATGGGTCCTTCAGGAGTTAGAAACTCTACAGGAGGAAAAAAAACCTGACAAAAACAACTGCAAAGTGGCTATTACAGCCCCAGGGGCAGTCTTAGAGCTGATGGGACTGAGGCATCCTCGTTCATTTCCAGTGAACCATTTTCTACAGTTTATGGAAGAGATGGGAAACTGCAGAAGATAACTACGACTCAAAGAGATCCTTTTTGGTTATAGTTTATAACAGAGACCGATGGCACCATCATTGTATGGACATTGTCTAGATAACCAGGAGTGTTTAATGATCCTGAAGTATATTCAGAACTGCCAGACTGCTGTAGCACTGACAAGCTAAAGACAAAAAGGGGGTGATCAGAATTTTCAAAGCTGCTTAGACATTCAGAAATGTCTTAGATGTCGCTTGCAAAGCACCTAAGCAGGTTTCTAATCCTCACACCCAGGTCAACCAAGCAGGATGCTTCATCCAAGGCAGTTTTGCAATGCTGCAGGGCACCTACATGGCCAAAAGGAGCTGAATCACGTGGCAGATCTGGTGCTGCCATCAGAGAGTAGAGGATCATCATATGAACTTACCCTTCAACCTAGACAGCATTGGGGGGTTGCAGAAAAAAGACCCCTGAAACATCCTGAAACTACCTGAAACACCCTCCCCACCACGTTTGTCACGTGCTGTGAGCCAGGCTGGATCACAGCCCAGTCCAAGAGGTAGAGAGGAGCTGATCCAGTACAAGTGACTGGGAAGATAACAAGCATGTGGTGTACATCAAGTGATTAATTTCCAACATTAATTTTTAAACATTAATTTCAGCTACTTTGGAAGAAAGAAGAAAGCAACTGCCAAGTTTAGTTAATTTTTGTTTTTAATAACCACATTTTTTTCCTCCCTCAGACTGCTTCCCCTCTAAGTAAACCACTCTAATCTCGATTGAAACAAGCAAGAGTTCTCATCTAAAATTTGGATAAAAACTCCACAGGCCATAAAGCCCCTGAGTGAAAGATTTAAGACATAGTAGAACCAGCACTGGAACAATAGAACAGCAGCGACGTGGAAGTGCTGAGATAAAGCTGAACTTCTTTGCACGCAGCTAAGCAGTTGTAGTTTCCAATCTGAGTTTTGTAAATTCATTGAAAACTCAGAAATTTCAGCATAATAGTTGGGGTTTTTTTCCTCCCCTCAGGATCTATGTTGCTTAAAGAAAATGAGACCTGGTCATGTAGAAGAAACGGTGCCACATCACCTTCTGTGCATCTCAGGGGTTCAGACCTCTGCACGGTAGCAGCGCTCAGTTATTCACTTTACAAAGCCTTGTTGTCTATCATCTTGTTTTCACAGTTAACCAAGAGTGAAATTAGCTGAGATCTAATCAAGAGCATTTTAAAGCCCTGTAATAGGATCCACTCACGTGCTGGAAGCTCTGCAAGTCTACAGGTTGTTGACTAGATCTGGATCAGAGGACAAGCCCAGGATAAACATGTCTTAGAGTAACTTATAAACCCTGGGTGAAATCAGTGAGATGTCAAGGGGCTCTGATAGGGAACCACAAAGAGTGGTGGGAAAGTTCACTGTAGGAAAGAACCCACCTGGTCCAAGACAGGGCTTCACTAATTTGGCCAGTGAACATGGAAATATGGATTTTGTTCCCATTTAGCCATAGTGCTTCTGTTCCATCTTGTGGGCTAGTATTTAGTGAGTTATCACTCACTGCTTCCTAGAAGTTACTCCTGAACAAGAGTGCATTTGATTTAGAGGTTGTTTGATGATATTGAATCTAACAGCAAACTCCCATCTCACTGGTAAGACCAGGATTCACAGAATGGCTCATGTTAGAAAGGACCTCAGACACCCAGTTGGCGCCTGAACTTTCACGCACTGGGTTCAGTCTGGCTTATCCAATAGAATATATTTAATGCATTTTCAACCCCCACACACCTACCCTTGCTCCCAGACACCAGTGGGACAAGGGGTAAGCAAGTAACAGCAAGGTCATCTGCTTCAACCCAAGCAGCAGAAGACTTAACTGAACCTCTCCATACCTTGGCTGCAGCCTGACCTCCATCCTGAGCCTTTACCCACTGCAAAGCCCAAGAGAATAGCTTTTACCATAAAAGCCTGTGCACAGTGCTTGGTCTTACAAGGTCAAAAGGGGGCTCCAGGATAAAACCAGCCCTTGACCTCAGTGCTGAGATGCTGAAAACTACTCAAATGCCACAAATACACCTCAATGTTCAGAAGAAATCACCAGTCAGGCCATAGCCAAGCTCTACATTGAAGATATTATCAGACATGACCAAAGTGCATCAGAAAATTGAAGCCTTCTAGGAGGAGCCTGACAAACAGGCTCAGTTCCAGCACCCTGCTATCTACAAGATCTTCTGCTCCATGAGCTCAAATTGCATTCACTTCCTTGTTCACCACCGTGGTGCTGATGATCAGCCTCCGTGTCAATACTCTTAGGTGACCATCACTTTAATTACAGCCAACCACCTTGGGACTGCAAGCAGCATCACAGGGATGCAGTGTTTGTACAGTGACATCACACCCCACACATCTCTGATGACTTGCTGAGGTGCAGCAGCACCGGGCAACTTTGGCTTTGCATCTCCTCCAAGAGATAAACCTGCTCCAGAGAAGTTGCTCTCAGTAAATTCACTGCCCTTTAAATACATATTTCCAAATTAATGCTGAATGCCTGACAAGCTCTGCTGACAGCCTGGACACACTCAAGCCCAGGCTTCCTGAGATTTATAGAGTTAACAGAACAATCTGATTGACTTCCTGCCTATTAATTCCGAGGGCTGTGCATTACCCAGATTACCTGAGTAGATTAAAGCATTTAGAATAAACATCACTCCCACTGCCCTGATGAGACAAGCTCCCTCCATATAACATTGCAATTTAACTTTGTCACCACTAAAAGATGCTTCCAGAGGTGCTGCACTGCTTCAGCTTCACAAAAACCTCAGAGGATGTTAAAGCAGGGTTGGGCGGTGTGAGCTGTTTTTAAAGTGTGGAGCTCAATAAATCGCTCAACAGAGCTTTAGCTCAACTGTGTTCCAGCATTTGTCACCTTCTCCCTTGTTCTTGTACATTCCTTCCTTGCAGAGCAATAAAAGCCCATTAAAGAGTCTCCCCACTGAATTTTTTGAGTGTCTCTTTATATGATGCTACAGAAGACACTCACATCTGGTAAATAACCGTGTTCACACCTCTATATGATCCATGGTTTGCTCAGACAAAGGAATCAGAGGCAGCTCCCACTGCCCAGCTGTCCTAGGGTGTCTGAACACAAACCACATCTCATGGGCTGCATCAGGTTTTGAGTGGGTCCAGAGGAACAGTGAGGCTGGTGAAGGGGCTAGAGGGGAAGTCTTGTGAGGAGAGGCTTAAGGAGCTGGAGTTGTCTAGCCTGGACAAAAGGAGACTTGAGTTGGGGGACCTCATCCCTTTCTACAACTACCTGAAGGGAAGTTGTAGTCAGGTGGGGGGATCAGGATGAGAAGGCAGTGCCTGAAGCTGTGCCAGGGGAGGGTTAGATTGGACATTAGGAAGCCCTTCTTCACAGAAAGGGCGGTTAGACATTGGAATGGACTGCCCAGGGAGGTGGTGGAGTCGCCATTTGCAGAAACGTTTAAGGAAAGACTGGACATGGCACTTAGTGCTATGGTCTAGGTTGTGATGATCTTAGAGGTCTTTTCCAGCCTCAATAATGCCATGATTCTGTGATCTAAGCTGTGCTGTGAATTCCTCGGGGATGAAGCTGTAGCAGCATTTGGAGAGCCCTGCACATTTTGAGCAGAATTTCAGGTAGATTCAACCCCCTGATCTCCATCGCTGCAGCATGTACAGGAAATACCAGTCCAGAACAGATCTGAAGCCTCTGGGCATGATGGCAAACAATTATCTTTGTTTCTCTAGGCTGAAGAATCAAAACCAACTTAAGTGTAGCCTCACTGGTCTGTAATTGAGTGAGTGACAACTACCAGGTCCTGACAGAGTCCGATAGAAAATCAATTACAACTTTGATACAGGGCAATTTTCTCCCTTAAGAGACCTCAAACCTGCATTTAAGCAGAAAATAGAGGGGGTTTGTTTAAAAAAACCTTAAAAACCACACCATGCTGATAATGATTTAATAAGTGGTTGCTCATGAAGAACCAGCCACTTGCAGATAACTCTGGTTCAGAAAGGAGCATCACAACATGTCTGCAATTAATCTCCTTCACCAGTGACATCTAGTTAAAAAAAACCCAGCCCCCTACGTTCTGTGGGACATCAGCTACAAGATAAATAACAGGAGATGTTTGTACATTCAAACAAAAAGAGTTCTGAAGAGAAACATGGAAAGGCAGGAGGATGAACAAGGAAGAAAAGCATCACAAACAATAAAACCATCTGGAAAGCGGGGTCAGCCAGGGAGGAGACTCTTAGCACCAGGAACACATAAATCCTTGCTGCAGTCCTGCAAGGAGACTCCTTCAGCCCTAATGCCCCAGCATTACACCACACACTTAATCTGCTCAGACCTGAAGCTGACAGCGTGATGAATGGTGCTACTGGCTCAAATACCAGACTCCACAAGTACCTCATACCTGCATGTTGAGAGCATGATTTGTGTTCCCCAAACTACAGAAAACCCTCCGTAACTCTAGAGAAATTATTGCTTTTCATGACCTAAATCATCCTACCTACCAGGCAACTTTGAGGTGATACTGTATTGAAAAGTGTCTGCAGACCCAGTATCCAGCTGATAGCAAAGTTTGGAACGTGCCACTTAAAAGCTATAAACTGGTTTGGAAAAAGGTGCCTAGAAATAAACGCCTAGTTTAACCCAATGGCCTTAGACATGGTCAGGGTGGTCACATTTCCCACCCCCCATAGAGGTTTGTGTGCAGGACAATGGTCAGGGTGGTCACATTTCCCACCCCCCCTGTACAGGTTTGTGTGCAGGACATCCTGGGACTTGCCTACACTCACACACTCTTCAAATGTGGTGAAGGACACAAACCCAACGAGACCAAGTTACCTCCTCCGAGCATCTTTTGCTACCACTGAACCCCTCTTGCCACAAGAAGGTGGCAAGAGACCAGCAAACAGACTTCAGAAGCAAAGAGGGTTCCCAGACACCTGCATCTCTCCTCTGTCCCTTGTGTTCCTTCTGGCTTGATGCAAGTGCTACTTCCAGTTAGATGAGATTATTCCCCCTTCCCCCAGCCCCTGGTTTGGCCATGAGACTGAAAATCCATTATGAACAGAACTTTACTCATTAATCAAGGTAAAGCTTTTTTTGCTTTCCAAAAGTTTCTCATGTTCTTATCTTTGCATAATTGAGCATTTACACTTCAGAAGAGCATCACCTGGGGGGGTGGGGGCAGGTTTGGATACGGTTGGCCTTGCTGGGCTTTTTTGTTCCCTCCCCTTAAGTTTCAAGCTTAAAAAAAACAAGGGGAAAAAAAACTTTGAAAGGGGCTAAAGCAGAAGCCTCAGGGCAGAGTCACTTAAAGGCTGATGATGTGCAAGGGTTTCTCTCATTCAGCACAGAAACTAAACGTCTCACATGACAGGAAATCAACAGGCAAGAGAGCTATAACCCTTCTGCCCTTACACTGGAGCATCTTAGCAAAAGATACCCAACAGCCTCCCCAGCCTTGAGTTTGCAGTTATTCCTCCAAGGAAGGGACACCTGGGGTGGGAAACTCCAAGGCACAGGGTCTGAGCAAACCCTGCCCAGCCACAGTCCCAGCAGAACCCTCTTTCCTTGGGCAGGTAATTCTGGGCTGCAGAACCTCAAGCAGCCTCCCCAGCAAGGTCTTGTTTTCACCGGGGGTTATTCCACAACCCAAAGGCTCTAAAATCCCAAAGCAGTGGAAGAACAACCCAAAGAGCTACCAGCAAGACTTGTTTTATGATCTTGTTTTGTCACTATCTTGCAAAAAAAAATCCATAAAAGCAGAACTCCTGCATCCAAACAACAAACAGCAGCCACGAAAATCCACTCTCAGTAATGCAGCTGATTTGTTATGGGGTTATTTGTTATTTTCGGGTTCACTTGCATGGTGGAACAATCCCAGGAACATTATTCATCACAAATATCAACAGAATTCAGGAAAAGTCCATGGAGGCAGAAGAGTCAAATCCTTCTGATGGGTGCAAGTCCATAGAATTACAGTAGTACAAACAGCAATGAGAATCTCCACCATCCCAAACCATCTGTCATCTACATCAGAAACACCTCCAATGTGAATCCTGGACCTCTGGCATTGCCTGTGCCAGCCCCTTCTTAAAATCAACCACAAACACAGGTAGTTTTCTTTCTGTATCACACAACAAGTTTACTGCCACTAGAAAGAGAGGTCCCCAGCAGACCCTACCAACCTACTTTGGTTCAGAGAGTCCTAAGCCAACTATTTGAGATCACAGCTCCCCCAACATTCGTCCCCTCCAAACCAAATGCACAAGCAGCAGGATTTTGTCCATCTGCAAACCAGGACTGGAGCAGAAGCTGCCACAGGAGAGAGACAAGAGCCCACTGATCCTTTTGGCTGCTGCCAAGCCTGTGGTGCTAGGAGCCTGAGTCACTGCCCATGGAACAATAGATCCTCTCCTCTGCTTTCATTGAAACCATTTACCCAGATCCTGCCTGGCATCTCCTATAGTCGATAAGATTTTTGTGTGCACGTGGAGGGGCAAAGTTTTGGGGTTTTTCTGGTCCACAGTCCCTTTCCCCACTGACCTGGTGGCAGAAAAGTCCCCCGGTTGCCTGTGTTTTGCCTTCTCCTCCAGCTCCTCCACAGTCGTGGAGAGATCCCTGCACCCTCTGCACCCTCTTTGATGTTTGTTTCCCCCTCAACAGGCCCATTCATGTGCAGAAGAGGCTCTTCACCCCAGGTTTGGGTACTCATCCCCACTCTGCAGAGCCATCAGAGCTCATGCAAATCGCCCTTGGGTCCCTGGGCAGGACAAGCAGAACCCTAAAGCCACCAGCAACTCCCCTCTGCTTCCAGCAGCCACTTTGCAAAAACAGCCTCTGGCAGAGAGAAACCTGCGACCACGTTCAGCAGCCTGGTGGCTACCTAGAGGTGGAAGTTGGCTTCAGTGCCTTCGAGGCTTGGAGAAATTAAATCCCACAGCTCCTGCCTCCACGGAGGAGTTTTTATTACCCCATAGGGACAAGAGACAGGTCCCAGGAAACAAAGAATGCCCTAGGGGATACCCCAGGTGGCTCACAGGACACTTTCACTAGCAGCTTCAGAGTTACCACATAAAGCTCAATTCAAAGGGAACAAAGCTCATCAGAAGCAGAAACCTTTGCCAGCGAACACCTCAAAGAAGTGACTTAGTAACTGCAACTACTAAATGCGCTTTTAGTTCTCAAAGAGTCCACCCTTGGGGAGCCCAGGAGGTTCCCTACTGAAGATTTTGTATTTTCCCAGCTCATCCCTACAGAGGAATCTCACACACTGCACAGGAACAACATGAGAAAAGAAACTGAGGTCACTCACCACGTGGCTTCCAAGCTCCAGCAAATCCATCCCTGAAGAACGTCCCGTGCTCCATCGCAGCACTTTGCAACACACAGTGGTGGTAAGGGAAGGAGCCCCCAGGAACCTAAGGGCTCTGAAGAGCTGATGGGCTCCTATTCTCATCAGGAACTGCAAGACCCTCTCCAGAATGGCAACATGGACTGTGCTTCCTTCCAGAGGTGTTGTATCCAGGGTGTGCACATACTACACCCCGCAAAACCCTGCCCAGAGCTCTGCTGCAGGAGCACCACCAAGGAGAAAACAGCACCAGCTCTGCTCTGAGGGACAAACCAATTAACAGGACCACCTGAAGGGAAATAAAAGGAGGGGAGGGGAGTAGGGGGTGACAAAAAAACCAACCCAAACCAAAAACCCACCAATTAGCACAAGTTCTGCCTCAACTGCAGCAGATTATTGGGATGGGAGGCAATCCCACAGATGTGCAGTTCCCTCCACACCTGGGCATGGAGCAGCCCCCGAGCACCTTTGTGATTTGTCCCTTTCAACATTCTGACGTTTCCCCTTCAGTATCTGCTGGTGACATCTTTGGGCACCTGCAAAGCCAGGCTGAGACCCAAGAGAAATCAGTGTGTCACCTTCCACAACACAGTGAGAAAACAACAGGTGTTGCTAAGTGTTGATAAGTCCACATCTAGCTTAAGGAAAACATGGACAGAAGCTAAAGAACCACCTGATGAAACAGCAAACTATGAGATTTCGGTCAGTTCCTCGGAAAAACATCTGAGATCCCCCGAGAGCCAAAGGACATCCATTAACATCCACTAAAAACGTGGTAGTGGCAGGGTGAAAGAAACTTATCTAAGAGAACATTTCAATAAAGGCAGTTTATGAAACACACAGGTCAAGCAGGTGTCCAGAGGCATTTAGAACAAACTGCTCTCAGAGCCTGTTTGGCCACAAGTCAGCTCATAGCAATAACTCAAACAACAAAATTGAGGTAAATCAGGGACCTCTGGTCGAGATGACAGTGAAATACTGTCATCCACAGTGTGGAGTCTCTCCATATTTACTACACATTTACTACAGCACTTGTTTGCTTCTTTGAATTAAAAGTGCTGGTTTTTTCCTCTCCATTACTTGCCAGCACTAGAAACGAGCCCCTCTCTTCCTCTTGGTTGTACAATCCATATACTCTTGGTTGTACAATCCGTATACTCCTCCAGTTCTCTCCAGAGCAAAGAAGTCTGACTCCAGGACACCGTGCCGCGGCCACCACAACCTTCTCATCACGGTATCTGTGCTGCAAGAATAAATCCTGCTTGGGTATCCAAGAAAAGACCCTTTTTGGTGTGGGGCAGCCAGCGTTGCTTTGGGCAGTCGTGGTGCTGCTGTTGACCTTGGCTGAGCTCCAGCTCTGGCTCTTTAAGGATGGGGTGGAGGTGTTCGGTGTCCAGGATGACCATGTCCACACCAGAGTGTGGATTGCAAGTGATGCCACAACACTCTGTCTGTCCCCACCTTTGGTTCAGCAGTCTGGGAGAGGGTCAGGGTTCTCCTCATCCTCCAGGGCTAGGAGCTGGAGGGTGCTGGTGCTTGGAGGGGAGGGGATTGGGCAGTTGTTGTGGCCCTTGGAGTAGATATCAAGCTCTGAGTTTGCTCAGAGGCTTTGGGAAGGGTGAACAAGCTGGTTTCAATGGACTTTATGAAGTCAAAGCTGCCTGTGTAAACACAGCCAGTAATACCTCTGATGTAAAAGTCATGTTGTGAGACAAGAATCAAACTCTCTTTATTCCCTCCATACCTTGTTCAGAGCTTTATCAGGCAGATAAATCAGATATTGGTCTCCTAATGCCACAAGCACAAGATTTTCCAAATCTCCCTCTGTTCCCCAGCATGGGCAGAGCAAAAAAGCAGCAACCAGCTCCTGGACACCCTCCCTTGTACTTCTGCTGGGGTTGGAGGAGCCACGTGAATGTTATTTACTCCCACTGCAGCCACCACACACTATGAGTAGGCAGGAAAAGGTCTACCTAGGGGCAGAGTTTAGAGCTTCTTGGGGCTGATTTGGGAAGTGCTGATGGTTTTCAGTCTGCACCTGTACCACTGACCACACTGATCCGGTGCTGAGTGACCCCTTTGCATTGCTAACAGAATCCTGAAGTCTGAGGAACTGGGGAACTCTCTGGGTGATTTTGGTGGAGCAAACAGCTGGTCTAAGAAGGGAGACTCTGCCAAGAGGACCCGGGTTTATGGCTCATGGCAAGTCATCAAAATTCTGGATGCTAAAAAAGGGGAAACTTAGGGGGGTGCCATTGGTCCAGATCTTCTTCCAGGGTAGGAATGAAAAGGAAGATGTTTCAATGGTATCACACGGGTGGGTCTTCTAGGGAAGGTCTAATTCCTATTAGTAAAACATCCCATTTCTACTCTGGAGATTGATGCTGTGATTCACATCGCTCACAGCCAGTCGAGCCTTTCCTTGCAACCCAGAGTGATTCTGATTCTGTAACCTCTCCAGTGAAGCGATCCTGCTGTGGCAGGGGGGTTGGACTAGATGATCTTTCGGGGTCCCTTCCAATCCCTAATGATTCTGTGATTCTATGATAAGGCAGACAGACAAAACCCCAGTTCATTTGGGTGGAAGGGTTTCTATTTAAGGGCTGCTGTTGGTATAACCAGTCTCCTAAAACAGGAGGTGTCAATTTTCCAGTAATCACTGCACTTCCTTTCTCTTCTTCCCCATCGGAAGGGAAACCCCATCCTGCACAGTCAAAGAGAAAGACACAACGTAGGGATGCATTTCGTGCCAGGCCATGATTTTTAGACCTCCAGCTGTTTTACTGGTTGTGTAAGTAAAAATAAGATAACGTTATGCTCGGTAACCATGGTTTTTGTAGGCATTCGCATTTTACAAGTCGCTGCACAGTACGCAAAACCATTAGACATATACACACATATATATATCTTAAATGTTTAAAATCGAGCCTACAGGAGCCTACCACCTCCATTATTTAAGAAGGGGGACTGCTAGACTGTGAAGAGCGATACATTCCATCGAGCTCCTCAGCAGAGTTATATTATCGGTGCAAATCATGTGAAATATGGGCTTCTGCAAGATGGGGAAGGAGTATTCCCTGTGATAAAACGTCTGTGGTGGGGTGCTGGGTGGGATGGTGTGATACATGAGGAATATCTTAGCTGTTCAAATAGTGGAATAGGCAAAACCCAACCAAACGACCCTCAGTACACAGAGAGAAGGAGCCGTGATGTGCTTGTTTATTCTCCTTCTGGATGAAACCTGCTTCTGTCTCTCCAGGTCTGGATCTTCCTGGTTTATCCCAACAGGATCACAGAACATTAGGGGTTGGAAGGGACCTTGAAAGATCATCTAGTGCAATCCCCCCTGCCACAGCAGGACCACCTAGATCCAGTCGCATAGGAGCATAGATGATGAAGAAGCAGTTTATTGATTTCTCCCAAGCGTGGAGGCAAAAATACTGTAGCTTGTAAGTGTGTAGTTAAATCTGAGTAAACCCTGAGTGGAATAGTTCTTGCAAGAAAACCCTCATACACAGAGCCATCGATGGCTTCATTGCCAAGGGCATCTGGGAACAAGTGTTTTGGGAGGCAGCTTGTGCTGCTCCCATCAGAAGGACAGGCAAAAACAACGGGTATTGTTCAGCCACACCTGAAACTGCCCTGGAAGTCCAGCAGGAACATTGTAGCAGGAGTAAGATAACAACCTGTCCTCTGCTGGTGCTGTAGTTGTTCAGAGAGCTGATGTGTAGCACTCTGGGCAGTTAGAGCTCTCAATTTTAATTACAAAATGGGAAGTGCTATGTGGTAGAGTCAGACCTGGTGAATTGGGGTGCAGCTGGTTTGTGTCTGTGTCTGGGAGAGGAGATGCTTTGGGTATTAACTGGACTTGCTGCATTTATGTGTTTGAGATATTTATTGGGAAAGACCCCTGTTTGCCAACCCCCAGCATTTAAAAATGGCAGTCAAGGAACAATCACAGCACTGGCTTACAAAAATAATAACAGGAGAGGAGAGAGAGAGAGAGAGGAGTAGAGAGAGAGAGGAATAGA
>JAOXOE010000343.1:4000532-4016361 GCA_028565055.1 Phoeniculus purpureus | reverse complement strand
CCCACCTTTCACTACAGACCTTTGGGTATCCCAGTTGTATTTTATTGGAGGTTTTGTTCCCAACCCTCACTGTCCTGCTGGCACTCTTTTCTGCCTCCAGTGAGCACTGAGATGGTTTCATCCCTATCGCTGTTAGGGTATGAGGACATATTGGCTGGGTTTTGCCAAGGTCCCCCCCACTGCCTTCCTGCCACACTTGAACCTTCCCTATCCTCCAGAACACAGTTCAAGCATTCAGAAATTGATGGTTTCAGTTGGCAGTTGATGGGATGTTACCCCTAGCAGACACCACATTCTACACTGGACAAGCCTCCAGTCTGATGTGGGCTGTAGGGACCTGAATCTCATCCCCTAGTTCTGCCTGGGGCTGTGCTGGAGCAGGGTGAGAAGAGGCTCTGGGGAGCTCCATTAAAAAGTCCACCATCACCTTTATGAGAGGTTTGGGATGATTTCCCTCGCTACTGGAGTTCACCTTCTCAAAGACATACTGCTAAATCATCCCTGCCAGAGATGACTTACCCCAGAGGCTCATAAAGGTTCTTGTGAAGAGTAACTCTGTTTGTACTAGAAATGCACTGAAACAAACCACGTGTGAGAGTAGGGGAGGGGGGATCTCAAGGAGAATACTCCTGAAACACACTGTGCAGTCCTCACCTTGGCTGACAGCACATTTCCAATGACACCACCTGTGCTCTACGTACACAAGGCATGTTCTCCAAGAGGACAGCCACGTGCAGTCAGCACCTTCACTATTGAGTCACGGTTGGTGCCAAGTCCCCTTCGGAATACTAAAACAATGTCTTAGTGTCCCAAAGCAAGGGAAAGAAGCTTCTGCGAGTTGTGTGTTAAAAATATTTGCAGTACAGCAGCAAATTTAAGCAATGGGAGCCCCTGTTCTCCTCAAACCACGAAAAGCTGATAGTTATCACCAACAAAGGGTGAGGAAAACCACTGGGGATGAGGAGAACTTCGCATGTGTAGGAAACCACAGGTGTAACTGTACAGGAGCTCATGGTTCAAAATATATGCAAAACACAACAGAAATCCCTCATCCTGGGAACAAGCAAAAGAGTTTAAGCCCGTGGGAGGCAAACATGGGGTGGAAATCCTCTCATGGACAGGGGCTGCAGCAGAGAAAAATGTCTGGGAAAGGCCAGTGAGTCCATTACTTGCCAGCAGCTGTCAGCAGGGAGATGTTGCAGGATCCCATGGTGTCTGCTTTGAATAGAGAGGATGATGGGGCAGACTGGGACACGTGGTCTGCTCAAGGACACGATCAGAAGTTGCCTGGTCTGGAAATTGCTCCATGAAGTATAGAATTATGTGTTTCTCAATGGCTTTGGTAAAGTCTAAAGAAACCTGAACACACTCCAAGAAGAGATGTGTGGCTTCGTCAAGTGTGAGCACCACAGCCCCCAGCCTTGGACTCACCTCCTGCGACTGACTCCTCACAAGATGGGTCTTTACAGGACAAAAGGAGCCTTCAAATAAATCCGTACACATGGAGGTGGTCCTGTGAGACTTGATCTAGGTGATCCTGCTGTGGCAGAGAGATTGGACTAGATGATCGTTCACATCCCTTCCAATCCCTAATGTCCTGCAAGACAAGCACAACATCCAAGCTTCACTATCCACCTGTGTCCAGTGATCTTGGTCCCCGGACCTTTTGGCCAAGTCAAGAGCACCACTATATCTCTTTGATGATGTCTTGGGCACGTCCCTTGGGCATGGCATGGCATTCAGACAGGTGAACACGGCTGGTGTAAGATCTCAGGGAGTCACACAGCTTTTTCACTGCAGGTCCCAAAAGCCTTGGGAGGTGTTTGGGAAAAGTAAAATCCCGCTCCACCAAACTCTAGAGCGAATTTTGCAGGTTTTGGGTGTGCTAGGACCATGAATAAGATCTCAAAGCCTGTGGCTTGGCTCCCTCTTAGTGGGAACCATGCAGTTTGGGAGGGTTAGCACCCCACACTCTCTAGTACCCCACCTAAACTTGACAGACCCTGCTCTCTCACAGCTGAGGAAGATCCACCTTCTCACTGACAAGTCTGAAGCTGGAAAGAAAGAGGGTGAAAATCTCAAAGTAAGAAAAAATAAAGATCTGAATTCCCACTCATTTTGCATATCCAGGTTCCCAGGCACCCATCCCTTTTTTTTTACTAAAGGAGGGGGTAAGAAATATATTTAATAAAGATCTGGCAGGAGTCTGATGAAATAATGAGTAGGATGAGACCATGTTACATAAACTGGCACGGCTCCAGCTTGTAAATGATTAAAACAAAAGAAAAAGGGAGTTTCCACGAAGACTAACGTAAAAAGCATTTTATAATCAAAAGGCCTGGAAGTCTGGGGGCTGATGGGAATGTCTAGCAAAACAAGCCCGTTCTGAAGCTTCCAGATGATACACGGAAACTTAATCAGCTCATCTCAGTCAACCCTGAATCAAAGAAAAAGGCTGATTGGAGGTTCAAAGGGAAGAGTGGTTTTGTGGCTCCAGAACAAGAGCAGGACGCTTTCCCCATGCTGCCCCAGATTTCCTTTGAGATCTGGGGTGAAGTCACTGCCTTTTGCGATATTAAATTGGGTAAAATGTGCCTTCCCCATGCGTGCTCCTGGTCGTCCCCACAGTGGCCGTGTCGAACCGCTGGTGCAATGCTTGGCCAACGAGCAGACCTTCACACTTCCTTCTAGAAGCCTTTTTCTCTACCAGGCATGGAGCAGCCCCGTGTACCTTCAGAGCAGTGCTGTCACACTGAATTAGCACGCAATATTCCTAAAGATCTTTGAGTCTATAACATTAGGGAAGTGAGAGAATTCTCTGTAATTTACTGCTATGAGATTAATAGCGAGTGCTGCTTCTTTACCCAAAGCCAAAATCCAGTGACATTAAAACTGAGAATTAGAACATCAAGAGAGACACTGATCTAATTTCTGTTGGAACAGAAAATTTGTTACTCAAAATCAAATGCTAATTGGCTCCAGCCTTTTCAACTGAGCGAGCTAAGAGGCCGTGGAGAACGCACAGATCTTCAAGGGGAGTTTGCTAACCATATGCAGTTGGAGCCCAACCTTCGTGTCTTTTTATCTTCCAGGTCTGCGAGCGTACGTGTACGTGCGCTCATATTTCTGAGAGGCTGTTCCTCTGCACGCTGAAAATTCAGATGAAAGTCAAGAAGAGGAAGGTTAGATCAGGGAACGAAGCCTCCTTTATACTGCTTCCAAGCTCTGCCCCGATGCATTGTGTAACCTTGGGCAAGTCATTTAACTTGTCTCGCTCATCCATCAGATAGAAAGATGATGCTTATCTGCTGCATGAAAATGAGTTAATTGCTGTTTGCCAACTGCTTTCATCTCTTTGGATGAATCAGATCCAGTCCATATATGCGAGTGTATATAATTTTGCGTGTGTATTTTTATTTGGAGCTCGCTTGTGTCTTGGAGCACAGCTTCTTCAGGTCAACACTGGTTATCTGCTTGGCAGGGAGCCCCTATTGTACATTCCTGATGTGATGCAAATCACAGCAATGAGAAGCTCATAAGTGAAAGGTAATACTCTTATCACCATCATTAGTTGTTGTTGTTGTTATTATTATTATTATAGTTTCGCACTTGGATGCAGAGATAGGACCACTTTAAAAAATATGGCCCCGAGAAAGAAGTCTGCTGTTCCCGGGAATAAGGCTCTAAAAATACAAAGGATGGGAGAAGCAGAGGCCTGGAGCTGCTTCTAGCCAGTTGGGTTGATGCAAAGCTTCCCAGTGGCATCACCCTATCTCTACATAACTTATTTATAGGCTTTACCACTTGGGAACTGACCTATGCAAGTGCTTGGCCAGTGGGTGGTTCTCACCAAGAACAATCCATCTCCTCCCTTGGGGTGGAGTTACAGCACTCGGGACTTTCTGGAAACAGGAGGAGATTGGAGGCTTGTAGAGAAATAATGAGTAATTTCTACACCATAGACACCACTTTGGAGAGAAGCTCAAAGGCTGTACGAGCTTTGGGAGCCAAGTCCTTTCCAAAACCATCAGTGGATGCACTACGGACACTGCCTTGTCTATGACCCAGAGCTGATGCGGCTTTCGATAGATGTGGAGGTGCTTCCAGAGGTCAAGAGAGTCACCAGTGCTTTGGGAAGCAGAGCTGAAGTGAGGAGCAGACAACAGCAATTTGGTGTGTTTGAAAGGTACAATGAACTTTAACCTTCCTGAAGTGTTTAACTAGAAACTCACGTCTTTCTCTCACACAAGGTGCTCAGCAACCAGCTTCTTCAAAAGAGACCAAGTTCTCCAGTCCTATCTGACCACGTCCTTGCTATCAATGCAGCTACCTTAGCTGTACAGTCACCTTCTCTCTAGACTGGTAACCACTAGCTCTGCAAGTTCAGGCTTCTAGAAAGAGCTTTAGCCTAGCGACGTTTCTCACAACAGGTAAAAGGACCAAAACCAGATTTACTAACATCTCACCCCATAGTGCCCCAAGCACTATGTCATCCTTTCTCTGGGGTGAAATCTCCTCATTTATGTCTGCATCTGAAAGCACTGCAGATATGTTCCTCTGTGCAGGCGGGCTGCAAAGCTTTGAAATAGCTGCTTTTCCAGTCTCGTGGACCACAAGAGCATCTTCCATATCAAGGTGTCAACACATCATGTCTGGACTCGTTCCCAGACCCCACAGTTCTGTCATCATCCCTCTTTGCCTCAGAGAAACCCACAACTTCTACCCAGTGGCTCTTCTAGCTCCTCCTTCCCCAGGACTGAAAGGATGGGGAAGATTTTATCCACCTTCTCCATGCGTGGTTGGAGTCTGCCCGTAAGGACTTGTTTTTATTCACCCCACACTTTCTTCACACGGAGTATGAAAGGTCTAACAGACTGGGATGTGAGCTCTGTTGATGGGATGCAACACCTATGTTCAGCCTATATCCAGAGCTAAACTACTCCATCACCCCATGACTCCTCTCCAGCAGAGGAGAGGGGTTAGAAAAGAGAAATTAAAACAGATTTAACCAAACAGCCAAACTAACAAGCCATACTCAGCCTAGTGAGCATCCAGAGCTCATGATAAGCGTCAAGGCAGCTCCTCAGGAGCAGGACAATGAGCAAGACTCTTCAAATGAAGAAAAGCAGGATCAGGAGGAAACCCCACCCTCAGGAAACTTCCCCCTTTATACCAGACATGAGGTTGGTGTGATGGGACCCACCTGTAGCAAACTCAGACCAGCTGCTCTGTCTGACTCCAAACTGCTCCTGACCTGCAGAACTTACAGAACATAAACCAGTTTCCACTGGTGTTTGCTAGATAAATCTACGGATAGGGTTTAAACAAAAACAGAGCCTGAAAGCAGAGTTACAGTGCTTTCCAATCTCAATGGATGGTGTGGACCTGACTTGTTCTTTCTCCATTTGGGTATCTGGAGCACTTCTCCTTAGTCCACTTCTGAAAAACCACCCAGGGCACACGTTGGCACACAGTAATTTTTTTTAAGTGTCCTAACTTTTCTCACAGCTCGCAGTGCAGCAGCCAACTTTTATGGGCTAAAGAGGACTTACTCACTGTTGTGAAGGCTCCACAGAAACACTAATTAAAGAGGAGCTTTCAGCACAGCCTAAAAGTCCAAAGGACAGCTGCAGAAGACACTGGTTACAATAATAAAACTACTCAAGAGACACCCTCTTCAAAGACCTCCAAACGCAATTTCTTCTTGCTAGAGCATTTTGCTTCTGCTCCTTTTTTGTACAAGACCATCATTAGGTGACTCCATCACACACACGTTTCAGTCTACACTATCTTGTGGCAGCAAAAGAGATCAGTAAGACTAAAAAAGGCAACTGCATTGGTGAGGGGCACCTGCACATTTCCACGTCATCCATTATTAGCAGTGATGATCCTTGACTCCATGGGCCTCTTAAAGTCAGTCATCTGCTGCTCCATGCTGGAAGGCATCAAGAAGACACAGCCTTCCCAAAGCATCTTTGCAGTTAGTAGTGTGATACCAGGTCTATCCATGGGGTTTTAAGGAGGGTCTTCCCAGACTATACTAAACCAGACCTCCTGTCCTCCACAGCAGACTTGTTCACAGAACAACCACCATTGAACCCAAACCCAAACCCATGCAGCCACTTTTGCACTGTCCTACTCAGGAGGAGCCAAGCCCTTGCTCCCAGTTTCTCCTGCCCTTTCGCCCAGCCATCTGCCCTGATGGTTTTTGCTTCTGCTCCTTTAAAAGCAATTACCAGGGGAATGTCAGTGATGCAAACTTGTTTAAACCTGAGCACGAAGTTAAGTCAGCTTTGTAATTAATTGCCTCATCGCTGCAGTCACCCCTCAGGAATGCTGCGCCGCTGGTTCACCATCAAGAACCAAAGGGCCAGATCCCCAGCAGAGATCTCCCAAAGTGAGTGAAATCATGAAGCTCTGCAGCAGGTTGGGGCTGACCCCCTTGGAAGATGAAGAGGGAGATATATTGATGGCTCCACTGCCATGGCAGCTCACAGAGGCAGGCGAGTTTGTGCCCTGAACGGTTCCAGTGCACCACTGGTTTTGTACTGGGGAAAGGATCGTTTTCCCCAAGGCTCGGTCATGGCAGAACTGCTTCTTACTGGATCAGGAGCTGCAGAGCTCATCCCTGCCCTGGAAAAACAAACCATAAGCAATGAACACACTAGCAGCACGTGAGAGCTAATGAGAACAGCTAGGAACCGAAAACCAGGTCATTGGAGTCTGTCTAGAGCCCCAGAGAGATGATGTGAAGGGATGGTGGCTGTACCTTCTGCATCACATACCTGGTGCAAGAATTAGTGAAGGCACCACAACCCTTGAGGGACAACCAGGACAACTTCTGGATCAGTTCAGGGCCATCTCTCCAGTCTTGGCACCCCCTGAAAGGCTCCTCACCATTATGGAGGTGCAAAGGGCTGAAGGGGAGGGAGCTGTTTGGTACCAGAGCTGCTGTTAGCATCTGTGGCTCCTTTATAATTGCTCCAATTAAACAACTACACAGAGGAAAAGAGAGGGTTCTAAACTGAAAGTGAGATGAAATTATGTGGCCAGCATAAACCACAGCACAGGGCACACGACAGCCCTCACCTCAGCATCTGCTGCTGAGCAATGCAGCCCCTCGATTTGATGCCTCTGATGAGGAGAAGATGCATTTTCATGGATTTCTGGGCAGACTTTCCACTACTGGGGGAAACCAGAGTGATTTTACCAGTTCTCCATAGCTATCAGCCAGTGCAGAGACATCGGTCTGCAGCCCCAGCAAGCAGGGATCTGGGGGAATTGTAGCACGAGGAGGCAGGAGGGGCAATCAATGTCCATGATAAGATGCTCTCCAGCAAAACGGTTATAATTCTTCTCGCTGGGTTGCAGATGACCTAATAGGCTCTTTTCCCATCTCTAATTTCTATGAATCTGCAATCCTATTATTTATATTATATCTTGAGGGTTTCTTCAAGAGTAAATGATGTAATTATACCCTGGCACCATAACATTTCAGGATCTAGTGTAATAGGACTAAATATGCAATTATGCGGTTAGCGAACGTAGCAGTGCAAAACTCAAAATCTATATCCATGTGCTGCAGCTTCACGAGAAGAATTAGTTCCCTGGTATGTACACAGCAGATGTAATGTAATTATTGCTAACTGAAAAGCATCACCAGGCATTCGTGTGATACCAACGAAACAAGAAAAAACACCCCTCCAGCCAGTTCTGCACTCAAACGTATGAGAGAACTGCAGAATCACAGATCGTTAGGGGTTGGAAGGGACCTCGAAAGATCTGCCAGTCCAATCCCGCTGCTACAGCAGGATCACCTAGATCAAGTCGCACAGGAACATGTCCAGGTGGGTTTTGAACATCTCCAGAGAAGGAGACTCCACAACCCCCCTGGGCAGCCCATTCCAGTGCTCTGTCACCCTCGCTGCGAAGTTCTTTCTCATAGTGATGTGGAACCTCCAATGTTCCAGCTGACATTGACATTTCTATCTCATCAGTGATGTCTAAGCACACACACCTGATCCTCTGCCTATCACATCAATGCTCTCCAGAGCATTATTCTCAATAGACCAAACCCCCAAAGAATATACGTATATACACAAAGGGGAGGATCAGATTAACCTCCAGTGTTGCTCCAGCTGCTTCAGCTGAACTAGACTGCACAACACAGTCTGTGGTGCAACCTGTGGGGATGATGCTTGGGAGAAAGAAAACTGGCCCCTGACAGTTGCACCGCTCTGCGTGACAAACAGAGAACAACATGAAAGGAACCGCAGCCCTGTGGTTAAAGAGCTAATCCTGCACTTGGGAGATAGAGTTTCTCCTCAGGGGTTTGCCACAAGTTTCAAAAAAGAAAAAAAAGAGGGAAACAACAAGAAGAGGAAGGGGAGAAGAAAAGGAGGTTGAGGAAAAGAAAAGGAGGAGAAGGAGAAGAGGAAAAGGAGGAGGGGGAGAAGAAGATGAGGTTGAGGAAAAGAAGAGGAGGTTGAGGAGAAGAGAAGGAGGAGAAGAAGAGGGAGAGAAGAAAAAGAGGTTGAGGAAAAGAAAAGGAGAAGGAGGAGGAGAAGAAGAGAAGAGGAGAAGAAAAGGAGGAGGTGGAGAAGAAGAGGAGGTTGAGGAAAAGAAAAGGAGGTGGAGCAGAAGAAGAAGAAGAGAAGGAGGAGAAGAAGAGGAGGAGGAGGAGAAGAAGAAGAGGAGGGGGAGAAGAGGAGGTTGAGGCAAAAAAGAAGAAAGAGGAAGAAAAGGAGCCCTTTATAAAGGAGTTTTCTGCAAGGGGATACGTTACCTGTAAGAAGTGTGATTTTGCACAGCCTGCATTCACCTAGAGCAAATGACCTCTGATTCCCACCTAAAGCCAAATGTGAAGTGGGCCTGGCTATACCAGGGGAAAGCACCTTCACTAGATGATTAAAACACTAGCTTTAAAAATCTGATCTGAGGGGCTGTGACAGCTCTAGCTTTGGAAATCACACCTGGCTTGGGATTCCCCTTCCCTTCAAGTAAGGCAGCTTGTTAAGTGGGTATTGGGGAACCCTCTAGTTAGGGGCTTCAGCTGCAAAACCAGCTGGTGGAGAGAGAGGGGGCACCACAGGTCCCCTTGAACCAGCCTCTCTGCGTCTTGGTGGAGGGGTGACCTCTCACAGAATTCATCAGGACCTAAAAGAACATGAAGGTTGTTTTCCTGTAGCAACTGTACTTCAGTTGTCCAAGTGTAAAACCAGATGATACTTCAAAGGGGTGTTTGATTGCTAAGCAAACATCCATTGGGCTGTCAGCTGCTACTGACACCAGCCTAAACAAATCCCTCAGCAAACACACACCCACAGCCCCACATCACTGGGGATATGTTAGACCTGTCCCTCAGGATCGTCTCGTGCAACCATTAATCCAAGTGTCCCAAGGCCACCACTAAACCCTGTTCCTGAGCTCCAGATCTGTAGGGCTTTGAATCACATCCAGGGTCGGCAATTCAACCCCCTCCCTGGGCAGCCTGTTTCAAGGCCTGATGACCCTTTCCAAGAAGGAGTTTTTCCTCATGTCCAACTTAAATTTTCCCTCGCACAACATGCAGCCATTTCCTCTTGTCATCATCACTTGTTACTTGTGGGAAGAGACCAACCCCCACCTCTCTACACTCTCCTTTCAGGCAGCTGTAGACAGCAATAAGGTCTCCCCTCACACAAGAAGGCAGCTGCTTGTATTAAGAGGTGTTTAGGAGCATCAGAACTGCTTAAGAACATTATGCTCCTTAGAAGCAATACGAGTCTCCAGCGTTCAAGCACTGTAGTCCCTAAACTTGAAGACCATATCAGAGCTCTGAGCTCTGCTGCATTCTACTTCCCTCTGCACTTCTTTACAAGCTCTCCACTACCACAAGAAAATAAATAAGACACCATCCCCAGTGTGGAAGACAATTCAATGCCTGAGCATCTTCAAGAACCAACCACACTGTTCTACTTCCTCTGCACTCATGGCCGAACCTTGAAGATACACGTTAACGTGATGCCCCATAGCAATCTGTAGTTGCCCCACTTTGAGTTGAAACAGTCGCTCGGGTTCCCCCCCACCCCACACTTCGGTCACGCTCTTGGCACAGGAAGCATTAATCTCGTAGCCACAATTACATGAGAACTAAGTAAACTGCAGAAATTTGTAAACTGTTGCATTGCCAAATTAAATGCTGTTTTAACTAACAGTTAATAGTGTTTACTGCTGTGTAATAGTAATTTTCATTTTTTACTGTATCTAATGGCTTTCTGATGACTCAAATTCTCTGTAGGGATACCAAATCATTACATTAAGGATGAGTGATTTTAGTATGCAATGACTGATCAGTACAATAATATGTAAACTCATGCTTCAGCTAGTAAATTAAATCATTTACACCAGAGTCTTTGTCAACCAGAAGAGTTCTGTCACTCTGCAGCATTACAGCGTGGAGCCTGCTCAAAATAAAACACACGCCATGTTACATCTGCACTGCTTTAGAATCGTAGCCTCATCAGGGATTGGAGGGGACCTCGAAAGATCATCTGGTCCAATCCCCCTGCCACAGCAGGATCACCTAGACCAAGTCGCACAGGATTTACTGGCAACACCCTTAAGGAGGAAGTGTTTAGCATATAGTAAGGCCATGGAGAAAGAGGAGTTTTCTCACAGAATGAGTAAAACCAGACATTTTGTTGTTATTTTAGAAAAGCACCACAGCAAGGTACAGGCTGGAGCCTACCAGTTGCATTGGGCGTGCAAGTCATAGAATCACAGAGTAATTCAGGTTACAAGAGACCCTTGGGATCGTCAAGTCCAACCATCAACCCTACTCTACAAGTTCAACCCTAAACCAGATCTCCCAACACTGTGTCTAAGCATCTTATAAACTCATCCAGGGATGGGGACTCAACCACCACTCTGGGAAGCCCATCCCAGTGCCTGATCACTCTCTCCGTGAAATATCACTTGGCCATTTCATGTGGTAGAGATGGGACCTGAGGGAGGGGAAATGGCCACAGCCAGAGCTACGAACTTTCAGATGAACAATCAGGAGAGCCAGCATCATCCCCAGCCTTGAAGAATGAAAGGGCAGATCACTTTGGGATACAAACACTGGGCAGGTCTGCTGGAATGAACTGGTAGAACATCTCGTTGATGAACAGCTCAGCGTCATCTTACTTTAAGAGATTAGATCAGTCCTTTGGTTGAACAGGACTTAAAATGCAGCTTCTCACAGCACTTGGCACAGGTTCCTGATGTAGGCTTTGGTTTGGCCCCATTAATTATTTTGATGCCAAAAAGCTCAGAATTGAGAAGAGGCTTCAGGAACTTGTTGGTTTAATGTTTTGCTTGAGACACCAAGACGCCTGATTTCCAGCGACATGGAAGCACCAGTTTCCAATCACCATAATTTTACCAGGAGGTTCCCTGTTATCTGGGAATAAAAAAATCGGACCCCAACGTCTCAAGGTTCTCTCCCAAAAAGGCCACGCAGAGATGTTAAATCACTGCATGATGTTTCCTCCACTGGGTTTTCTTGTGGCACATGTTGTAACACACTCAGGAAAGCCTTGGAGGATGGTAGGAGATGCTGCATCATGTTTGCTGAGCTCGTCTCTCACAAGAGGCAGCTTTGCTGTGTCAGAGAAAGACTGAACTGTTTCTGGTGGGAGAGACTTGTGACAGAGAGAACGACTTGCTCTGTGAACAGACCTAGCGACGCCCCCACAACTTACTCAGTGAGCACCTCCTACACAGAGAACAACCCCATATCCACAGCTCTACATGACATACCTCCATGCAATAAAACATCTTCTCCTCAGCAAGACCTTCCACAGGAGCCTCCTCAAGCAAGACTGGCCCCTTGAATTTTTGTTGTTGCTGTTGTTTGCCTAAACATCCTTAAAAAATAAAACAAACACCAAGCCCAGGTACAGCAAACGCTTCTGAGCCGTTGTATTTAAAAAATGAAGGTGTTAAAAAGTCCTAATAACCTGGAGGCTTTCCAGCTTGTAGGCAGGCACTGAGCTTTCATTTTCGCACAGAAATCAAATATTAGCTAGGGGAACATGAACACACAGAGACTGCTCATCTGGCCAACATCTGGTTTGATGGAGCCATTATTTCAACAAGTACTTGCAGGCAAGTTTTTTGTTGCTGTTGCTTCCTCCCAAAGCTGCCACAAACTTGTAGTTGAGATTAAAATTTCCATATTGTTCTATAGTGGTCCTGGACAAGTTGCCCAAAACTCCTAGTATTTCCCCTCCCCTACTTTTTGCTTTTGGTTGATTAACACTATAGTTAAATAAATAGAAGGGAGAGGTGAGAACAGCAGATCGAATTGTTGCTTCCCTATATTCCTGTGCAGATTTATTGCTGTATGTGTGGAGGTATCTGCTTATTTCCAGACCCTCTTCTCTCTCTCAAGTCAGTGGTGAGCATGTACCTTTCTGGGTAAACTGGGAGCCAGCTCCAGTCCTGTGGCTAAACTGAGCCCGCGACAGCCAAACACAGCTGGTCTCTACTAACAGGTCTTGCAGCATTGCAGGACTCCAGACTTGAACTGAAGCTCTCGCTTTCCGTCTCAAACTCTTATCTTACTGAGAGCAAACCCTCACCTCACCATGGAATGACACAGTTCGTGTCACACTCCCAAAACACCCCTGACGCAGAGGATCTCCTCACCCCTTGGCTCAGCTCTGGAAATCAGCTCATCTCCAGCTGTCTCCATACAGGCTCCTGCCCTTCCCTCTCTCCGGTGTTTTCAGCAGGTCCCATCAACCCCATCAGCTCTCAGCTCTGCTTTCTGCAGAGCCCACGAGATAACGAGTCGGTTATTTCCCCTCTCTGACTGACATAGCTCCCATTCCTTGCCTTGTTTTCATCACTTTGTGGCTTTCTCAAGATGCCATTAGCAGGCAACGTGACACAATTTGCGTGAGGCAAATCACCCAACAACACCATAAACACAAGGGCAGGGCTGGATTCAGAGCTCCATCAGGGCAGTTTCACTCTACAGGAACATTGTTGATAGGAACCTTGTAACACACAGGACCAGAGTTGCATACTCAGTTCATGGTGTGGCCATGAGACAACACGATGGAAAGGTGCTCATTCCTCTTACTAGAGAGAGCTGGTGCCTTACAACCGGGTTTCTGTTCAGCAAACACGTAGAGGTGAGGTGGAAAGGCATGCAGAACGAGGAGCAGAGTTGGGGTTTCTATGGAAACTCAGAATTGCCTGGCTTGTATAATTAAAATTAGCCATATCCCTTGTTAATAGACTTGTAGGGACAAAGAAACATTGAATTTATTCTACTTTTTTTTTTACTTTATTACGTGTGAACACTTCCAGTTATGTTTCCCTTTTCATCTCCCTCACCTGAACATGCTCATGCACAGTCCTCCACGTGAAGTATGTTTTATACATAATGTGCACCATGTGGCTTTCCTAACTCCCATTAACATCACCAAGAGCTACTCATGGAACTCCATTTGCTGTGGGGACAATAACCTCAGAAACTGGGAAAGATGATCTCTCGAGGTCCCTTCCAATCCCTAATGTTCTGTGATAGCTTGAGTGAACCTCAAGTTGTTTCTCAAATACAAGACACTAATAATCAGATGAAACATCACCTAAGGACCTGCTATTGCTGGCTATCACACAGCAACGCTCTGTCTTGTGCAATGCTGAGGGAGAACATTCTCTGTGTCCCTCAGCAGCATCTCTTGCTTGGAAGTTTACAGCAGCACTAGCACCTGAGAGCTTTCCACACTAAAACACCCAATGGATGCCTGTAGCTTCCAACTTTTGGATCTACTGGGCCATATTGACATGTTCCTGTGCGACTTGGTCTAAGGGATCCTGCTGTGGCAGGGATTTGGACTAGATGATCTTTCGAGGTCCCTTCCAACCCCTAATGTTCTGTGATATTGCACATGTTGAGTAAAACTAAGACTGATCAGAAGACAGAACCTCCAAGGAAAGCTTCAAAAGGGCAGAACACAGGATTAGGGGTTTATTACACAGTGCGTGTCCCTGATGCTCAATACTGAACCAGCTGTGAGCCACTGGTGCTGATGGAGGTGCCAGTTGTGGAAAAGCCAAATCAAATCCACAGCTCCAACTCTTTTTGAGGAGAAATAATGCATTGCCTCCATTGTCACAGAGATTGGCCTCAATCCCACTGCCATATGTAAGTCACAGAACTGCTGCACGCAAGTCCTTCAGCAGCTACAAAACAGTGACAGATAGGGAGCAAACTTAGGGACACCAACAGAGAAAGCAATAAAAAATTAAGAAATGGGAGGATTTTGATTCTCCAGAGCTGGGAAGAAGAAAATCCTTCCTGACAAAGTTACTGACATGGTCCTATTCTCATAACAAGGCAGGACAGTGGCCTTATTCCAACCTTGAGTAGTTCGTTTCACCAGCGGACACAAGGCGAGCCCTCGCTGCACCATCTGCCAAGCACCGCTGGGACCCGACGGCGTTGGAAGAAGGATCATTAAAAATGTAAGGAGTTGCTGTTAGCATTAATAGCAAAACCACACAGGTTCCAGAATTAGGCTGAAAATGCAACAACCTTATAAAGACACCTTCAAGATAACTACCGTTTCCTTAGGGCGATGAAAGGTGGGGTTTGTTCTCATCCATTAGGATAGGGCTAGGTTGGCTGTGGCTTCTCCATGCTCTAACAGAGCCCGACGTGGCTCCGTTACCTGTGTTTCAGCCCCTACACCGCTACTTCCAGCAGCTCCATAACGAAGCTGGGTGAGACTGAAGCCTATGAGTGGATTATATCTATTTTATTCGATTTTCAGGGCTGACCTGCAGCTCTCAGTTTCCAAAACCAAAGACTGCAGCTGGGTGTCTAGTGCTTGAACCTTTTTCCTTACATTACATACATGAAAACAATTAAGGCTGGGATCCTTTCCAATGTATTATCATTTTCTGTTCCCTCTGGCCTTTTTCCACCCATTTCAAAGAACGTACATGGCATCAGCTGAACGCTCTCTCTCTCTCATGCTTTATTTTTCTGCTTCTTTTTCTTCTTAACAACTATCACTCTTTCAAGACCAGCCAACTACAGAGCATCGCGCAGCGGCAGCAAAAAAAACCCCAACAACAACAACAACAACAAGAAGTTTGGGGGTTTAAAACTCCTCATAAAATTAAATCTGAGATTTAAATTCTCCCTCATATTTTATTGTCTTTTTTCTTTTCTTTTTCCTGTGGTAAATGGTAATTAGAGTCAATAATCTTTTGCTGAGAGAGCACCTTGTCCTCGCAGTGTTTATATCATCATCATCAAAGATCTGCCTTAAGGCCCTGGCGTGTTAATAATTTAAGGTGTGCACAGCCTAGTTATAGCAGGAAGCCTAGTTATTGAGTTTGTAAACCAGCTGATGATTTATGGGAACACCTTGCATGAGTCATGCTCATTAAATAAAATACTTCAGTTTAATAAGGAACATGGGGTAAACAGCTCTTCCCGTTACAGGGTGACTGAGCGACTGGAAATTGCTGAGTTTTGTCACCAGCTCTGCCGCTGCTGGTTTAATTGTAGCATCGGGGGCTGCCTGTCTGTCTGTCCGTCTGTCCGTGCCTGCATTTCCCTATGGAATACAGCCAGAAAGCCTTTCCCGATGCTCTTTCCCCTTCCACCCTCTGTCTCTCCCTCCCTCTCTCCGTACAGCTGTTCCATAACTTACCCCCTGATAATGAAAATGTTAAATCTCTCTTTAAAAGGCCACTAATTAAGAAAACAGAAATGTTCACGGAAATAAAATTACAAGGGGGGGGGGGGGGACATACATATATGGTTGTTAAAATTAGC
>JAOXOE010000343.1:3982992-3994728 GCA_028565055.1 Phoeniculus purpureus | reverse complement strand
TCTAGTGATAGGACAAGGGGCAATGGGTGTAAGCTGGAACACAGGAGGTTCCACATAAATATGAGAAGGAACTTCTTCACAGTGAAGATGATGGGGCACTGGAACAGGCTGCCCAGGGGGGTTGTGGAGTCTCCTTCTCTGGAGACATTTAAAACCTTCCTGGGTGTGGTTCTGAGCTATTTGATCTAGGGGATCCTGCTCTGGCAAGGGGATTGGACTAGACGATCTTTCAAGGTCCCTTCCAATCGCTTTGTGTTCTGTGATACCATGATATGGCCCATGAACATCCCTATGAACTTCTAAACCTCAGTTCTGCAAATGTCCATAGACATTCACCTTATGAGACAAGACTATCACACTCATGGTCTGGGCCACCACAGTTTCATTACATTTAACATTAGAGTTTACATTATCAACAAAAAAACACGGCTCAACATCACCCTGTGTCTCCCATGTATGGAGGGCACCCCATTGCATCAGTCCTACAGCACTTGTGTTACTTGCAGCAGTTTGCAGCTGTACTCAGAGCCCTTAATCTGGGCAGGCAGGGTCCAAAGTGCAAGAAAAGCCACTCTTTTCCCCTCAATGCCATCAGCAGCCATTCACTCTGCTCTGCATGATGTTATCTCCACCTTCTGTCAGCAGCATCTACCAAAGCATCGACAGGCATCTGACAGAGGTGTTTATTACTGTCCTGCCCCATCCCACTTCTGCTCTTTGTCTCAGAGGGAGTAAAAGCACAGTAGATACTGCAGGCACCTGCCCCCACCTTAGGTGGGGTTTTGTTTCAGCACTGACCCTGAAGGTCCCATTAAATCACCCCCAAATATTCACCTGGAAGAGGGAAGCATTTCTCCTCCAGGAGGTCTCTCTAGAAATGCATCTGCAGGTACTGTACACTCTGGATACAGACACGACACACCAAAAACCCACCAGGCATAGGTTTAGCCTGGAAGGATTTGAAGACAAGTTTGACAGGATCCTCTGTCAAACAGAACGGACAACAAGTTTAACAAGTGAAGGCGGCAGACAGGTAGCGGCAAGGGGTGTGCGTGTGGATACCTGAACCACGTCAGCGATAAATCCAACGGGATGCTCCACTCCTTCCCCCCATTTCTCTTTGGAAAGAGGTTTAAGGAGTGCCCACGAAGCCATTCCTGCTTTACCAGCGACCAAGGACATCACCCAGCAAGAAGCAAAAACCCTAGTGTGCTCTGGAGGACTGGGGTGGGGGCTGTGATTTATTTCACTGTCTTGTCACAAAAACCTTCCCATCTATCTACAGCCAGGAAAGAATTGACTGTTCTTCCCACTGCCAAAGGGGATATAAGCAGCTGGATCACTCCAAATGCACCAGTTTCCCCTCTCTTTACTAGAACACCCTATATCCAGCAAGGCAAGCTGCTCCTCCAGAACCAGAGACCAATTCTAGGACTGATGTCATCTCACCACCGATATATTTTTTTAATTAGGTGGCAGCTAAATGAGCAGTGATGTAGGACATTGGGAATATAATTACCCATTGTGCTGCAGGGCCACACTTAGACTTCCACCCCCCCACTCCAAAAAGAAAAAAGCTACCAAAAACCTGGGGAATTCACCTCATCTCGTGGATGGAGCCTGTCAGCCCCTGCACGAGGGGAACTGACAAATACAAAGGAGCAGCGTAACCGCTGGAGATGGTCGCGGAGGAGCGGCGCACGCTCAGGCTGACAGCAAAAGAGCAACCAGACGGTTGCACTAAAACTGAGCTTAAGTTTCTGATCGCATCCCGGGTAAAGACAGAACAAAGAGGCGGCGAGGAGAAGCCCTGTGATTTGAACCGACTCGGCTCCTTTGCTGGGCCACCGCCCCGGCCGCAGCCAGGCAGCTCCGTTACTATTTATACCCGCGCGGCCAATTCATAATTGTCCCGTTTTTGCTAATTAATCACAAAAGATTTTTGTTTTGCCTACAGCGACTTCTGGGGTGACTCACAATGGCAAGGCAGAGCTCATGCATCAAACACAGACCCTCTTCGCTCCAGCCTTCTGCAGGGTTCCCCTCACCGTGGAGAGGCTCAGGGGCCACACACGGCCCCAGGCGAGAGGGAGAGGAGCCCCGTGCTCCATCCTCCACCCTCCCACTTGTCATGTGTATGTGATTCTTGCATTCTCAGAGAGTTTTGGCAAGATTTCTTAATTTGGAGCATCCGATCTCCCTCTTCATGTGCACACTCCCTTCTGCTGCTCTACCAAGCAGCTCGAGATCCACGTGGCATTGAAATACATGAGAGGGACCAAATGTACTGCAAAACTTTGGCACTACCAGTATTTCCTCATGAGCTCAGTGGATGCAAGCGGAGGTGCTGGAGCTCTCCAGCTCCACCCATGACATGGCTAGTGGGTAGTAGACACAGCTATTTGTAGTAGACCAGGGCACTTGTTCCTCCTCCAGCAACACCACAAAGAGTAGCTGCATGCTTGGGTAAGTACTTCTGGCTGCAAGGGCTGCCTGTGGAAGTCATAGATCCCCAAGCTGAACCAGAGGTCAGTGGTTTAACCTCTATAGCACAGGGAAGCTGTTCCCTGAATGAAGAAATGGGGCAATTTGGCTGCCAACAGCCCAACTATTAAACACACCCACAACTCTTATTCTTAAAAAACACTTAAACCACTATTTTCTTTTCTTTTTATCATTGACAAAGTTTACGACACAAAAGCCAGCTCACTTGGATTCAGGTGAAGAGCAGGAAGCATCAGCTGCCTCAGAAGTGCTCCAGCTCACAGCTACAAGTGCTTTGAACTCCATGGAAGCTCCCTGGGACAGGGCAGCTATCCCCACAGCCTGCTTTGGTCACATTGCTGGGTCTGCAAGGAGTCAGCATTGCAGTAACCCTTCCCCAGCAGAGAAGGAAAAGGAGGGGAGACCCTTAGGTTGAAACACAAATGGATTTAACCTAACAGCCAAACCAACACCAGTGTAAAGTAAAGAAAGTAATACTCAGCCCAGCGAGCCTTCAGTGGTCACAATAACAGGAAGGCAGTCCTCAGGAGCAAGACCCTCCAGCAGTGGGGAAAAGTGGGATGAGGAAAAGCTCCCACCCCTAGCAAACGTCCCCCTTTATTCTGAGCATGAGGTTTATGGGATGGGACCTACCTATAGCCAACTCAGAACAGCTGCCCTGGCTGACTCCAAACTGCAGAGCAGGGAGAATTCCCTGGGGCTGGATGCCAAGTGAAACCAGGACATCACCTGATGGGACAGAGGAAGGGATTTATTACAGGATTTATTAGTGATTTACTACAGAGTATTTCAAGTGGAGCTGTTTGGGGAGAAAAAAGTTTAGAAAGTCTGGAAACACAGGAATGAACAGAAAATAATGTCTTCACACACTTGGATCCCGTAGATTAGTTAGCTGGCAGCAGACCCCTTTCTCTGCAGACTAAGGGGTTAAAAATCTTGAGAGGAGATAAAAGTTCTCCTTTTCTCAGATTACCTGAGATTTCAACCCACCCCAGGTCATGGTGAGCTGGCCATGAGCTCAGAAGCAGAACCTTTGGCCATGGGCAAACTGTTGCCGGAGTAAGGTATGGTGGTGGTGGCTGTGTGGATCCTGCTCCAATTTCCTCCTGTCCCATGAGCTGACTCAAGGGCATCAAGCACAAAGCCAAAAGGTTTCTCATGGCACAACAAACCTTTCTATGCGTCCTTGGAGAAACCCAAGCTGTTCAAGGTGTGCATTACCACTCCTCTCCCTTCAAACCAGAAACCTCTGTGTGAAGTGAGGTCTCTCCATCCCTCATCACTGGTCCCTCACAGAGACTTCGGGGTGGGTTGGATTAACCCTCAGCTTTGCTTTCCAAGGTCTGAAGGGTGTGAGCTGTCCCCTAATGAGCAAAAATATGGGACCCATGTTTCTTCCTGCACAATACTAGAAATGTGAGAAAGGTTGAGGAGAAAAGCAGAGCCTAAAATACCTCTTAGCAGCAACATCCCCGTCCTTAACTGAACTGCCTTACAGATGGAAACCTTTCTTGGGAGCCATCATAAATTCTTCCCAATGACATTGCATTAGCCATAGCATCAGGATGCCCTGGGTCCCTTCCTGCTTAGTCAAGGCACATCCAGACCCAGAGGAACTTTCTGGCAGCATTGAATTTTCTGTTTGGTGGATGCTTTGAGGTTACTGTATTGGGTTTGTGTGGCCAGGTTTTGGTAGTTGGAGAGGCTACAGAGGTGATGCTAGAAGCTTCCCTATGTCTGATAGGGCCAATGCCACTGGTTCCCACCAGTAGCCAAGGCTGAGCCCATCAGTGGCAGTGGTAGCTCCTCCATGTGTAATAATGATACGGGCATTCCGTAGCCTCTTGAATCCTCATTCTCTCAGCCTTTTGCTTTTTCCACAGAGACTCTTCATGAAAGAGATCATGAAAGACTAATTTATCATTACTCTTGTTATTTTGTAAAGGTTTTCAAAGTGGGACACAAAGACAACCCTACTCTGGACAAGCCATAGCTGGGTGAGAAGGAGGAAGACTATCCAAAACATCAGTATTTAGCAAAAGGAGCCCGCTCTGCTCTAAAACACTGCCAGGACCCCAGGGGTTTCCTCTAGTCTCCATGAAAAACCTTTCTCAGGAGCGCCTGTGTTACAAGCAGCACAAGAAGGTGGCTGGAAGTGATTTGCTGTCACTCCTGTATTGATGGAGGAGTAACACAAATATAACATCTTGCCATGCTGAAGGTTTTTGCCTGCTGGAGCTGAACTGGCTGCTCCTCAGTGGGGCTTGACCCACGCAGGGATGCTGGCTGCCCCACACCCACCCCTCCCTAGTTAATATCCCACTGCCCTACACAGATTATTTAGATTCTGGTGGTTTTGATACCCTTGCTCCCCCCGTGAGCACAATTATATTGCCAAACACAAAGAATTTCTCACAGATGGGGTGACAAACAGCCAGGAAGAACTTCAGCCAGACTCCACACTGCAGTGAGGCAGCAAAGTGCCTTTTCCCAGGTTGCTGGAGAACAGACTGAAGTTGATGCATTACCCACAGAGGGCTGATTTGTGCCCTAGATGCACCCCACGAGTGACGGGGTGCGAGACTGCTCCACCCTTACCCCACTCCCAGGAGGCTCCTCGCTACCCTCAGTGCCCTTCCTGGCAGAGGAAAACCTTTACGCTGTAATTTTTATTTTATTATTTTTTTTATCAGCCTAAAGAGGATATATTTTATCATAATGGTTTCAAATCCAATGTGTACAGGCCAACACAAATAGGGTATTACAAGTTGAAGAACTGTACCTCAGGCACCATTTTATTAGAACTAGTGTTTACATCAAACAATACATCCTAAGTACTTCATATTAAGCTTGGACAAATCATTTGCCTGAGGATTAGGGTGTTGTTGCCATTGAAATGTAATCCTTCTGTCGAGGTTTTTTTTTGTTTTGCTTTAAAACTGCCAAACCAAACAGGGGAAAAAGGCAAAAAACCCACAAAAAAAACCCCCCAACCCAAACTCAGAAGCATCGAAAGCTTCACCTCAGTTTGAGGTGTTAAATAAAACAAAAGAAAAATTAGCCAGATGAGCGTCCGAACAGCAAGTTTGTGGAGACCAGCTGAAACACAAACCCAACATCCATAAGGGTGGGTTTCATTGAGCCACTGTAAGGGGGTGATGGGGCTTGTGGCACCCCAGCATCTCTTCCCTGCTGCCTTCTCTTCCCCTCCTTCCAGACCCAAGTCCTCTTTAGCCACCCACATGTTCATTGGCTGAGGGAGCTGGGGCTCTTGAGCTTGGAGAAAAGGAGACTGAGGGGATGACCTCATTAATGTCGATAAACATGTGAAGGGTGGGTGTCAGGAGGATGGAGTCAGGCTCTGCTCTGTGTCACCTAGTGACAGGACAAGGGGCAATGGGTGTGAGCTGGAACACAGAAGGTTCCACATCAATATGAGAAGGAACTTCTTCACAGTGAAGGTGACAGGGCACTGGAATGGGATGCCCAAGGGGGTTGTGGAGTCTCCTTCTCTGGAGATGTTTAAAACCCACCCGGATATGTTCCCATGAGACTTGGTCTAGGTGGTCCTGCTGTGGCAGGGGGATTGGACTAGACGATCTTTTGAGGTCCCTTCAAATGCCTAGTGTATTGTGATACTGTGATTCCCTGGCCAGGCAGCCCCAGATGGTGCTACTGATCTGCTGGCTGATTGAAGCTTCAGGTACCAAGGAGGGTAACAATTCTCTACCTGCAACCTCTGCTACTCATCAGGTAGGTTCAGGCTTTTCAATCCCCCAGTTTCTCTAGAGAACCAAAATGATGGAATCAGTGCAATCACAAGCTGGTTTGGGTTGAAGGAACTTTCACGGCTCCTCCAGTCCAACCCCCTGCAGAGAGCAGGGACATCAGCAACTCCAAGGTCCATCCTGACCTGAGATGGTTCCAGGGATTGGGTTTCTCCCACTGCTCTGGGCCAGGGTCTCACCACTGTCAGCATTAACTATGTCTTTCATCTCTCTTCATTTCATTCAAAACCATCACCCCTTGTCCTGTCACAGAAGACAACTCTCAAGTTTTAAAGTAGAGACACGTTCAAGTGTTGCTGCATAAAGAATTCAGCCACCACCAGACAATCACCTCCATCTCCTTGGAAATAGTGTCACTGAAGATGAAAAGGAAAAACCCAACACAGGTACTTGGCTGGGAAGAAACCCAGGGATTAGATCTAAGAATCTCATCAGCAATTTGCTAGCTCAATCCCGTACGCAAACGCAGACACAGACCAACCCTGTCTCTTGTTTTACCATAGCTTAACAAAAATGCTTCACTGCTGTTCTTATACCAGCCAGTCTATGCTTCCATCTAGGACCTCTGGGTTCACCAGGTGCTGTGTAGGAGCACAAAACTGCCTGTTTCCTTGGAAATCCAAAGTATTCTGCTCAGGGAACACTCCCATGGGGCACCTAGATCCCCAAGCACTAAAAGCCTTAAACCCATGCTTGCAGGGTCTCCATCAACTCATCTGATTTGAGAGGGATCTACAAGATGCTGCCCAGTCCCTACCTGTGAACAGAAATTACTTGGCGAGTATCAGGGAGTAAAACAACTGCAGCAGGGGTGAGTACCGCAAGCTTCCTGCAAACAGCACAGTTACCACTTCTAAAAGCAACTCAGGCTCAACATCAAACTCTGAGCGTTCCTCAGTTGAGTCGGAGCTGCCGTGCATAGCTCAGCGTTTTGTTGAGCCGAGCCACGCACTGAGAAGTGTCTTGATATTTCCTCTCCTCACGGGCCCATTCTAGCAAGCCCCGGCTCCCGAAACAGCAGAGAAGGGGAACGCTGACTCGCAGAAGCAGGGCTCATACTAATTGGATCTCCCAGTAGGTCCCACCCTGTCTGCAGTCTCGGTGTACTGCAAGGCACTGCTGAAGGAGGCTCTGAGTACCACTGGTGGCTGCTGCTAATTTTGCTTTAAGCAGAAATTTCAGAGATTGACCAAAAAATAAAAGTTAAAAACCAACAAAAAAGAACCCAGGAGGTAAAACCTGAAAAATTAGGAAATTCTAAACAAATAGGGAACTCAGGCAAGAATATTGCACACAAGGGGCAATAAACATATGGATTAAATTAGGGGAGTAGGCAGGGGAAGCACAGGATGGAAATACGTTCTGCAGACACCTAGGTTGGAGGAGGAGAGGATGGGGGAGGAGGATGGAGAAGCAGGAAGGTGGAATTCAAAGAGGCTTTTCCTGTTCCCATGGCCTTTTCTCGTGGTTCTTGTACTCTCCATGTGCTTTGCTGTTGCTGAGACCTTGGATCACAGAATCACTCTGGTTGGAAAAGACCCCTGGGATCATTGAGTCCAACCATCTACCCTACTCTACAAGTTCAGCCCTAAACGTGTGCTCATCCAAGCCATGAGCAGCCAATAAGGTCATGGTGCCGGTGGGTCCCATATGTACAAGCATAGCTAAGCACGTGGTTTCCCTTGGTTTACAAACACCCAGCCCACAGAACAGTACTAGGGTCTATACTGTGACTTATAATATAATTAAATTAAAATATCATTTCCCTGAAACCTTGAACACTCCATTTTAACATCCTACTGAGGAGAACATGGAGATATCCCAAAAAAAGAGGAAGCAGAAGAGCAGGACATTCACAAAAGTGTGTTCTGCCTTGAAAGACCAAGAGGCTTGTTCCCACCATTGGACACAGCGACGTCAGTGCTGCTAATGCAGTCAGGAGAGCCACATCTATGAGACCAAGGGCACAGCCCCTTGTGTGCCTGTATTTTTTATGATAACACTGCAGGGTCAACTCTGGGGTGTTTCATTTTTATTCCTTGAGCCTGACCAGGTTCTCTTGTGGCAACAGGGTTGTAGCTGTGGCTGGGACTGATGACCCAACCCAGGGCTCTGCAAATTCACAGAGCAAGCAGGGAAATTAAAGCTGAACGTGAAACCTCAACTCTCACCTTTTGCATTTGCAGTAACCTTCTATTTAGCCTCAGCAGAGAGTTTATGGCCAGAGCCCACTTCCTGCTATCAGCAGCACAACCACACAAGCCTGGGACGTTAGTAGGATTGAAAGCAAATTCTATTCGTGATTCCAGCCACGGATAGAGGCCAAATCCTTCTTTGCACCCAATAATTGGAAAAAATAAATAGAAACACCTACTACAGGCTGCTTGTAGTTTTATTCCTGAAAATTTACTCTCTACACAAACCCTTCTGTGTCTTCCTTAGGAAAAAGCAATGTCAGTGGGGTCTGCGTGCCAGAACTTCCCCAGGGAAGTTCCTTCTAGTCTGGCAAGCCCCAGCACTGGGGAGGTTTATCAGCTCTTCTCTCTTACATGTTACTGCAATGGGATGAGGAAGATGTCCAGGCTTGGCTGTGGTGGACAAGCAACCACCTAAAACTTCATCCTAGTCACCATGCCAAATGAGGATGGTTATTTTTAGGAACACCCCATAGAATCATCAGGGATTGGAAGGGACCTCAAAAGATCATCTAGCCCAATCTCCCTGCCAGAGCAGGATCACCTAGACCAAATCACACAGGAACACATCCAGGTGGGTTTTAAATGTCTCCAGAGGAGGAGACTCCACAACCTTTCCTGGGAAGCCCCTTCCAGTGCTCTGTCACCCTCACTATGAAGAAGTTCCTTCTGATATTTATATGGAACCTCCTATGTTCCAGTTTACACCCATTGCCCCTCATCACTAGATGACACTGAGAAGAGCCTGGCTCCATCCTGTCTTCATTTCCCACAATGTCCTCTGCCTAAAGTAGATAAAATAAACCTGATCTTAACTTTTACAATCAAGGAACCTGTGAAAAATCACCAAATTCAGAGCCTGACCACATCCTAGCCCCAAAATGTCAAAAGTCCTAGGATCAGGGACACCAGAATATAACCCCAGACCAACTCGGTCTACAATCAGTTTTAGGTAAAACCATAAAGGAGCCAAGACTTGTGGCAGTGAGACCCCCTTGACATCAGTGGGACTATCCCAATAAATTTGTAGGAGACAAAACAGGTCATGGGACTTGGCCACCCTATCTCCACGATTATGGCCTCAGGTGCCAGGGTGTTGGCAATACCACCTGAACCCCAACAGCACCCACCAGGTTCATGGCTCCAGGAGCAGTTTTCTTTCTGAGCAGGTCTGTGAGGATGAGCGAGCCACCTCTCTCCCCTGACTCGCAGGGCCTCTCCTTGCCTAGCTGACTTATCTGACTCACTGAGAACAAGATGTGGAGAAGAAGGACTGATCATGCCCTCGCTTGCCTGGGAGGCACTGCTGAACCATCATCAGGAATGGCCTGATTGCTCTGAACAAGGGGAAGCACATTTTGAAGAGGCCTGGGCAGGGATGCCAACACACATCACACTGCTCAGCTCCGCTCAGAGTCCTTCTGTGGAAGTTCACAGGAGGCGCTTCAGGACAGGGTGAAGGGCAACGGTTGAGGAGCCACAGGTCTGTCCATCGCTCACAGGACCCTAGGAAACGGCTGCCGAGACACGTTCTGCCAGCAAGATTCATGTCCAGCACCAGTGACTGGGTCTGGGGGAGGCCGTTGAGTTTAGAGGCACACAACCCCTTTGAGGAGCAGCCAGAGAGATGTGACAGAGCCACAGAAGAAGAAGAAATACTGCAGTAGATGCATGCAACCACTCCATTCCCACCCGGGATACCGCCAGCGCGATGGCAGGGAGGGAATCTGAAGTGACAGTGCTGCTTTCTCGCTCAACCGGGTGAATCCAGGACGTGGACTCGGCTTCAAATGTGACTTCCCCGTCACTTTGGGTTCAGACCTTGGTGCTATTTATAAACAGGGTTATGGGATTGGGTTCCTTCCCTTGAGGATTTTTCTTTCTCCTGAATTTTATTGATAAAACCAGATAAATCGAGAACACCATTAAGAACAAATACTAAAAACCAACAACTTAATTTTCAATGAAACAGCCAAACTACACAGATACACAGATCATTAAAGGTTGGAAGGGACCTCCTAGGGTCATCGAGTCCAACCCCCAAACTAACTCCAATATAAAGTAAATAAAGTCATACTCAGCCCATTGAGCATACGCTGGTCATGATAAGTGGAAGGAAGTCCCTCAAGAACGATGAGCAAGCTCTTCCAGGGATGGAGAAAAGCATGAGAAGAAGGCACAGTAGAAGACCCTCACCAAACTTCCCCTTTATACTGGACATGCTGTTGATGAGATGGGAACCACCTGCAGCCAACTCAGATCAGCTGACCTGGATGACTCCAAACTGCTCATGCCCAGTACACCATGAGTAATTCACTAGGTGTGATGGGAGCACCTCAGGCTGTGCCTGAGGTGCCAGCTAGTACCAAGAGAGCTTCCTGCATGGATGGAAAAGAGTCTGTGGAGAGCAGAAATCCTGGTGACTCTTCACAGAAGATCCATCTTTGGGACACCTGGCCAAGCCTGACTGCTCTGGAAATAAAATAAAGAAGGATTAAAAGATGCCATCACCCATGTGAATCAAGGAAAGGCTCTTTGCCTACCCTGAAGGACCAGTAATACCCAGCCAGACACCAGTATAAGGGCCAAAATCACAAAGCCTTAGGGTCATCCATGAGTCAAAACCAGGAGGGCTTCATCCCATCTCCCTCACACCCTCTCGTGGTTTTCCTTCTGCTGCCCTCAGGAGCTTACTCAAGGGGTTAAAGCCTGCATGTGAGTTAGTCTGGCTCCAGCTTCTGGCCTCCAGCGCTGGGGCAGGTCCCCTCTGTGCCAGGCATTCCCTCCCTGGGGAGGAATTGTCATGCAGGACACATGTTGCTCACCCCAGGCACCAGCCCCAAAGGTGTCTCAGCCCTAAATGAACAACCCCTGGATGCATTTGAATGGAAGTGGCCTCCAAAAAAACAACAGAAACAACATCAATAAAAGAGAGAACCAGGGATAAAAAAGAGAAAAATGCAGCTTGTGGGCTATGCCTTATTGGTTTTAGTCCTCTTTGCTGTCTGGAGAGAGGAGAAGAGCCCTCCAGCCCCCTTCTCCCAGCCCAGTCCATCAGCTTTTGGATCCCCTGGGGCTGAAGGAGGAATAAGACCTTTGGGATGTGGCCTCTAAGCTGATAATTGCAGCCCCTTGGCTGGCACAAGGCTCTCTCATGCCATTTTGACCCAACCGAGGTCTTCCCTCTGTATATTTTTTAATTATCCTCAAGAATGCAGAAAAACCAGTGCGAGACCCTTTCATTGGCG
>JAOXOE010000343.1:3959654-3981930 GCA_028565055.1 Phoeniculus purpureus | reverse complement strand
GAGTTGGGGAAGGCATTTTCCCCTCTTTTGTAGGGTGAGAGCCGCAGCACACACACACATCCCCCCACCCCAGCACCCCTCGGCTCTCCCAAATCAGAATTTCCAAAAGGTTTAAAGGTTTAGTTGCCACTTCTCTGTCTGGGGTCGACTGGCCAAGAATAGAGCAGGTTTGTTTTCAAAAGGAGCAGGAGACGAGGAGCCTCGTGTTTGCTGCCATCCTCCTCATCACTGTCACCATCGCCTGTTCCCTGAAATTCCAGAGGGTAGGAAATTCAAACCTTTTCTCTGGGATCTGCATCTTTCACCAGTGGGAATCAGTATTCTGGGCAAAAGTCTTTTAATTTTGTTTCTTCTTTTTCTTGTTGTTTTTTTCCCCTTTTTCTCCATGGGAAGCAGAGGGAAGATTTGATGGAGCAGATGCTGAATTTCACCTACACTTCACATTCTCCTCAACAGCCCTGTGGTTTCTTTTCACCTCCATGGTTATTTCTATGGGATACCTGGTGTTTCCTTCTGAGGACAGAGGATTTTCCAGCCTTGAGCACACTTCACCCACTCATACCATCACAAGGGCTCTCGATTAAGATCGGGTTGAGCCAGCTGGAAAAAAAGGAAGAAGTGGTTAATTATGAAAAAAATAAACAAATAAATACACAGACACAAGTTTTCCATTGCCCTAGAGATCACCCCAAATACTCATGTGAAAGTTGAGCAAACCAGGAGAAGGCGAGTGGGAAGGGGGTAATGAATAATGTGCCCCAAACTGGATGTGAGAGCTGAGTGATGTGTGAAGTCACAGCTTGTCCAGGTGACAGGTGCCAGCGCTTTTTTCCTTTTTCTCCTTTTTTCTCCTCCTTTTTTCCTTCATTTTATTTCGCTTTCACTTTTCCTGATCGGTCCTTTTTTCCTTTCCTTTTCCTCTTTTCCTATTTACCATTTTTCTTTTTATTTCCCTATTTTCCTTTTATTTCCTCCTTTTTATTTTCCTTTTTTTCCCTTTTCTCCTTTCTTCCTCTTTCTCCCTTTTGCCTCTTTCTGCTTTTTTTTCTCCTCTTTTTCTTTCATTTTTCCCCTTTCTTTGTTTCTCTCTTTTCCCTTTCTGCCTTTTTTCTTCTTCTTTCCTTCCCTTTTCTCCTTTTTCTTTTTCCCTTTCTGCGTTTTCTTTTTACCCTTTCTTCTTTCCTTTTCTTCCTCTCTTTTTCCTTATTTCCTTTCCTTTTTCCCTTTCTTCCTCCCTTTCTTTTTTCTTTCCCCCTCTTTCTTCTTTCCTTTCTCCCTTTTCCGTTTATTTTTCGCCTCACGTTATTTTTTGTTCCTTACTCCCTTTATTTCCTCCCCCCCCCCCCCAATTTCCTTTTAGGGCTCTGATACATCCCTAATCATCGAGCTACGCCTTCATTTAAAAGCCAGCAGACTGCAGCCGAACTGCGCCGCAGAAATCCGACGTAAGGATAATTTGGAGGATCCCAAACCGCTGAGTCAGCGGCGGAGCCCATCTCCATGGCTGGAATATTGTTTCTAACTCCTGCTGCTGTGCTTCACTTACTGTTATACCGATTGTATCGTGTAATTATTGTTTGTTTTCCAAAAATGTAATTACTCTTCCTTCCCCTCCCCCTCTTTGTTTTCTTTGCAGCGTTAAATCTGCCGAATGCCTGAGTGAGAGAGAAAATAAAACAAATTTTAAAATGTAAAAGCTCATGAAAAGGAGGGGGGGAAAGGTCTTATTCTCTTTTTAGCCACAGATTTTTATCTCTCTCGGGCACCTTCTCACATCGAAGACTGAATAAAAATCCCCTCCCGTGTAGGATAAAACCTGGGGCAGCTCCCAGCCCCATCTGAGGAAGCCACGGGCAACCCCACACATTTCTCTCCTCACCTGGAGAGCAGCAACCTGAGGAGGGGGTGTGAGACAGTCCCCGAATCTATTCCTGCCCAGTTGAGCTTCAGTAAATCATCGATGGGTGAAATTACAGCCGCTCACTTCAGATGGGATGTGATGGAGACGATGGGCTCCCAGTGACTCCAATCCCTCTCCCAGCTTCATCAGACAACACCTTCCCTCCTGGCCGGGGGTGTTTGGTGTGAGGAATCTCCCATGTGGGCCAGAGAGGGTGAGAAAGGGAGAGAGATCAGGTTGGAGCCCAGAGAAGTAACTAACTTCTTGTTTGAGGGGAGATAAAATTAAAGTTAACAGGGAAGGCAGGAGATGGGGAGCGGGGGGTGGGGGGTTGCCTCGCAAGCTGATTACCCCTGTGAAAGCCGCTCCATCTCCTCAGCCATCGGGTAAGTCCTTTATCACGAGGTGGCACAAGCCCTGCCGGGGGCTTTCGGTGGCCCGGAGGAAGGAGCCGGGCTGGCAAGCGGGATGCGGCTCCGCCAGGCTGCGCCAGTAGCCGCGGGCGAGCGGCCCCAGCTGCGAGGTGGCCGCTTTGTGATGGAGCCGGGCAGAGCGCGGCGGGGACCGACGGCCCCTTTTTTATTATTATTATCATTATTTTGGGTGTGAAATCACCGTCTTTCTTAATTGAGCCACAGCCAGGGTTACCTCGGGTGTGCCAAGCCGCGCAAATGTGGGATTCGGGGCAAACCTCTCCCCCCCCGGCTCCGCCTGCAAGGACCAGCTGGGGCGACGAGAGGTTTTTTTGGTGGGTCCATGGCAAGTTCACTGCAAATTCACGCACAGACTCTGACCCCATCTAACAGACTCCGGGGAAATGTAACACACACCCCCAAACAAATAAAAAATTAAAATAAAGACGGATGGAGGCTGGGGAGGGATGAGCCCCGCGTAGGGATGCGCAGATGCGCAGCATCTCCCACTCATCCACCCCGCCGCCACCGCGGGAGATGGGTCGTGTCGGAGGATCTCGGCTCTTCTTCACTCTCCCCACCAGCAATTTTTATTATTATTATTCGGTTTTCTCTATTTTTAATCGTTTCTTTATCTTATTGACTTTTTCGAAGTTTATTAAAAGGAGAAAGGATTTTAAAAAGAGGGTTTTTTAATAGTTTATACTTTTTCGAAGTTTATTAAAAGGAGAAAGGATTTTAAAAAGAGGGTTTTTTAATAGTTTATATTTTTTCTCTTTTAAACGTTTTCCTTTGAAAATCATTTCTTGTTCTTTCTGGAATAGTTTTTCCTTTCTGTTTTGGATATTTGTAACCGTTTTGCTCTTGTGTTTCTTTTTTCCATCACTTTTCTCTTTTTTCTTTCTTTTTAGAAGAGTTTCTCTCTTTTTTAAACCTTTTTTTTATGTTTACCCTTTTTTAACCATTTTCCTCTTTTTCCTTTATTTTAATGGTTTGTGGGTTTTTTTCTCCCTCTCCGTTGCAGCCAGCCTCTCAGCTTGCTGATCGCAGTTGGTGTTTCTGGGCCAACAACACTTGTATTTAACCTAATTAAAACCGACCTTTTAAAAATCTGAAATATAAACACGCCTTTTTTCCTTTTTTTTACTCCCTCCCTCCCGTTCCCCCCACCCCCCTTTTCCTTTCCCTACTCCCATTTAACAATTTCACGTTTGACTCTCTGGGCTGGAATTCGCAGAGCTGGGGAGGAGGGGGAGAAGGAGGGAACAGGGAGGGGGGTGAGAAGCGGCAAAACCTGCGGCTGAGGCGGAGGGACCGGCTGTGCCCGCGCATCCCCGACGGGCTCCAGGTACGCAGTTCCCTCTCTCCCACCCGGGACAAAATCCCCCCGCCCAGCTCCTTCCTCTTCCTCCTCCTCCTCCCCCCCTGGATGGCCAGGGAGGAACAAGCAGGTGTCCTCCACTCCAGAAGTCGGGGTGGTGACACTACTGTCCTGTCGGGATTCACAAGGGGACAACTCCCCATTCCCGAGGGAGGGGGAAGCGCTTCCTTCTGAGCGATTTTCAGCTGCGCAAGTTGCACGGGGTCCCATCGTCCCGCCTGCTGCTTCCTGAGGGCTGGGGGGGATCAGAGCAAACCCCCGGAATAATTCGGTGCCTTCGACACCCACTCTCGCAAAATTTCAGTCACCCTCGCACAAACTTAACGATTTTTTTTGCTCTCAATGAGAAATTTAAACTTTTTTTTTCCAGAGCAAGCACAAAGACGTTAATTTAATTTTAAAATTCTATTTATTTTACTCTATTTCACTCCCTTCCACTTTTTCTCATTTTACCTCCTTCCCACTTCTCATTTTACCCCCTTCCACTTCCCCCCACTTTACCTCTTCTTTCATTTTACTTTTTTTTTCCCTGTCCTGGGTAATCAAAATTACCCCGGGATTTTTTTTCCCCTTTACCCCGCATTACAAAGAATTTTGTTAAAGCGAGCCAGGCTAATTGCTGCCAGAAGAGCTTTTTCTAGAAAAATCTGCTTTTCATAAGGCACTTTCTGTGGGTGTCGCGCTTCAATCCAAACCTAAAGAGGATTTTTTTTAGATATCTAATTTTTTTTAATCGATTTTTCTCAGCAAAGCCCCACTTTAGTTAAAAACTAAGTGGAGGTGTTTTTGAAAGGACAAACCCCAGTGAAAAAGCCGATGGGGGATGTAGGACCAACCCCCTCCGCCCCTCAGCCTATTCCCAGCCCTTTACTCTGTTACCAGCGTCATGGATTGTGGGGATGGGGGTGGATTCACACGAACCCCCCCCTAGCCCCGACATAATTTGGCTGCCCCCACATCAGGAAAAAGATATTTTCTCCTTCTTCATGAGGCTGATTTTGTCGGGTTGTTTTTTTTTTTTTATCTTTTACTTTTTGGGGATGGTTCTGTTGATTTCCCCCCTTCTTTTTTTGGGGGGCTGATGTAGTTATTGATTATTTTTTTCTACCCCTCTTGTGTTTGTTTTTTTTTTAATTTCATTTTTCTTTTGGGAATTTTGTTCGGGGCTTTTTCCCTTTTTTCTTTTTGGGTTATTTCTATTGGGTTTTTTTCTCCCTGTTTCTTGTCGGGGTGATTTTTATGTGGTCTTTACCCCCACCCCTTCCCCAAACCGCCTTCGCAGGCAGCGCAAACTCAGCCGGGTGCTGCTCAGCGGCCCCTTTTGTTCCCTGTTTTTGAGGAGTGGGGGGTCCCTCCTCTCGGCCGTGATAAAAGGAGACAGGGCTCTGAAAGGGTTTGATTGAAATGGCGTGTGCCAGGCTGATGGGAGCCAGCGAGGGACAAAGCGCCGAGGAGCCACGGACACTCGAGCAATTATTCCTCCACGCTGAAGGTGGATTAGTGCGATGGAAAGAAGCATATGTTGGGCCTGGGGCGACACTCCCCCCGGCTGGGTTTAGAGAATGAGAGCAGAGAAAGAGGCTGAACCTGGAATATCAACTATCCCGGAGACAGCCCACCCCAACCCCCCTCCTCTCCTCCTCTCGCAGCCTCTCCAGAAGTCTCAGGAATGGAGAGGAGACACACAGCTCTACAGATCAATAGAGATGCATGCATCCATGCCAACATTTCTAGGAGATACCACAGATTCATTTAGGTTGGAAAAGACCTTTAAGATCATCAAGTCCATCTGTTAACCCAACTGTCCCAAGCCCACCAAAGCACTCACACACACACTTCTATGCGCAGGTACCTCAGGGGGGAAGCTACCCGAGCTGTGACAATGCCAACAGATACCCCACTGGCATCAAAGACGATGATAGCCAGGTCTGCTGCAGGCTTTAGTTTCCCCAGCAAACATCCCCAAAGCAGCTGTGATGAAGAATGAGGTGAGTCCATCCCCAGGGTCCCCTACAGGCTTGGGGTAGAAGCCTCAATTGCCCCTTTTCCAGACTGTTTTCTTCCAGGCTTCGTCCATAGAGTCACACAACCTCTTCAGCTGAGAGAGACCTTTAGGATCATCAAGTCCAACCTTCAATCGAGCATTGGCAGGTCACCACTAAACCTTGTCCTGGGGCATGAGGTTCATTCACACATTTTTTAAATCCCTCCAGGTATGGGGACACCACCATCACCTACTTTTTCTCCCTCTCCCCCATGAAGTCCTGTCATTTCCAGCAGCAAAGCTGCAGGTTCTCACAAGAGTGTGGGAAAGGAATGAAAAGTCCTATCAGATAGCACCTACCCAAAACACCATCACCCCAGAAGCAACCTGCACCCAGCCTCTGTGGCAGTAGGATGTTCACCAGTTTCTGGCTTGGGTCATCTGCACCACAGGCCCCAGAACCCAGGCAGGAAGAGCAGGAGCACATCTTTAGCACTGTTACAGGGTAGCTCACAAGGAAAGGAGTGATGAGGTCAGGCACAGCCCCTACCCTCTCCTACTCCAGGTCTGTCCTGCCATCCTTCTTGGACACACCAGCACATCCTGAAGCATAGGAACTCTTCCCAGTGGCTCTCTCTCCATCACTGGAGAGGAACAGTGGATCATAAACAGAAAGGAGAGGCAAAGCAGCATCAAGGCAGGAAGTTTGGTAACAATTCAACCAAAAACCATAATGTAGAGAAGAAATACCCATCCTTCAGCCCATGAGCGTAACCACACTGCTCACGTTCCTGCCAGTAACCAAATTCTTCTTCCAAAACCCCAGAATCAATAACAGCAACAGGGTATTAAGAGCATCTCTGGATGGGGAAGGTCCTCATGGAGATGCTGCAGATCTCCTAGAGAAGTGTCTGGGCACAGCACTGCTGTGGAAGGATATGGTGAAAAGGCTGGTGCTTCAGGACAACAGGACAATCTCTTCCTCACCAAGACTGTGCTTTTCCAGTTTACCCACCTTGACCTGGTTTGAAACCACCAGTGCTGGGTGCTGGCACCTGCCCTGCCAAATCAGGGCCTGAAGGAAAAAGGCCACTGGGAACCGATGGGTCTCTCCTGTCCCTCTGTTGGGTAGATAAGATATTGTGGCCCTTTAGGCCACCAGAGTTGAACACCAGAGCAGCCAACAAGTCAAGAACACAAATCTCCATCACCATAGTTTCTGTGACCCAAAAAAAGCCCAGAAAGCTCAACTAGAAGAAGAGGAACCAGGCTACTGAGCTAGGCTGAAGCCACTCCAGCTCTGCTAGGAACAAGTCTTTTCCCCTGTTTCCACTTTCTCATTTATTTTGAGTGAGTTTGGGGTTATTAAGCTGAACACTGCAAACACAATAAATTAAGAACTGGGCTTAACTGGTTGGTTGTCCCCCTCCATCCTGGAGGACCAACATTCATGTCACCACTGCTCATTTCCACGGCCCTTCTTGCACCTGTAACTCCAGTAATGAAGCCATTTGTTATTTATATTGCACCTTCCCCTCCATTCTAAATTTCTAACGATCCAACCCTGTTTTATGGCCCTGACAAGGCTGAAAAACCAGTGTGGACTCCCAATAATTGAGTGACACAGGAGGGAAAAAAAAAACCTTTAGCCAGAACGAAGCAGATGTTAACTTCACGCAGTCCCCTAACTTGATTATTCATTGGACGCGTTAGACAAGCATTAGTGATTGATAATGACGCTCATTAACCCCTTTTCCTCTCCCAAGCAGCCAAGGGACGCCAGCAGGACTCTGCAAACAGCTCACACTGGGTATCAAGGCATCGCCAGAGCCGATGGAGGAGGATCCATGAGCAGCTCCAGCAAAAAAAATCCCGTCTCCAGTGGACACCAAATTCCACTTCTTGGCTTGGGAAGGAGAAAGCTGAGCTCTGGGAATCTGGTCCAGGCTCTGTATAGAGGAATTTAAAGATGAGTAAACAAATGAAGAGCCGATCTGATTACACAGTCGAATTTATCATGGACGATAAAGAAAATCACCGCTCGATGTTGAGGGTTGGGAGAAACGAACAGTCCCAGCAAGTGAATAAAACGTATTCAATTAACGAAAAAAAACCTTCTGCACTTCTGAACTGAAGTGGAATCGACTGTAATTGATTTATTTGAAACCAGAGGTTAAGGACTGAATTAGCTAAGTACAACTGGGTATTTCAAGCCACTGACTTCTCAAATGTCAGATCCCTTCTATTTTAAATATTATTTCAGCTGCGGGGCATTGCTGTCCCGATGGCTGTTCCACCGGTTAAATCTCAAATTATATTAATATTCGATTTTTTTTTTGAGGGAGGGTGGGGTAAAATCACAAAGAGGAGGGATGTTCTCGTTCATGGTGAAAGAGCAGCGAGCTGGATGTGGGTTTGCATGGAGGAACGAGCTGAGTGGACAGTGATGGTCTAACACCCTCACACTGCTCACCCTCATTCCAATGAATGCACAAATTATATTTCCAATAAATAAAATACATATTTTTGATGGGCATACAAATGACCTAAAATTTCACAAGCAGAAAAAGCCTAATTACAGAATCACAGAACATTAGGGATTAGGAGGGACCTCAAAAGATCATCTAGTCCAGTCCTGCCAGAGCAGAATCACCTAGACCGAGTCGCACAGGATCACATCCAGGTGGGTTATAAATTATATATTTAAAGCATTTATTTATTATGACCTTACCACATCTCGGTGTTAAGGCCACTTTCTCCATCACCCAGTACAAAGCGTTTAAACCGGGGATGGGTTTCAGTACTAACAACGAGCATCCGTAAATCTCGATGCGAACAAACAGCATTTAATAAATAAAAAATAAACACTACTAAAAATAAAAGAAAGCAGAGTATTTCTGTGCTGCTGCTGCTGCTGCTGCCGCAGAAAGAGCAGCGCCGTATTTGCTGTTTATGAATGCTATTGTGCCCGGGGTTAGGATCCCACACGCAATCTGAGATGCAGCCAAGAAAAACAGCCCTGATAGACAATGCTTCACTTCACCTGCTACAACGCCCCGCATTTCATTTCTGTCAAGAATATGTACAGTTAGGGTTCATTCACCTCATTATTTCGTTACATCCACTTTGCAGTTAACCGGTCTCTCTCTCTCTCTCTCTCTCTCTCTTTTTCTCTGTCTCTCAGAAAATAATAAATAACTGGGTTGGGTTGGGGGTTTTTCTGAACAATTGTGGCTCTGCATGCCAAAAGCTCTGCTTCTGCTGCCTAGGATGGGGGAAATATAAATAAAAAAAATGATGTTCCCCGCTTTTATAAACTGGCCAGCGCTGGGAAAATAGAATTTAGACTCCACCAACTCTCTTTCTGCTCGGTGAGATTGATTTTACACTGCCTTCCGTAAGCAGATTACCGAAGCAAAATGAAACATCTTGGGTTTTATCTAATGCTCTGCTTCACCAGCCCCTACCAAACGTCAAAATATATGAGCACATGTTAATTCTCTTTGCGGCTTTACTGTAAACGCCTCCCTCGGAACCTCCTCCAGCTCTGCCTGAGCAAAAAGGAATAAAAAAAAAGAAACCAGAGAGACAGGGAGGGAAGAGAGAAAAATCAGCCACCACCATCATCAAAACACCATCAGCACTTAAGAAGATCATGTCTTTAAAATGCCTTCACATTCTAGACTGCTTTACCTCCTCCTTCCTGCAGAATCATCTAATCCAACCTCAGCCCAGCCTCACCTGTCCTGGGCCACAGATCCCAAGTCTGAACCCTCACATGATTTTACAGCCCATCTTCCAGACATCCAGCTCTTGGGATCTTTTTCTAAAAAAAAAAAAAAAAACAAACCCAGATTTTCCCCCTTCACAACTGGTTTCCACCAAGCAGAAGCTCAAGATTAAAAAAAACCCACTCAGATTCCTCCTCAGCTGACCGAAGCATCTCCAAATGTCACTCTGTGCATTCCACCCGCACACACGAACCATCAATCAGAAATAATCTGCCTCCTGCAAGATCTCACTAAAGTTCACCACCGTGAGATGATTTTGTTGGCATCGACTAAGGAGCTTTTCCTTTTTTTCCCTTTTAAGCTTTTCTTGATGGGGAGGGAGCACCTGGCTTTGATTCCTCAATCTATTTAATTGCCTTTTCCTTAGCACCTAATTGTTGGTATTTTTTGGTAATCAGTCCTTCTCCTGACCATATGGGGGAAGGGGGGTGTTTAAATCTCCATCAGGACAACTCCACCTCGAGAATCACAGAGCATTAGGGATTGGAAGGGACCTGGAAAGATCATCTAGTCCAATCGCCCTGCCAGAATCACAGAACATTAGGGATTAGAAGGGACCTCGAAAGATCATCTAGTCCAATCGCCCTGCCAGAATCATAGAATCATTAGGGATTGGAAGGGACCTCAAAAGATCATCTGGTCCAATCCCCCCACCAGAATCATAGAGCATTAGGGATTGGAAGGGACCTCAAAAGATCATCTAGTCCAATCCCCCCACCAGAATCACAGAACATTAGGGATTGGAAGGGACCTCAAAAGATCATCTAGTCCAATCACCCTGCCAGAGCAGGATCCTACAGGCTTCTAAATCCCTTGTGTGCTACATAAAAACATAAATAAAAAAACCTAGAGGTCAACATAAATAAAATAAAACTTTATTATTTTTGGTTTGTTTGTTTGTCTGTTTTAAATAAAATTACCTTTCGGTTAAAGGAAAGCTAGGGGGTCATTCTGTTAGTACTACAGACAAGTTATGTTTGTCTCTTTTATCCAAAAAAAAAGAAAGAGAATAAAAAAAGGAAGAAAAAGAGAATACATTGTGCTTTATTGTGTCATTTGTCTGAATACAGACTCAGTGGAATTATCTAAATGATACCCTGCTCTGAACTCCAAGTTGAAAGTAAGTTTTTATTATACTTGAGGGAAACAATGGGTTCAGCTGCTTATTGCAAGGAGCAATTGTCAGGGGAGAGTTAAACTCAATTACTGTAACCATACTGAATAAAAAATACTGCCAAGAACAAAAATACGCCTGGGTAAAAGACAGCCACTGAATAAAAAAAAAAAACCAAAAACAACAAAAAATAAAGAATAAAATTTAAAATAAATTGTTTAAAAAAAAATCGACATAAAGGGTATCAAATATTTATTTATCTGGGCAACAAAGGGCTAGGATACACTGAGAGGCATGGAAAGGACTGCCGCCACAACCCAACACAATACGGCTAGCACTGCTTCCAACATGGCCAGTGGAGGTACAGGATGCCAGGTGGTCCCCAATGGTTGAAGTTCTTTGGAAAGAAAAACCAAAAAAAAAAGAAACTCCCCCCAACCCCCCAATCCCCAACCCAGCAAATAGAAAAGAAAATAAAGAACAAAACCAAAAGAGGAAGAAAATAAAAACAAGCAAACAAAAAGGGGAGGGGGAGGAAGAGGAAAGGAAAGCTCAGTCTTGGATTTCTTTTTTTAAAAAAAGACAATATTTATTGCTCTGATGGTGCTTTCGTTCTGCACAAACACATAAGGGGCTGTAAAACCACTAACATGTCTTTTAAAAAAAACCTCGCCAGGGTCCAACATCACTTTTATTTTTGTCTTTCGATGAGAAAACTAAACGCTCGTACTAATTTATATATAAAAAACCCATGGTTCGCTTTTTTTTCCTTTTTATTTGTTCAGCTGCGTCATTTGTCGCCTTTTTAACATGCTACAACAGGGCTAAAAATGATGAATCCCAGAGAAAAACCCCCGAAAAACCTCTTGATAGCTAAATAAGTACCATGAACCACATGATGAACTAAGAGGGGAAGAGAGAGATTTTTTTAAAACCCACTAAACGAGAGGTAAACGAGATCACCAGATAAATAAAAAAACAAAACCAAAACAAAACAAAAAGAAGGCTTCAAACAGACTCACCATATTTACAATTCCCATTAAATTACACATAAATAAATATATACATACATGAACACCGATTCCCTTATCGAATCGACCGTGAATCGTGTCGCCACAGAAAGTTCGAGTTGGTCGCTTTTACCTCGGACAGCAAAAAGTTCTGCAAACTGAAGATATGACATGGAACCGCTTGTGGTTTGTGTTCAAGTTTATTCACAATACTGATAAAACGTCATCAGTCCTTTGAGTGGGGGCGGGGGGGTTGCCTTTCGTTTGCCCGTTGGACTTTCGCCTCTTTTTTGTCGTCTTTCCTTTTCTTGTTGGTTGTCTTTTTCAATATGGCTACAATCTTAACTGAAGTTTAGGTAAGGGAAGGTGGTGATTCAGTCCGGTGAAGCTCATAGAATTGATTGTTTTTTAAAGGATTATTTATTTCTTTTTGAGCTTTTTTTTTTTAAATTTTTTAATATATTTTTAGAAAAAAAGTCCTTTTTTTTTTCCTTTTTTTTGTGTGATTTTTTTTCCTCCTTTTGTTTTATTTTAAAAAAAAAAAGTTCACAAACTCAAGACAGAACTTTTTTTTCTTTCTTTTCTTTTTTTTTTGTTTCCTCCTTTTGCCGGCTCCGTTCCCCCCTCGGTTCTCTCAGGCTCCAAAACCAGCGGTGGCAATGGGAAGAGGAGCGGGGACGAGAAGCGAAGAGGGAGCAAATGGAAATGTGGATGGTGGAACGGGGCGAGGGGAAGGGGGCAGAGAACAGCGCGGGCAGAAGGATGCTCGTTCCGTCGCCGTCGCCTGGGCAGAGGGGGACGAAGGGACCGATGGGCCACGAGCGGGGAATGGGAAGAGTAAAGAAGGGCTGGGGACATCTTCACTTTCGGTGCTTCTCCTCTTTGTCGCCGCTTTTGCTGCTGTTGTCCGTGTGGCTGTTGGGGTTGTTGCTGAGGTACATTTTGTCCATGGCCTTGAGCGCCTCGGTGAGATAGTTCTGGAGGGCGGTGACGGCCGCGCACACCGCCGGGCTCCCAAAGCCGTGCGAGATGAGGTTGAAGTGGGTCAGGCAGCTCTGGATGCCCGGCTCCAAAATGGGGTTGGGCCGCGAGTTCCCCAGGGGAGATCGGTCCTGAGCCAGCAGGTCGGTGAACTCTTTACAGATCTGTCTGTAGCACAAATGGAGCAGAGAGACACAAGGAGGGAGGCAGGGGACGAGAGAAAGGGACAAATGAACCATCACCGGCAGCCCAGGAGTGCTCCCGGCTAGAGGGCACAAGCCCCAGATCAACGGGACTGCCCTCGACTCTCCCCATCCTTGCCCTGAACCCTCACCCTTCCCCAAGTTCTCACACAACCCCCTTCCCTTCACCTTGGCATCACACCCGGCCAACGCAGCAAGAACAGTCACACTGACACACCTATCCCCCACCAACCCCCCAGGACACCGCTGCCCAGCTGGGGTTCGGGCTTAGACCCTCAGGTTCAAGGTTCCCAGGAGGGAGCAGATGGGCTGCAAGAGGCTAAAAAGGAAGGCTCAGGGGTTTATCCAAGGTGCTTTAGTTTTTAGGGGAGTGGAGAGAAACGTGGGGTCTCTTCCTTCACAAGAAAGGGACAAAGGAGCGAGGGCCGAGGGGGGGACTGGGCCTTTAAACTCGTCTGCTCCAGAACATCTCCACCAGCAACCCCAAAGGGACCTTCCCGCGCTGGGGACGGCTGACGCCAACCGGGCTCTGGAAATTTCCTTCCAGGGCGGTAGGAGACAAGATACGAGGGCACAATGTGCGCAGATGGATGGGGAAATAACACCCCTTCCTAGCCAAGAGCCCGCAGAGGCCTGTTGAGGCCGATCCCTACAGGCCACCACGCTAATGTCTTCCAGGCAGAGCTCTGCTCCCATCCTCTGCCCGTGCCCTCCAGCACCGTGCCCTTTGCTGACACCTCTGCTGCTAATTAAGGGCCACGGAACAACCCTCTGCATTTCCAGCAAACCATCTCAGACCCACCACCTGGAAGGTCTAGGCAGTCCCCACCAACAGCAGCCACCCCCTCTGAAAATAGGGACTCGCAGTGGGCACCCCGCACTGACAGAGCGGCTCAGGCACAACGAACCGTCGTTGGGAAGAACCGAAACGGTGCCAGCTGGATTTCACTGCCCACGGGTTAGGGCCCTTCTACCCAAGACGATACGTCACATGAAAAGGCTCCAAAAATCATAGGATCAATGAGGTTGGAAGAGACAACATGTTCTGCTCTGCGGAATCACCACCTTTTGCTTTAACTAAATAACCCCAACGACTGTCACCACTCGTTTTCAAGACAACTGCACAAAGCGACCTGATGGGCACCGAGCTGGGGTTCAGAGCTCTGCTACAGCACGAGGCACCCAAAGCCATCTCCCAGCGGCTACGTGGCCAACGCTGGCCAAGGAAAGTTCCCAACGTGGGTCTGCCGCCCTCCCCTCGCGGGTCTGCCGCCCTCCCCTCGCTCCTGAAGGGAAAGGTAAATGTCTTACTTTGTAGCTAGGAGCATGTTTTTTCTTGTGACTTGCTCGTTTGGATCGGAATGTTGTCGGTTGAGAAATTCAGCTACTGCTTTGGCAGGAAATTCTGTCTCACAAACGTACCCGAAATCTCGAGCGAGGTGTACGGCTTCTCCTGGAAAAGGGAGGCAGGGGGTGGGCATGAGAGGGACACGTCAGGACACATGGCACAGGGCTCAGACAGAAGCTGAAAAAGAGAACAAACCCCCCAAAACAAACCCCAAAAAGCACCACATTCTACTGGGGCTTTTCCTCTGCAAGGCTCAGGACTGTTTTCTTCCCCCCTCTTTGAGGAAGGCAGGTAAGAAATGCTAATCGGGTCTTATCTCGCAGGAGTTGTCTTTGCTTCAGTGAGGGCGATGCAAATGTGGGTTTTCATGACAATTGTTAGGAGAAAGAATTTTTCATTGACTAACAGATACTTTTAGACAGGCAGGCTCCATCCTCCTCCAATTCACTCTTTGATTTACATCTCCAAACCTGCCCCAGTGCCACGTAGGGAATGCTACAGTCCCCTATATTCCTTTGCCACTGCCCCCTATATTCCCTCGCCACTGCCCCCTATATTCCCTCGCCACACATCAATGACCAATACTGATCATAATTACTCCTAGAGCCCTCCTAAATAAAACGAATTGAGCAGCTAAGCGCTTAAAATTTAACTTGATCGCATATAATTGCACGTTTTCATCCTCCCCCCTGCTCCACCCCGACAAACCGATTAACCATGAGAATTTTTAGGGTCATTCCAGCAAGTCTGTCTGTTTTGTTGATTTTTTTCCCCCCCCCCCAAACCTTTGGTTTTAATTTCCTGAACCAGTTGGTTTTTACTGCAGGGCTTCCTGCCATTAGCTCCAGCTCCGGAAGAACGCATGCGCCAATTAGAGCTTCAAAGCCTCAGTCCAGTGAGCTTGTTTCCATAAAATGGAGCGGATCATAAACAATAACAGTGCTCCAGAAACTGCCTCGGCGCTACGGGACTCCCCGGCAACGTTTAGATCATCACCACCAACCCCTTCCTCAAAATTAGCCGCCGTCACTGAGTTGTGCGGAGAGGCGACCTCTGGGTTTGTGATTATTTCTGGTTTTTCCATGAAAATAATAAAATCAACCCGTTCTTTCCAAAGGCACTGTGTGCGTGAAAGCCAAACGGAACAATAGGTTACCATAAACCCTTCGCCAGATTCATTAACATCACAGATCATGCGAAGCAAACTCTACCAGATCTAGACTTGCTACAAGTCTTCCCCCCGTGGTGATTTTTCACCACAGTGCAGGCAAAAACCTTCCCAAACTCATTTTCACACAGTATAAGGACAGTGTGGCCACTAATGCTGATGATAAAGCCAACCAAAAATGATGAAGCATGGCGTTGCCCAGCACCTTTCTTCCCCCATCCCTTTGAACATTGAAGGTTTCCTCACAGAACACAAGGCAACAACAAAACAGAGCAACCAACTCCCTCCTACACAGACAAACTTTAAAGCTAAACCTGCCTGGCCTAGGATGGGATTTGAGAAGGGCTTTGGAGACTGAACCACTCAGTTAAAGCCATAAGAGAGGGGGGAAAAGGAAGAGGATCCACCAGCTGGCCTTGGGTTTGGTTTGCACCAGTCCGTGCAATGCTGTAACTGCTTCAAAAGTCTATCGCTGTGAGCTTTTGAGTTCCCACCTCCTGGCTCTGACAGCACAAGGCATGGAAAAAAGTTCTTGAGGAGAACGATGCAACCATGGGGACACGTGTTTGGAGAATGAGAACCAAAGGGGAGATGGGGAGGGGGTTGGTGGTGCAACTGCGAGGCTTTCAGGACACCGTTACGTCATTGCTGAGGTCAAGAATTCCCGAATTAATTCAGGAAGTAATGGTCATGCATTTCCCCGGTGCAGATGCTGGAGAACTTCAATGATTTAGCTCTGTGTGGCTGCGGGCTGGGGGTGAGAACAAACCGCAAGTGGTGGCGGCTTCCGACATCTCCAACTGCCCAGCTATCTTGGTTGTCCACCTGTGGAAGCCAGACAGCAGCCCAGCACAAAGGCTCTGCCCCCCATAACTTCCAATATGACATTTCAGGCTCTTTTACAGGGCTGAACCCACAGCCTCTGCCCGTGAGGACCCTTTCCCATGCTGCTTCCAAAGAGATTCATGAGGGAGCCCTGAAAACTTCCGTCTCAGAGACTTTACAGCAGATCGATGGTAGGATGCAATGTCAAGTCCTCAGGACTCACACAAGCCCCGTTTCAGTTTAAAACAAGAAGTAAAAGGAAAAAATTAACCTTTTTGAGGTTTTTTTTCCCCCAGAGGCATAGAAAACAACATCCTTCTGAACAAATTCTATCCAGCAGCATGGACTCAGGGGAATAAATCCCCGACCAAACCAACCAATCCAACCCAACAGCTAAGTCTGCCATCAGACAAAAGCAACGGGCACGTTAGCCCGAGGAGCCGGTGGGCCACTTACCCTCCACGAGTGAGGTGAGCAAGGTGACGTTGGCAGCTTTGCGCCTCCCGGCCGGCAGGTTTAATCCAATTTTGTCCAGTTTCTCCCTCAAAGATCTCCCTCCATTTTTAGACTTCGCCCTGTTCAGCACGGAAAAGGGTTGAGAAACAGGGCTGGGGGTCCCCGCTCCCACCCATTGATCCCCCCACGTCAACTGCCCAGAGAGGGGAGCTCAGGGGTAGGTTTTGGTGGGGGCTGAAGAGTGTTGCTGAAAGCTGCCTTAGACACAGGAATTGGGCTTTGGGTTTCTTCCTGTCCAGGGATCAGGGACCTGCCCTAAGGAGTGGCACATCATGACCAGGTGTGACACAATGGACCCCTGAGGCAACCACAGAACACGGACCCTCTTCAAGGTCCATGTGAATCCATAGAGCTCTGGGCACACCATAACGGGGAGGCAGGATTCAGGAGATTCCTGAATGAACCACCTTGATGGCACAATGCAAGCAGGGTAGGGGCAGCCAGTTACTCCTCATCCCTGGAGGGGTTTCAAAGACACCTAGACGTGGTGTTGACAGGCGTGACTTAGCGATGACCTGAAGGTGCTGGGTCAACCTGATGATGACCTTATGGGTCTTCTCCAACCAAAACGACTCCATGGCAGGAGGAGGTGGCTTTATACACCCAGTAGCCCCATACCCGTAGAAGTGGGACCTCACTTCATCAGTTGCCATGGTTACACACACACACACGCACACACACCTACGAAGCCCCGTGTAACCCCCCCCAACCCCCTCCCCGTCTGCGCCATCGAGCCTCCCGGCAGCGCGCTGCGCCCCCTAGCGCCGGGCAATGCGCACCCCGGGGTCCGCTCCAGCCCGCCCTTCCTCCTGGTCGCCCTCCTCCTCCTCTCACCTCCGCAGCACTCCGCCCAGCAGGGACGCGTTGAGGCACTCGGGCGGCGAGAGGCGTCTCTGCACTTCCGCCACCGTGACCTTGTACTTGGAGGTGGAGCTGAGCAGCGAGAGGCGGCCCGGCACCGAGCAGAAGACCTCGTTGGGGTTCACCACCCCGCCGAAGAGCGTGTCCTTGTTGATGGGGATGGAGGAGACGGCGTTGTTGTTAGACTTGGACAGGGACACGGGGCCTGCAGGGAGGGAGGAGCAGGGAGGTGAGGGTGAGGAGAAGGGGGGAGGTGGGGAGAATTAGGGTGGGTATTTTGGGGGCGGTGATCGTGGTGATGGATGAAGGGTGAGAGGAAGACATCGCCGCCACCGGCCCCGCACCACCGATGGGAGGAGCAGGGAGAGAGCGGGGCAAGCCCTCACCCCACATTAAAAAAATCCAACTAACAACAAAAAAATAAAACAACAACAAGCCGGTGCCTCCCACCATGTCGAGACGGGGGTGCTGATGTTCCATCCCATCGGCACCGTTAGATGCTTCAGAGGAGAAGCGCATCCCGCCTGCATCTCATAGCCACCTCGGACAGGGACCGGCCACCCCACCCCTTTGCCCCGCCATGCAGCCCCTGGTCCGGTTTTGGATGGATGGCTTGTGACATTAATAGCTCCAGGAAGGCTAATGGATACAACAGGAGTTAAACGAACTCTGGAGATTACTAATAAAAGAGCCAATTATCATGTCGCCTTGGAAAGAGCATCTCTTAAGATTTATCCCGTGCGCATCTAATTTGACGTGACAAAGGCTTTGCAGGCAGGGGTTGGGGTGGGGGTGAAACTTTGGAGCTTGCCGACCGTGGGGCCACGGAGCGGCTCTACCCAGCACCTTGCTCCGGTGACATGCTGAGGCACCCCCAGAGCTACGACACCCCACCCCCGCCCCGAGATCCGTTTGCACCCGATGGCAGCTTCCGACACCAGATCCAAACGCCCAAACCAGGTGCCTTCCACCCAGAACCTCCTCAGCAAACTGCTCCACCACCACCTTTCCCTCTCCATCGTTTCACCCAGGAGAAGAAAAGGGAGCAGACACCACAGCATAAATATTTTCCACGATTTGGGGACCAACTTCCAAGCGATTCAATCCCAAGCAGAACAAACGGACAAAGGCTACGGAAACCAATTCCGACCTTCAGAGCTCAGCTACCAGGAACCGGCGCCTCCGAGAGCCCGTTTCATCGCCGCCGTGATTTAAATGAGAAAACCCAGAGAAGGAGGGAACAAGCATTTTCTCGTCCACCAACAACCGTTTTCTCTTGAACCAACTGTTTTCTCTCACACCAAAGACACTTTTCCACCAACGATTAAACCCCATCGCCTGGGTCGAAACCAATAAACCGAACCCCAAAACTCCGGCCGTGATTTTCTAGCTCATCGTCTCCTAACATTTCTTTTTCCCCTCGTTAACAACAATAATTAAACCATCCGGCGAACGTGGCCGGTGTTCAACCCGCACCTCCCGTTTTCTTTCTCTGCCTCCAACCTTTTGGCCAAAGATAGGTGGCAGAGGAACTGCCCCGGGGCTGGGGGGTGGGTGGGAGCTGTGAGCAGCCCCCCCAGCCTGTGACGCACGTTTGGGATGCACGAGGAAGCCACTTACCTTTCTTAATTACAGTTTGGTCCGGGATGTTAATACCGGGGTCTTCTACGTGCTGCAACAAAAGGAACAGGCAGGAATGTAAATGTGAGACCACAACAAAAGGATGGGGTGCGGGAGAAGTTGAGGGGTCCGTCCCCATCCCCTCCCTCCCTCCATGGTGTGGTGGGAAAGCTGAGGGAGATGGGATTTCGGGGGTGAGGGAAAATAATCCTTTATGGGGAGGAATCCTGCTCCCCAAGAAATAGGAGACAACAATAAACCACCCCCATGCCCTCGGGGCTGAAGCAGACACTGGGATCTCTCCAATCTTTCTTCCCCGTCCCATCCCTTCCCCACCGGCACAAAGGGATGGGAGAGTGGGACACAGAGGACCCTCGAACCCCGGGGCTCCCCCAACTATTGTCCCCTCACAGGTTCCGCGCCTCCAGCTGGGGTTGGCGCGGCGGAGTCCCGACGTGATTAGAAAGTCAAATGCAATGTATAAAATAAAAAAAAAATAACCTAAAAATCCCCAAAAATGCCGGGTTTCCCCCCCTCCCTTCCTCTCCAAACTGACAGGCAATCTAACGTCTGGCCGTGTTTACAAATTAACACCAGTGCCACTGAGATAGAAGATTTCGCAAGCGTTACCCAAGCAAAGCCCAGGCACCACCATTTATATAAAAAAAAAAAAGAAAGAAACCCCCTCTGACTTCCTTCTCTAGTCTTTGTCCAACAATAATACTGATTCTAACATTTTCCATTCTGCCTTGGATTTATGCTCCTGTTAATTGTGCCTGATCTCAATGATTCCGGGTGGATGGTACTAAGTTGCTTTATTACAGGTTTTATTACACTCAATGCTCTCATTTGTAACTTGCCTAAAGTGCTTCTGGATTTAAGTATAATTAAATTGAGAAATGTTCAGAAATGACTCCTGCTGCAGTTCTTGTGTTTTAACTATATGGGGAAATATGATCCCTTTATGCATGCACCCTAAACCCATAAAGTAAATGTAGTGTGGCATAATACTTTTATTTGTGTTATTTCTGCGCATATTCCGTAACAGGGAGGACTGTTAAGTTTAAAACCCCACCGAGATATTTACGATTAAATAATTTTCACCGTTTACTTGATTTTTTTTCTTAAATATTTAGCGGACCTTTCTCTTTTTTATTCCCCTCCCCTGAAGGTTAACTGTTGCAGCAAGGGGAAAAAAATTGCAAAAACCCGATTCTTTCCCGATCCAGATTTCCGTAAAGGGTTCTCCTCACACCAATAACTAGGTAAAATGCTCTTAACAAATATATTCGCTTATTTTTCTGCTTCTTGCAGCCGGCTCGGTTTTACAGAGAATAAAATAATAACAACAACATAAAAAAGAAATATCGGGCTGGTTTAAGGATTTAAACCAGATGGCGTTTGGTTTTCCCGATTAATTCAGGGATCTGCAGCCCACGGCCACGGAGCGCAGCTGAGGAGAGAGGGAGTATTTAAGGGAACGCTTTAGGGTTTCGTTTCTTTCCCTCCAGCAATCGCAGGGAGGTTGGGGGTGGGGGGTGGCTTTGGAGTCTACAAATTATTCTCCCCATTTTCTCCGCGTTGTTTCATATCGACTTTAACGAATGGACCTGCTTTTTGATTTTGTTTGTTTTATCGGAACCCCAAATTGCTTCCCTAAACACTCCACGCCTTTATGGCCGAACGGCTGAATATAACCCGGCAATTTTCTGGGGCTAATTTAGCCAAGACGAGGGCTGCAATAAATTCGCTATTTATTTTTTAGCCCTTTAGTTTACAAAAGAAAAATAAAATTGAAATTCAAAACGACTCCCCCGCCATCCACCCCCAAAACACAAAAATAAAACAAAAGGTAAGTTCATCCCAACATTAACCTCGCAACACGAAACTGTACTCGTTAAACTGTCAGCGAATATATTGTTGTAATATTTGATCCCGTAATTTGGGATGGCGTTTCAGCAGGAAAAGAATCATCTCATCCAGATAACCACAGCTCCCTCCTTCTCTTCCCTCCTGCAATTCCCTCAGCCTGAGGCTCCGTGGGCTCCCATCCGTTTATTTATTGCCACGTTTTAATTCCATTTTGGGGGCAAAAACCCGAGTGATGAACTCGGATCCCTCTCCCACCCCAACAATAGCCCTGGCTCCCTCCCTAAATGTCACATTTAATTAGAAATCTTTGTTGTTGTTGTTTAAATCTGCGCTTATCGATAACAGAATTAGGGGGGTGTGTGTCCTCCCCCATTCTCCAATAGGCTCCTGACACTGAATTTACTAAGAGGGTGCAGCAGGGCCGGCTCGAATTTGCTAACCTATAGCAAATGATTTATGGGGTCACCCTTTTGCAGCGCCTTGGTCCACCCCTTCACTCGTTTGTCCACTAATTCCTTGAGAGAAGAGGATCTGCCCCGCACAACTTCGAGTGTCGTTATCCCAATTCACGGGGATAAATCACGGGTTTTTTTCTTCTTAGGCCACTTTCACCCACTTTTTGTATTTTTTTTCCTCCCCCAAGGACATTTAATGAGATCACATGCCCGGCCCTGGGGGTAATATTGTGTATTCTCCCAATCGTAACAGCTTATTGTCATCGAGCAGGCAAGATGTTGTTAACGATGACAGTAATTTGATTTATTTAGGTTTTAACGCCGGTGCGAGAACCCATTGTTCTAGGTGGGGGCTTCTCCTTTCCCTTGGGGGGGGGGTTTGCGTGTTTTTTCCTCGTCTTCCTTCCCATTATTTGCTTTGGAGTGTCGCCCCCATCCCTCCCCACATTGGCAAGAGGATGGGCATCCCGCTTTGGCTTACCGGCACATCCTCGATGGCGTGAGGGATGGAGTGAAGGGGCAGATCCGCCAAGCCGGAGCCCAGCCCGTGCGGGGCGTGAAGCAGATCGTCGTGTCGCCGATAATCCCTGCGTGGGTCGAGCCCCGAAAGCTGGTGGGGCAACCCTCGGTGCGTGTGTAGGAGCCCGGATTCCTGGCTCTGCCTCTGGCCGGGCCATCCCGGGTGTTGGGGCTGCGGCTGGGCATGGAGGGGGTTCAGGCTGTAGGGGTCGTTCACGTGGGAATAGGGGTCCTGAGACTGGGGGTAGATGGGCTGGTAAGGGGGAGGGAAATAGGGGGGCTGAAAGTCGGCGTTGGGGGTGTGGGAGAGCGGTG
>JAOXOE010000343.1:3910667-3959554 GCA_028565055.1 Phoeniculus purpureus | reverse complement strand
TCCGCCGGGCTCCCCGCTGCCCCCCTCTCGGAGGAGCCTGGGGGGGAGGGAAGGAGGGTGGGAGGGAATGGGGGAAGAGCCGGGACGAGAGGCAAGGCGAACGCTTCTCCCTCCCGGCCCAGACACGCCGGAGCTCCGGTACAACCCGTCGGACTGGCTGTGCAACTCGCGAGTAACTCCCGAGTAGCATCTCCGCTCCGCCCGCTCCCGCAGCCCAGCGTGGCTTCCCGGGCTCCAGTTCGATGCTGCCTTTTTTTTTTTTTTAAATTTTTAAAGGCAGATGAGGGCACCAGCCACCCCCTTTTTTTCCCCATCCTCTCCGCATCCTTTTCCCGAGGAAAACCCGCAGCATCCACCCACACCCGCGGAGCAGCCGCGCAGCCGGGAGCCCCCTCTGTGCAAAATATCCTCAGAGCCCCTCAACAAAAGCCATTTGCGGGGAAACCCACATGTGCATGCAGGAAACACCGATCTTCGGGTGGGGAGAGAGGGGGGAGGAAAAGAGAGAGACATGCTTTTCGCACCCAAAATCAGCTGAGCAATAACGACATTAATTATTTTTAACATTACAAAAATATAACTAAAACACTTCAGTCCTAGAAATCAAACAACCACCAGCGAGCTCTGCTCCAGCTTTTCTACCAAACCAACCCTCCCCCCCCCCTTAAAAAAATTCTGTAGTCGGTCGTGAAGGCTGGCGGGTCCTTCCTGCAACACCAGCAGGGTCGGGGGCAGCGTGGAATCCCCCCCACCCCACGGACACGAGGTTGTCACGACCAGAGACCCGCGATCATTTGCACAGCGGAATCCTTTATTGAGCGGCTTGAACGGGCAACTTTTGCCAGTCGGGTGACAATAAGATTCGTTGCTTTGGGGCTATGCAAGGTCCTGAGCATCGCTCCATTTAAATAAATGTATTTTACCTTTTTTCTTCCAGATTAAAAGAACAACTCGGGTTTTTTTCCTATAAATAAGAATTTTTCCTGTAAAAATACGCTTTTTTTTCCTCTGCTAAAGACACAGGGATGTGCGCACACACCCCGCGCTGAACGGCTCCAAAACCCGAATTAAGTTGGTGTTTCGTTTCTTTTCATTTTTTCTTTCCTTTTTTTTTTTTCCCCGAGCGGTTAAAATATTATTCCTTAAAGCTCTGGAAGTGTGGCCCTGAAAATTATGAGAGGTTACCGCTCCCAACCCCATGATTTTGACTCGGCATCTGCAAATTTGGGCAGCTCGCAGTAACAAACCCGCAGCTCCATGGAAAAAGGCTGAATTTAAAGCCTTTAATTGACTGGGATGTCTCGGGTACCTGGAGCGCAGGCATCATTCTCTTTGTCTCTTTGCTTTTTCATTCATTCATTTGTCCATTCATTCATTCATTCAGCCGTCTGTCTGTCGGTCCATCCATCCATGAGCAGCATCCTACCGAGCTGTATCAAGAGAGGTTCTACCTCCAGATCCATCCATCCATGCGCGGCATCCTACAGAGCATTATTTACAGAACCTCTGCCTCCAGATAGATCCATCATCCATCCATCCATCCATCCGTCCATCCATGTGCAGCATCCTATGGAGCATTATCTACAGAGGCTCTACCTCCAGATCCATTCCTTCCTCTCTTCCTCCATTTATCCATGTGCAGCATCCTATAGATCCTCATCTACGGAGGTTCTTACCTCCAGATCCCTCCATCCATCCCTTCCTCCGCGTGCAGCATCTCACAAACCCTCATCCACGGAGGTTCTACCTCCAGACCAAACTGCTGCTGGATCCCGCTTTGCCTTCCCTCTCCTTTCCCACAAAGACCCAAAGTTCCCGGGGATTGTCCCCAGCCAGGAGCACAAGTTTGGGGATTTTTTTCCCTCTAAACGAAACTGTACGGGATGCTGTGGGACTCTTACCTCGCATTCCTCATACTTGATGTTATCCGTCAGCTTCCAGAGCATTTTCATGGATTGGTGTGAGCCAAAGGGTTCGCTTCTCCCTTGGCCGGTCCCCCCGCTCCGCTCCGCTGCGCTGCCGCGGCTGGCGGAGGCTCCGGCCGCGCTCCCGTCCGCGCTCCCAGATCTCCCTCTAATGGTGGAAACTTTTCCCGTCCGCAGCTCTTTACCCACAGCCCTAATGGCCTCATTAGCATATCAACAACCAGCCCAATTGCTCGCCAGCACAACAAACCGCCAGCGATGGACACAGGTACCAACAAAATAATCAAAAAGGACCCGCGAGAGAAAAAATCGAAAGAAATTAAAATAATCAAAATCAAGAGGTTGTTGTTTTTCCTCTCTCCTTGCAAGCCGTCGAACCCCGGGTGAGTGTCAAAGGGGAGCAAAGTGGAATCAAAGAGGCTACTGCAAAGAGTTTGGGGCTAGTCACGAAGCCATCCCCCTGGTTTGTTGCTCTTTTGGGGCTGTTAAGGGTTTTTTTTAAACCCCCTATTATTTTTTTCCCCACTCGTAGCCAAAGAAATGAGAGGCGACACTCGGGTCCAGCTCTAATGCGGTTACTCGTCTGCGGAGCCGTCTGTTGCCCTCTGGTTTTTATTATGATTTTTGGGGTGGATATTTGAACAGCTCTTTGGGCAAAACTATTTTCTTCCTTTCGATTCTGTTGATCTTAAAAACAAAACATACACCCCCCCCCAAAAAAAAAAAAACCCAACCCCAAACCAAGCCAGACTCCCAGATGGAAGCGGGCAAGCGGCAACGCCAACAATAAAAATGAAGAGTCTTCACAAACACTTGAGCAAAGGGACAAAACCGATGACTAGAACAAAACTTTGGGACTTTCTGAGGTGGAGCCCTTCGTTTCCTTAACAGTGGACAGCCCAGCCCGCCCCTCTCGGGGGGGCTTTTTTTCCACCCTTCTCCTCTTCTATTTTTGTTTTTACTTTTATTTTCATCCCCGGCTAACCAACTCTAACCCAGCTACTCAAAACCTTCTTTTCCCCCCCATTTTATTTTATTTGTAAATCATTTTTCCAACGCCCCCACCCCGCCCGGTCATCCCCGGGCGGTGCATGACGACGGGGTGAAGGGAAAGTCTATGGTGGGGGTAGCACCTGGCTGACCCCACCGGTCCCCGAAACTTCTCTCTGCAAACCGCAAAACCTGCCCTGTCGGCCTGGAGACCCCCCCAGCCCCGGGGCAACCCCCCGCCCAGACAGCGGGGGAAAATTCACCGCCCGGAGGAGCGAACGGCCTCTCCACTGCCGGGGGGCCCCGGTTCCATACTGCTGCACAGCCTCCAGGCCCCCGGCTCTCCTCCTTCACACCCCCTCCCCACCCAACTCATCTTATATTTTTTTTATCCCCCCTCTCCTCCCCCCGATGCTCTTTTTCACCAGCGCTTTTGTCTGCGAAGTGGCAGGAGAGTAAATTGTGTGTTTTACTCCCATTGAGGTTCAAATGGAGTTGGCAGATTAAGCCTAGTTAATGCCCCCCTTGTGGGGAGGGGGGGGGGGTTGGAAGAGAGAAAAAGGGGGGGCCCATCGCTCCTTAACAGCTTCCAGACCAGCTTCTCACCCAGGACAACTTCGCACCCGGGACAACCTCCCACTTTTGGTTCTTCCCAGCCCCGGGTACAGGGCGGGGGAGGGTTGTTTGGGGAGCAGATTCCCCGCTAAGAAACCCTGTGGTTGTAAGGAAAAGTTTGGAATCGGTTTTTAAGGCGGAAAACCCGAAATAAGAGTAAATCGGAGCCGATTTCAGTGCAAAAAAAATCCTAAAATGTGCATAATACTTTTTTGGGGGGATCCTCTTTTGATGGTTTCTTTGCGCAGACGCCAGTTCTAGGTGTAAAAATAATGAAGAGATTTTTTGCTAATGGCGATTTTTTTAAATAGAAAGGTTGCTGCTACCCTACAAATCAAAATTACGTGAAGGAAAAACTCTAGTGGAGAGATTTGAAAAGTAGGGAGAAGAAAACGCAGCTGAGCTGGGAATAAAACCCCAAGTAACCCCCCTAGAAAAACCCGAATCACCTCGTTTTGGGGAATAAAACCTCTCGGGACGAGGCATTTTCCCGAGTTACCGGCTGGACGGACACGGTGGGTTTTGCTGTTTCCCCCCACACCCCATTGATCCCGACCCTTTTTTACTGCCGGCTCTTCGATTCCCGTCTGGGACCCGACGGACTCGCGTGGGAGCTCAGAGCTACTTTCGAGCCCCCTCCATGGCTTTTCCAGGCCAGCCCCAGCCCCCGAGCAGGGGGTTGTCGTGGGTGGGGGGAGCTCCTCAAACCTCCCCCTCCTGCTGCAGCCCAACCTGTTGCACCATCAGCACAAGGAGCCGCAAAACTCCCGCCCACCCCCTCGAGCCCCAAAATCTCGATAACCCCCCGGCGCTGCCCTTTCGTTTCTGGAGGGGAGGGGTGTCTCCTTACCTGCCAGTCGCCCACCTTGGCTAGGATGGACATGGTAACTGCTGGCTCGGGGGGGGCTCTCCCCCCCAAGGCTTGTCCCCCCCAGGTCAGGGACTGTGGTGCCTGTGGGAAAATCCACCCCTTTACCTGCGAACTCTCTCACCTGGCCATAAAGAACCGGCTGCTCCGCGCCTGCGCGCTGCTTCCGCACTGCTTCCGCGCTTGGCCCCCGGCACTCTCTTGGCACCTCCTGGAGACCCCCCGGGCTTGTTGTCCCCTTGTTCCTTCCCGACCAAACCCTGACACGGAGAGTGGATCTGCCCGCTCCGGAGTGGGGATGGGGGAGACCTTTCCCCATCATCATTATCACGGTCCAACGCCGGGGCGGGCGTGGGGGGGTTTCCACGGGGGCAAGTTGCCAGCGAGGATATGTTGGGGGCAAAATAATGACAATTAAAATACGAGAAGAATAAGAAAAATGATAAATAACACTAAATAGTAATAGTAATAATAACAGGAATAATAATAATAATAGCAACAATAGCAATAAATAATAATAGCAACAACAATAATAATATATTGTAATAATAATAATAATAATTTAAAAGCAGCCCCTACAGACAAAGCACCGGTGGGCTGAACTAGCCCAAGGGGGTGACGGAGATGCTGCGAGTGGCCGGGGGACCCCGGGAGAGGAAAACGGACACGTCCCCCACTCTCCTAGGTGCAGACCTTCGAGGGGGCTGCTGGGTCACTTTAAAACTTCCCAAAAACCGGGTGGTTCTCTCCATCCCAACTGGGTTTGGCGAAGTGCAGGGGTCCTGGTCAGAGTACCCCCCCCAACCCACCCGTTGGTGACCGGGACCCCTCAGAAGGGAGATCAGACACGCCTGTCCCCTCCAGCCTCTACAAAGTCCTGGGACGGCTCAGGTTGGGAAGGATATGCCGGGATTTGCTGTTTTCGGCGTTTCCGCCCCCCTCCCGGCGATTTGGGTCCCGGGAACGATAATTTAAAATTCAAATTTTTATTTATTTCTTTATTAATCTATTGGGGGGCAGGGGAATTGCCAGGAGCCGGGTTTTGGGGTTACGGGGCAGCCCTAGTTCATCCCTAAGCTTTTCTGTATTGTTTTAGCCCTGGGGAGGGGGAGGAGGTCCCGGGAGACGCTTTTCCCCTCCCTGGGGGGGTTAATTTGGTTCCTTTTCCCTCGAAGCCTTAAGAGCAAATCCGGCTCGAGGTGGAGGGAGCTGAAGCTACCACAGCCCCGGCTACCGTCTTCCCCGAGTGACCAGCTCCAGGGTCTTCCTCATCCTACACCCTCGCCAGAAGGGGAGGTGGGGGTGAGGAAACTTCTCCCCTCGACCCACTTTAAAGCAAAGACTGGGGGGTTTGTTTATTTTTCTGGGGTTTTTAATTTCTCCCCTTCCTCTCCACAGCAGTACCCTCTTGGTTCCCCCATTCCGACTCCAACCTCCCGGCCCCAGATAGAAAAGGAGGAAGAGACGCTCTTGGGGGCTTTTTCCTGCCCGATGTTGAACTTTTCCAGCCGGTCTGAGCTGCCGACAGGTCTTTGCTCCCTGGAGCTGGGATTGACCCACCTGCCCGGCTCCAGCTGCTGCCAGAACTTCCAGTTTTACATATTTTTGGGGGCGGGAGAGAGTCTGTGTCCTCTGCCCAAGCTGAACTCCTGGCGTCGGGCTTTTTGGAGGGAGAAAAGAGAGGTTCAGGTTGGTAGACATAAGCATGAAGGAAAGGGTCAAAACTAGGACAACATAAGAGAAAAGAAACTAAAAAACCCAGCCCAAATCCTGCAAAACTAAGTGGAGAAGGAGAAGGAGGGGAGAAGAGAAGAGAAGAGAAGAGAAGAGAAGAGAAGAGAAGAGAAGAGAAGAGAAGAGAAGAGAAGAGGAGAAGGAGAGAGGGAGGAAAGAGGAAGAAGGAGAAAAAATGGGAAGAGAATGAGAAAATGAGAAGGAAGAAAAAAGGAGAAGAGCAGAAGGAGTAGGAAGAGAAGAAAAGAAGAAGAGGAAAAGAAGAGGAGAACAAAACAAGAGGAAAAGGAGAAGAGGAGAAAAAGAGGATTCATCCACATCCACCTGCTCTCATTTCCTGGCAACTCATTTTACTGGATTTTGCTTCCCTTCAAGCCCATTTCCCACCAGAGAGAAACTCAGCAAGTTCCACAGGTTGTTACAGCTGCTCCCAGGACCCCCAAAATCTAACTCACTTCCCTCCCCTTTACCCTATGCTGCTTTGGCAGAGGAGGAGGAGGAGGCTGGGAGGGTGCTGTACCCCCAAATATGGCACCATGTGACATCTCTGAGCATCCCCTGCTCTGCCCAATCCTGCTCGGGGCCCCCATCCCAGCACTTGGATTTCCAGAGTGTTGCCAGGGGGTGAATCAGTTTGGCAATCAGCTCTACACAGAAAGAACTATCTATTTCATTTTGTTCAGTGCCAAAGGAAGAGGCAGGAGGAATGTTCAAGTGACAACTTTTTTTGGGAGGGGGGGAAGAAAAACATCAAAGCTTTCCTGAGCAACACGTGGGTCTCACCTCCTCCTTCCATGGTTGCTTGCTGAACTAACTGCACTGAAGCAAAAAACAAGAAGTAACCGAGATTTAGCCACATGGCACAAATTCCCACGTTCTAGAAGTACCTTCTGCTCCACCAGATACCTCATGTTAGGCCCTTTAGGGTCAGGTACTGCCATCTCCAGAAAACAAGAGCCTTAAAACATCACCCTATGAATAATTATCAGTAAAACTCTTGCGTTCAGCTTCTTCTTGGGGGATTCCTCAGGGTCTTGAATACAAGAGTTTATGGGGAATTTGTTGGAAAGCACAACAAATCCATAATGAAGCCACCAAACACTTGAGTCTTGAGAAAAAGGGGTTAATAAGCACATCAAGGTCTGAGGGTTTGGTTATTCCAACCTGTTACACATTTGATTTCCTAAACAGAAAATAACCTCTCACCCAGTTATAAGGAAATAGCTGCATTTGCAGCTCAGACAGAAATTTGGAGCATTTTCTGGCCAGTTCTGGCCATTCATGTGTCCTCCAAAACAAAAAAAGGAAAGCTTTTGCATTTGAAACTCAGGCAACTATTTGGCCAGCAGACTGGCTACTGCAGTTGACTGCAGCTTTACCAGCAGTGCCACCCCAAAATTATGACAAGTAAAAGAGAAAACATCAAATAAACCTGACTTTTATTTCTTTGAAGTTTGATCTTTTTTTGGCAATACAACTGAAATCCAGAGAGCAAGGTGCTGCCTATGGTCCCCCGACACAACCTGCCCGATCGAGCTCTTATTGCTAAACGTTAAAGTTCTAGGAAGGGCGAAGCTTCGCCACCTTCCCTCCCCCTTCTGCCCTAAAACCCCACTGATGCAACCTGAGCATGAAACACCACGTTAACGTCTCCGTGCAGGGAGTTTTGCTTGGATTAAGATTTCGAAACTGAGCCCATAATAAGATCTGCCGTAAAAACCTCAAACAACCCTCCTCCCCCAGGGATATTTATCTTACGCGTTTAATTGGCCAGTAAAATAAATTCTGTGTGTGTGTGTGTGTGTGTGTACGCTGCGATGGGAAGGATTTGGATCTGGTAATTTCACTGTATCTCCTGATCTGGAGCAGCTTGGGGTGAGTCTGTACGAACATCCTGAGAAGCTGTGGGGAAGCAGAAATGGTGCCCAGCCATGTAACGTTGACTTGGCTGCTGAGTCTTCAGGAACAAGACTTCTCGTAGCTCTGTGTTAACACTCAAGAAGAAAACCAAATTCAAATCATTTAAGTAAATGCAAGTAACAGAGGTCCTTGGCTTGCATTAGGCTCCTTCACGTTACCCCCATGTCCTACCGGTGGTTTCTCTCGTGATGATTTAACAAGCTCCAGCCAACCCTTGTGAGGTGTCTGTTATTAGTTTATCTGCTCTCCAGAGAATAAAGTGATGCGAAGGGAAGATAAAGGAATTTCCCCAAGGTCTTGCAGCTGGCTTTGCTGGAGATTAAGAGAAGGAAAGGAAACCAAGAACTGGGACTGAACTAACCTCCAGACCAGTATCTGTTCCTCCTATTGCTGGTGTCACCACGTCCTGGTGCCAGGAAAGTGGTAGCAAGGAGCAGCAGGATCTCAACAAAGCACAACATTTTGCGTAAGGTGTCTCACCCTGCTCTTGGACGACTAAACTAAGGTGCCCACGTTTAAAACTCAACTTCTCTAACCCTTCTTTGGTGTCGCTTCCACCACAGTGTCACACGATCAATTGTAAGTAGAAATTCACTGTTTAGTGCGTCAAATAAAACACCCTAATAATGAAAAACCAAAGCACAGTGCAAACACAATCTGCTTCAACACGTCTCTAATATCAATGAGGTGCCAATTTTCAAGCACTGAATAATCCCAAAAAGCTTCATGACTGCTGGAGGCTCCTGTGTCCAGACCTGTATGGATCCACATGTAAAAACTCCAAACCTCCAAGTGACTTTTTTATTTAACAAGCAACTTGCACCCTTAAATCCAGCTCAGCCCATGTGCAGCTGCAACACATCTCCCCCTTAACACCAGCTCAAGCCATTGTCCCAGCCCCTGTCTGCACCCCATGACATCAAAAGGTATTTTTATGGCATTAAAGGGAAAGCTGTATGGCCAGAGTGACTTCCCACTGAGACCGATCACTCAGACAAGAGCAAAACAGAACAGAACATGGATTTTTCTTCTTTCCACGCCCCATCCCCCCACTAGTCTGCAGGGCTCAGCTGTGCTGATGCGGTGTTTTACACCACCTGCCAGCTATGGAGTAACAGAGCAGAGTGGGCCCCACACCACATAACCTGGTGCAACAGCCCCGTGTAGGTGCTGAAGGTACACCAGACCGCTACTTGGTACTGGGATGGCCGTGGGGAGCTGATGTCATACCTGACCACCTCCCTGTGTCAAAAGGAACCCAGCATGTGGCTGGAGGATGGAGATTATGACTGATGCACATCCCATCCATTCCAGGGCTTTCCCACCCCTCTGGCCACTGCAGCACCTGTGGACACCATCACACTGGGGTCAGCTGTGGTCTGATGGACACTCAGACTATCACCACCACAAAGAGCTCCTTGGACACAGCAAACCCCCCAAAGGCTGCTGCTACCCCATAGATAGAAGGATTGAACAGGGAAATTTGTTCAGAGTGTGTTTGGGGCTGCGGTGCAAGGAGGAGCCCCCCAAGCCCAGGTGCACACCCCACTGCTTGGCCAGCAGCCACCCAAGCTTGTCTCCACCTGACAAGCACAAGCGATTGCGAAGCCCCAGTGCATTTGCAGATGGAATCGGGTCCGGACTGATCAGCAGAGCCCTCTGAGGGAGCCCAGGAAGACGCCGTGTAGGAAAGGGCTTCGCTGGCTTTTCCTCAGTCTTTGGCGCCCCTGTGTGTCTCCTTTTTGGGGGAAATTCAGCAGCAGAGCAACCCATAGAGGTTTTTTTAATGTGACTCCAGAAACCAGGTGCTCGAACTTCGGAGAGCTCTGCAAGGGCAGCCTGGAGAACTCAACCCAACAGCTTGACCCCAGCCAGTGCAGTTCTGCCTCCTCACCTGTCCTTCAGATACCAGAATTCCCCCCTTTGGTACCTTCATCCAAAGGGTCTCATGCCGTAAAGCTCCACTTGCTGGACTCATGACATCAATCTTCACCTTCTCTGCATCCTCACCTCCCAGTATACCTGAGGTGCAGACTGGAAAAAGCCTGGAAGAGCAAAAATAAAGTATCTGAGGGTCTCAAACTAGGCAGGCAATGGGGTGCTATGGGAAACCCCTTTATCTCTGCATTGGAATTGCAATATAAACCCCTGTGTTCTGCAAAGGTGAAGGCAGAAACAGGATAAAACCTCAAGTAAATCCTAAGAGTAACCCTAAACTTTTGTTTCCTGTGAGGTAAGTGGTGCTATTTGTCCCATATCTGCAGGATAACTGGGACATAAGGAAAGCAGTTGCCTAAGGGTACGGGGATGTGGTGAGACAGCTGGACAGAGAGGAAGGAAACGCAGCCAGCCCCAAGTTCTGGTGAGATTTACTCCGTCCTGCTATGCACAGGCTCCGTCAGAAACAAGTCTCCCCAGCCTCTTCCCTGTCTCCCAGCTGCCAGGAGGTGTTTCAAAACAGGCAGGAGGGGTGCGTGTCAGAGGGGTGCGGTGTTTGTTTGGGGCTACCCAGCAAACACAGACACTCTGCAAAGTGTCACGGCAAAAATATGGCAGGTAGGTGCAGGCAGGCTGCCACTTGCTCTACAGTCAGCCCCACCTGCTCCACACTTCACCCAGACCAGGTTCTCCTCTCCTGCCACCCTCCTCTGCCTTTAGACAGCTGGTCCCAGCTGCAGGTGATGTGCAGCTGGAGGCCTGCCCTGCCTCTGTGTATGGGTGGGTGGTTGCCCTGCCCTTGTTCCCCACCCACAGTGCTTATTGCACCTTTCACTGGCCCCTCCACCATAGGTAAATCTGGCCCCTAAGGCCACAGCTCCTCACACCAGGGGCAGCCGTCCTAAAGGACATCCCTCCCCTCCTTCCCTCTCATTTCTATCTCTGTCAGCCAGTATCAGGTTGCCCCACTGAAGCTCTTGGTAGCTGCTGAACGCCACCGAAATAACCCCAAAGGAGAACATAGGACTGGGGTGTTTACAGCAGGGGACTTGTCCTGCATAGGAACCCTGGCTGCCTCCTTCCCTGCTGGATCTGGGCATGTCTTAACCTCTGCCTGGTCTTGCACACCGCGGGTTTCAAAACCTGAGAATAAGCCACTTCTTAATCTCCTTTGAGACCCATCGAGGCACCTGAGCTTTGATAATAATCCAGCGCACATTTGGAGCCTCCCCAGAAGAGAAGCTTTTCCCAGCCTTCCTGGGAACCCTATTCCCAGAAGCACAAACAGTGGGATCATGGTCTTCACCTCAGTGGGGTTTTCCATAACATCAATTTTGTGGTTCTCCTGTGCAAAGGGATGACAGAATCACAGAATATTAGGGTTCAGGGTCACTTCCAATCCCTAATGATTCTATGATCATCTAGTCCAATCCCCCTGCCACAGCAGGATCACCTTGACCAAGTCGCACAGGGACATGCCCAGGTGAGTTTTAAACACCTCCAGAAAAGGAGACTCCACAACCCCCCTGGGCAGCTGAAAGTGGTGGTCCCTCATTTTGGGAGGCCAGCGTTGGCTGCAAAAGCTGGTGGCTGATCGAATGTGTGAATGTAGTGTCAAACTCCACCCTCTTGCCATATGAAATCATTTTCCAGGTGCAGAGAAAGGGGGTTCTGTATTTTTTCCCCCTGCTACAAGAGGGCCCATTAGGTAAACAGGGGGTCTGTCCAGCTTGTGAGGGTGTGCAGCACGAACTCAGCTCCTAAGGGCTGTAAGCCCCAACCAACTGCCTTTGCTAATGGGTCTAGCGTTGGCTTGACCCGTTTTACGGGCTGTTGATTGAGCCTAAGAATGCAGAGCAGGAACAAAAGAATTATCCCATAAATAGGCTGTCTGTGCTTTCAACCACCGTGAGCAGCCTCCCCTACTGAAGGGCTTGAGAAGGGTTCGTGAGGCTGGGTAAGAGCAGCGTTGTAGGATTATTACCAGGGGCTGGATCAGGCCCAATAGGAACACAATTATTCAGGACCTTTGAGCTACAACGAGGTGTGACAGAAGAAGCCGGAGCAGCTGATGGCAGAGAGAATTTGGCCTTTCTGGCTGTGTAACCCTCACAGAAGCAGACAGGGCTTAGGGCACTGACAGACGGCTTGTGGTGGAGCTTGCTGTGCTGGTTGAAGATGTTTCCATCTCCAGCCGCTCTCTCCAATAAAAGGAGCTGGAGGAAGGGAATTGGCTGCAGAGCCTCAGTGGCTCTGGGGAGAAGCTCGGCACCTCAGGCTGTGGTTTCACACTAGGGAGAGTTCAATGACAACAGCAGCCTTAAGGGGTTCACACCCTCTTCCTCAGCCTCCTGTCAACTGGGTTTTTTTTTTTGCAGACCTGCTGGATGGATTCAGTTCATTAATGAAAAAAATAAAGGTGGGGGGACACACATACAACACGTGATGGGGGATTACCTTCCCCTCCAAATTTTGTCAGAACTGTTCCTGAAAAGGGTAAAAGTCTGTCCCAAGCTCTCCAGCCCTGGAGCTGAAGGTGTAGGTGGGAAACCAGGACCTTACCTTGAAGTGCCACTGAGGGTGGGGTTTTTCTCGCCTCCCTCACAATCCTTGTCTCCTGCTGGGGAGGCTGCCCACAGCCCTTCTAGCAATCTGGAGCTCTGTCTGGACTCAGCCCTGCAAGCAAAGAGCCGCAAAGCAGCTCCGAAACCAGAAGTGTTAAAGTGGAAACAAGTGCTTAGAAAGCACAAAGTTCCGCAGGCGTTTTCATCCCCACGCCGGTCCCAGCACTGGTTTCCACGCAGCAGCAAACAGAACCTCTTTATAATGGGCGAGGACCTACAATTTATTGGGACCGAGCTGTTGCTGAACACATGGAGTAGCGATGTATTAACACATTGTAAAAGGCCGTTTGATCGCCATGGGATTCCAGATGAGCTCCCAGCAGAACACTGAGCCCTGATTCACAAATGACTCATTTCAGCATTTCCCTTTGACGCAGCGGCCCGTCCGTGCACATTCAGAACGAGCCCACTGAATAGTCACTGAGCCCAGCAACGCCAGCGCTTGCAAAGTCGAGCGGGTTATTTTTTGCAAACCATGAGTGCAGGTTTTTGAAGCTAAAGAAATTGGGCAATTTCTAGCAAGCTGTGCCAACGCGTGACTCAGTGTCGCTGCCGCCTGCAACCCCTTCCTACGCTCCAACCCTCTGCTCCAAGGGTGCCAGGATTCCAGTCCTCCCAGTATGGGGGTCCTGAGAAGTATCACTCTCGCCGTGAGTTATGCATCGCCTCGCAGGTGGGAAGTAACAGCAAAGGGTGAAAGGGAGCTCTCTTCACCCTCTTCCTCCTCCTAACCGCAGGCTCTGCTCTGTTTCAGCGCATCCTCAGCGATCCTTGAGCCAGCGTTGCCATCTAGTGGCCCTGGAAACAACCGACAGCAGGTAGGATGGGGACACACACCCCGTCTTCTTCATGAGTTTAATGGCCATGAGTTGCCTCTACAGGTTGGCCCAAGCTGTGGCAGCTGGGTGTGATAGATCCTTCACTACCAGGTGGCGACGTTGCTGCTCTCACTTCCAGTGTGCGATGCTGCGGAGCCGGCGGTGAATGTTTAGTGTCCTCAGAGGATGGTGTTAACCAAAGGAATAGAGAATCACAGGATATCTTCAGTTGCAAGTGCTCTCTAAGCTCATGAAGTCCAACCTTTGACCCAGCACTATGGAGCTGTTTCAGGAACGGCTGCCAGTGGAGCCCAAATCCTGCCTGGATTTGGAGTTTGCTGGGTTTTATCTCCTTTCCTTTATGTTCTCAGTGCAGAGCAGAGTAAATTAGAAAACATCCCTCTAACACACTTACCTGGCCGTAGAAGCTTTTTTGCTAAGTTGCTGCTCCCCAAAACCAGAAACATGAAGTTTTTAAAGTTTTTAACAGCGATTTTAAAAGCTACTGATAAAAATACTCTGCAAAAATACAAGGTCGTTGTTTCCCCAGGGAATCTTGAGATTGATCTTGTCCCTGGGACGTGGAAAGTGTCTGTCAGGCACCTGCTTGCTGTGGCTTAGCCATGCTGCTGTTCCTGGTTTCCCAGAGGGAAATCCTTTCTATTTGCTGGGTCGCACAGGACCAAAGCCCAACGCAAATTGGGGTCATGAAAACCCCACCAACCTGCTGCTTGGGTTTAAGTGGATGCATGAGCCAGGAGCAGAAAGTGAGAAGCTGCTGAGGCTCCTCAACTGGCTGGCTGCACATCTTCCACACTGGTGTGGCAACAGCAGGGATGTCTGAAGGAGTGGAAATCAAGAGCCCACCTCTGCAAAAGAAGGTAAAGCTGGGATGGACGTGGGGTGCTTCTAGACCCAATGGAACAGGATATAAAACACTGCAGACTTCACACCGTACCCACTGCTGCATCACCAGAGCTTGGTCCCTGAGCAGGCTGGATATTAAATTGATCAAAGTGGTAATGAAAGTGGGAATTACTCCATCTCAGCCGACACAAGGCAGGTGACCTTATTAAAAAATATGCCAGTGTATTTAATGGGGTAGGGCAGTTTCTTGGGGAATTCACCATTAATGTGGCTATAACTCTGGAGGTCCCACAGCTCACGCCCCTGGAAAAGGTCTTACTTCCACTATGAGATGGCCCGGCTGAAATTTTAGAGATGGGGCTGTCTCAATTCAATCACTGTTTTCTGGCAAGAGAAACCAAGGCACTCAAGAACTGCCGCTCTGAATAGAGGATGTGGTGGCCTCATACTGGACTGGAGTATCGATGAGACCTCAGGTCCTACTGAGGCATGCAGCGTGCCTGTCCATGGTCTGTTCAGGCTAATCAGCAGCAACTCAAAATCCCATTCTTTAGTCCTCACTGGAGTCACTGTCCAAGACACCGGCTGTGTGAAACATCCTGAGCAGGACCTGACTTGGAGAACCCTTGGTGTCCACTGACAACCCACAGCCTGGAGCAGGGCAGCGTGTTCAGCTGTCCTGAGCTGTAAGAACGTGTAAGAAAAGGATGGGAGGGTGAGAAAAGCACCTGTCCATGCACCACTCAAGAGGGTCATAGCATCCCTGTTGTCCCAGCTGCGTTCCCAACCAGAGAAACGGAGCCAAACTGGAAGGAAACAGACAGTTGCAGAGTTTTGAGGTTGGAGAGTGGATTTGTAGTTTAAGGTGGGAGCCAGGGAGACAGAAATCCCATGCCAGGGTGACAGCTGCCAGGTACGGCTGGGAACTGGGGAACCCAGTAAGAAAGCATTGGCCTGGGAGAGGCAGTTTGACGGGAAGTGGCCAGGCAAGACGAGGCTGGCTGCTGGAGCTGAGGAATGCGACGTTGTGCAAGGCAGGAGATTTCCAGCAGTTTTCTGAGGCTCTTTACAAGCTTCCAGCCAGCCAATATGGGGAGACTGGATTGTCCCAGCTGCAGTAATGCCATCAGGGTCTGTCTTCCACCCCGTGGTGGCTGCTGATAGCAAATACTGCCCTTCCCGTACGAGAGCCATAAAAAGTCTTTGCATAAGCAGCAGAACAAGGGACCAAAACACAAGCATGAGCCTCCACCCAAGGGAAAAACAACCAGGAAGGTGCTTGGCAATTTGCAACAGCCAGGAGTGGAGCGAGAGGCTTTTGCTGAGCAGTCCTGTGTGGGCACAGCTCAGCAGGCCACTGGGAAAAGAGAGGGAGGTGGATCTGAAAAACTTGATAGACCCTGACATAGGGTTCCTCCTGAAAAGGCTGGCACTAGGGTTACAAAATCTGTCTCTTCTCACCAAAGACTGTCTGCACAGTCCCTTTGGGAGACTCCAGTGCACTACAAACCAGGTGGTACCTCAGCTCACAGCCTAGTGGAGTGGGAGAGAGACTTTTTCAAGGCAAGTCCTGGTTTGCTCCTACCTAAACCTAATAAGAAGTCTGTTCCAGCCAGGAGGACTGCACGGGCAAGAGATACCTACTGTCCTCTCTGGATCTGCTAACCACCCCCCTTCATGACAAAGTCCTTGCATTAAAAGTTCCTAGATGTAGTATGATCCCCTGCTACAGCCAAGACAAGAGATACTGTAATAGAGACAATCATAGGAAAGAGGGCTGGAAAAGACCTAGAAAACCACCAGGTCAGGACCAGTATGACCTGCAAAACTGCCGAAAAAGCAACGCCTAACCTGCTCCAGAAAACCATCACGGGCAAAATTCCAGCCTCTCCAGACAAGCTAATCCACACTTCCCTGTTTATCACTACAAAGCTTCCCTGATGTCTGATCTTCACCTCTCCTGATGTGATCTGAGATGATTAGGTCTTGTCCTATGCACAGAGAGCACAGACAATCAGCTACTCCCTTTCTATTTGCATCAGGGTTTGCATCTGGCTTGGGGTGGGGGTTTTTTTTACACATTTGAAAACTTTATGGCTATTTCCTTTCTTTTTTAAATGATAAAACAATCCTATATTCTCCCATCATGTGTTTTCTAGATCCCTATGGACTCTCTGCTTACTTCAGCTCTTCTCATACCTGGCATCAAGTGTCTGTAAAATCCGGAGTAGGTGACCTCTGGACACTCCCGTGGTGCTGTGTGAGTCCATTGGTACCTCACTGCACGTGAATCTGATGTCTCTCTGCGTCTCCACTCACACCAGCATCATCTATAAAATCCAGTCATATTTAACAGAAGAAAACCAGCCTCAACATGACAGCCCGTCTGTCCTCTATTAGGACACATTTAATTACGTCTTGCCTGCTCTGTGCAGGAGGATAAGTGAGGAGAGGGGGTGGAGAACACTGCGCTGCTGCTCCTGAGCAGCTGAGGAGCAGCTTGCACCGAGGTAACTGCATGTCCTTGTTGGAAATTAATTGGAGAAGGGAGAGTGCTCTGCTTTGGAGCAGTAGAGAGCCTGACTTGCTAGAGGCAGAGCTGACCTATCCCTGAAACCTTTATCTCTTAAAGTCTACCACAAATTCAGACAAACACTGACAGAGGTCCAGCTGCTGCAGCTTGTGAGCCCCATGAGACCAACAAGTGGGTGAGGTGCTGCCTTGTCTGTGCAGACAGATGTGCTCAGTGGCTGAAGATGATTTGATTACCCAAATGGTTTTATGGGACCATGTGAGCTGAGCTGAGCTAGCATTTGCCTCAATGTGTGCTCTCATCTCTCCTCCCATCTGCTGTGGGTGCTGCTGCTGTGTTGGGACTGCCCTGTTCAGTGTGGCTGCCTGGGATCTGCTCTTACAGGTCAGTCTGTATTTGCTTCTCTTTGAATAGCCGGGTGACTGCTGGTGGGGAAGTGCATGAATAGCAGGGGAGAAGTGAGGCACAAGTTTGAGAAGACTGCTGCCAGGCAGGGTGGCTCCAGAAGGAGAGTTCTGGGGGACCAGGAATACTTCACAACATCCTAAAGCAGCACAAGACCGGAGAAGTACCCAGATGTGTCTAAAAGTCATGTAGATGTGGACCTTAGGGACGGACAGGGTTTAGTGGTGGCCTTGGGATGGTTGGGTAAAGTGCTTAGACTTGATCATCTCAGAGGTCTTTTCCAACCTAAATGGTTCTATGATCTTGGTGAAAGAAGGTGTGAGAGGCAAGAAGATCCTTGACTTGGGCATGTAACAGTGGAGTGAGGCTCCCAACCAGACACCAAGGAGCCATTCAAGGTCAGGGTGGATGGGGCTCTGGGCAGTCTGTTCAGGTGAGTGATGTCCCTGCTTGTTGTGGGGGTTTGGGCTAGCTGACCTTTGGAGGTCCCTTCCAACTCAACACATTCCGTGATTCTATGGAAAGTTATCCTAGCTGTATAGCAGGTCATGTGGTGCCTAAAATAGTTTGAGAAGCATCTGAGCAGGCTTCTTGGAGGATCTCAGGCTCTGGTCTCAGGCAGGTGAGTGCTGTTTGCCCATGTAACCATCAAATTAGTAAGGAGCAGTGGTTTGGAGCACTCTGGGCAGGTCCATGGTCCCCAGGACAGTGCTCAGGGGTGTCTGAGATGGGCCATCATGGCAATGTTTGCTGTGCATCGATCTGCTTGGAGCAGGGGTTACAGCTCAGCGTCTGCTCATCACCCCAAATCTGTTCAGACAGAATCCCAAACATCTCTTGGGATCAGCTCAGGCTGTCTGACATTGCCTCAAAAGGACACAATGGAAAAAGCAGGAGATCCATGTGAACAGACTCAGGGCTGGAAGACAGACTCACCAAGCGTTTTGCTCCAGCCAGAGCCAAGCCACAGGCTCTCACTGCACAAGCATGACGTTGTACCAAATGCATGCACAGCTCCTGCAAACAAGAATGTCTCACCAGAAAGCCTGAGCAATTCAAATTGCAGGTCTTGCCAGCTCACATTCTTGTGATGGATGTAAGCCTGGAGCTCACCACATCCGTGACGCTCAGCAGAAACTGTCTGGCAGCTTTCAAATTTACAGATGAAAAGAAACGACCCCAAAACATGGCTGCAGAGACCTGACGGCTCTGACATGACTCTGCACAAAAGGTTCGTCCTGCTTCCCACACGCGAGTGTTGCTGGCTTGATGTGGGACAACAGCTTTGATCTCCTTAAAAGCAGGCTCGCCTCTCCTGCCTTATGTCAGGCTGGTGCTGCATCACCAGCTCAGATGACCTACAAAATGAGAAACACTCCTCTAAGTGAGACGCTTGACTTGTACAGGAATTACGTACGAGGTTTTCCTGTCACGGGGGGGCGAGTGGGCGCGGGGAGCCTGATGGGTCAGGGATGGTGGGGAGGAAGCAGATAAGAATATAAGGTCAATTCAAGGATGCTGTGGAATCTGTAGCGGAAGCTCTGGTGAGGCAGTAATTTTGTGATGTCCTTGTTTAGTCTTCGGGCTGCTGTGGAGCTGATTCCAGCCGCAAGTTGTTCACTGCTTATGTTGATTCCACGCCACTGATGACGATGAAGCTTAATACTGAAAGTAAGAGTGGAGGCTGTGAGCTACAGACCTGCATTCTCCAGTGAAATGAGCTCTTCATGGTGTCTGCCCTGACCTCCAGGTGAGACCCTTTCTCAGCAGCAATGAACACGCTCAGATGTTGCTTCTTCGCTCTCCTGCTCGTTGCTGTTTCACTTTCTGTGGTTTTCTACGCTGTCAACCTGCATGCTCAGAGATCTCTCAGGAGGCTGAACTTCTCAGTGATCTCCACTTTAGCAGAAGCCTGTGAAGCGCTTGTTGAGGACAAGGAGCCCTTTCTGAAGGAGAATGCTCTAAAGACATCCTTTGGAGATGGCAGCTGCACCCAGTACGTCACGCAGAGCCACTATATCACCCAAACTCTCTCGGCCGAGGAAGCCGCCTTCCCCATCGCCTACATCATGACCCTGCACAAGGAGTTTGAGACCTTCGAGCGGCTCTTCAGGGCAGTGTACATGCCCCAAAACGTCTACTGCATCCACGTGGATGCCAAGGCGCCTGCCCCTTTCCGGCGAGCAGTTCAGCGCCTGCTGGGATGCTTCCCCAATGCCTTCCTGGCATCACGGGCTGAGAGGGTGGTCTACGGTGGCATCTCCCGCCTGCAGGCTGACCTCCATTGCATGAGAGACCTGGCGGCCTCAGCTGTGCCCTGGCGCTACCTGCTCAACACCTGTGGTCAGGACTTCCCTTTGAAGACCAACCGGGAGATCATCCGGCAGCTGAAGGGCCTTGGAGGGAAAAACATCACCCCTGGGGTGCTGCCACCCACCCACATCAGCTCCCGCACCAAGTACGTGCACCGGGAGCAGCTGTACTCTTTCTTCTCTTTCATGCTCCCGACGCCGGTGCACAAGGCGCCTCCACCACACAACCTCACCCTCTACTTCGGCTCCGCCTACGTGGCTGTCACCCGGCCCTTCGTGGAGTTTGTGCTGCGGGACCAGCGCGCCGTTGATCTGCTGGCCTGGTCTGAGGACACCTACAGCCCCGATGAGCATTTCTGGGTGACACTCAATAGGATCCCAGGTAGGACATCAGGTCCGGGAAGGGCAAGAGGATCCCCACTGGTACCTGTTACTGCTCTGGTGCCCACTACCACCTGGTTGTTGTGTAGTCCCAGCTCTTTGTGGTGACCACAGTGGCTCACTTCTCCATGGAGGTGCTTCCAGCTGTGGCTCTTGGTGGTGCCCACTAGTGGGTTGTCAACCCTCTCATTGTTTCACATGGACTGGATGATGTTAAAGGACTTCTCCAACGGAAACTATTCTGTGATTCTCAGTGACAGCCTGCATTGGTGGCACTAGAGGAAGTGAGGAAGGTGCACTGAGCCCCCCTGAGTTTGATGTCCTGGAGCTTTATCCATCTGGCTGAGCAGTTTTCTGGTGGGTTGGTGGAACAGCCCCCGTGGCAGGGCAAGGGAGGTCTCCAGTGGTGGTGGGCTCCGCAGTGTGATGGGTTCAGGGATGCCACATGCCAGTGTTGATAAGAACAAGAACCCAGAACAGCTTCTGAAGCTGAAGTCAGTCACACAAACAAATATTTAAAGGAAAATGTGGTAAATCCACTTTTTTCCCCAGTGCTGAGCTACACTTTCTACTCCTTAATTAACTGACAAAAACGCCTGATCTGCTCAGCTTGGGGGATGGTGAATACTGTGAAGTCAGTAGTTCTGTATTCCTGGGAGGCAGTTGCCTTCTAGTGCTTTCGTGGATGTCCTGGGGTTGTTCCTGTTTTGTCAGTCTCCTGCTTTCCCACAGGGTCAGCATTTTCTGAGTCTTTCCGCACACCACGTCTGCTGCCATCTGTTCGGAAGAGCTCTTTAATTTGGGGTGGTACCGCGCATCCCGGGCTGTTCAAAGTGCTTATCCCTGCCATCGCTGCCTCTTGTTTTTGGTCTTTAGCCTTCTGCTTCCTGCTGAAGAGACAGGATTTCTGCACTTTCCCCAGGACAAACCTTTTTGGCAGGTTAACTTGTCTTATAACAGTCCAACATACGGAAGGGGAGAAATGAAGTCACAACATTCCAGTTATAGGCACCACGTATCACAGAATCACAGAACATTAGGGATTGGAAGGTACCTTGAAAGATCATCCAGTCCAATACCCCCACCACAGCAGGACCACCTAGACCAAGTCGCACAGGAACACGTCCAGGTGGGGTTTAAATGTCTCCAGAGAAGGAGACTCCACAACCCCCCTGGGCATCGTGTTCCAGTGCTCTGTCACCCTCACTGTGAAGAAGTTCCTTCTGATATTTATCCTAGTGAAGCTGTTGCAGAAACGGGACTGTAGTTCTTGAGTGAAACATTCAGGACTCTTGGGTTGACACCAAATGAAATGAAAATGACATGAAATCTGCTTTTGGTCAGCTACATCTGCCCATGCAGCTGTTACAGGGACTAACTGATTTTCTGTTTCCTGATTGCAGGTGTCCCGGGCTCCATGCCCAACGCAGCATGGGAAGGTGACCTGAAAGCAGTGAAGTGGTTTGATATGGAAGAGAGCCATGGAGGTTGTCACGGTAATGTGTACATTTTTCTCCATGTCTTCTTCTTCATAAAGTCAAAACCACACAACTTTTCTTCCTGGACTCCTATGGCCTCTAACCATCGTACGAGACTCTATCTGTGGTCATGGCTTCTGACATTTCTGAGTAGGATCAGAAAAAGAAGAGCAAAACATTAGTGATATTGGTCTAGGTGATCCTGCTCTGGCAGGGGGTTTGGACTAGATGATCTTCCAAGGACCCTTCCAGTCCCTAATGCTCTGTGATTCTGGCAGGGGGATTGGACCAGATGATCTTTAGAGATCCCTTCCAATTCCTAATGAGTCTATGAGTCTATGATTCTATGAATTCTGCAGTTGTTTGTGTTGAGGAGAAAATTAGGAGAACTTCACCCAGTTTCAATAACAGCAGGTGCACACAGGCATATCTGCACTGAAATTGGTGAAACCACCAGTATCACCCAGATAAAATCTAATGGGAGTGGAAGCATTGGTTTCTCTTCACTGCCAGAAGGAAATTCCCTTTTGCCGTGTTTCAGCCTCGACTGAGGAAGAGTCTCAAGCCGTAGCATTTGTTTTCTGAGCCATCTCCTCATTTTGCTCATTATTTCTGCTGTAGGGACTTTCTTCATCTCATCCCATCCCACCCCATCCATCCCATCCCAACCCATCAACCACACCTATTCCCATTGCATGTCCAATAAGGTTTTAGCACATTTGCTGGGCAGGGGGTTATTTACAGGGTCTTTGCAGATAAAGCCTTGTCAAAAAGAAGATCAGGGGTCCTGGATGCTGACACTGCTCTTTTCCTTCCTCTCCTGGCAGGCCGCTACGTCAGAGGCATTTGTGTTTATGGAACGGGTGACCTCAAGTGGCTTCTTAACTCCACCGCGATGTTTGCAAATAAGTTTGAGCTCAGAACGTACCCCCTGACTGTGGAGTGCCTGGAGCTCAGGCACCGGCAGAGAACCCTGTCCCAGAGCGAGGTTCAGGTGGAAACCAGCTGGTATTTTTAGCCAGCAAAACTCCAGGCTACAACATCAATAAAAGCCACGGAGGGAAGAGCAGCAGCAACCTGAATTCCTGCCGTGCCTGAAGCACGAACACACAAGATGGGTTTCTTGAGGGTCTTCCGTAGATGCAGCTCAGGTTGGTTTTGTCTGAGCTGTCACTCTGCACTCAACACCTGGAGGCCAAAGCATGAGAGATCCATAAAGAAACCTCAGGGCAAAGCTCCACTTGCAGCTGCTGGAGCTTTGCACTTGGGCCATTTTTAATGGGATGTTTTCCAGCCCTGACTTTTGTCTTGTTACGCTTTTGCTATAAAACTACAAAGAGAGTCCTGCACCCCTGGCACTTCTTGCATCTAAAAGACAAGTGTGGAGGTTTGGTAGGAGAGAAGGTAACGAGTCACCGTCAGCAAGATCAGAAAAGCAGAAGCACACCTGTTCTGTCAAAGACACTGGTATTTCCTGCAGAGTCCTGATGGGGAAAGTACTGGAAACGGCATAAAGAGGCTGCACAGACCTTACCTGTTCTTTAAGTGTTTGTTGGGATGAAGGTCGCAAGAGAAACTTCATCTCTTATTACATCATTACAGCTGTGGTTAGAAGAATCCGATGGGTTGGCAGGTCCAGAGGTCTTTCTCCAGGTCCGAAAAGTGGGGGCTTGAGTATTTGTCTCACTTAGCCAACTAGCAGAACTGGAAAAGAACAAACAAAAGTGATGCACGTGCACCTCCTGACCCACCAGCGCCCATAGATCATCATGGGTAAGGACACAGCGACATGGAAAGCTGGGAAGAAAGAAGCAAGATAAATATGTTCAGGACCAAAAGAGCTTTGGCAATGCCGTAGTAATTCTGTGTCATGTGTGGATGTGTCATGAGTCTTCTTCTCCAGTTTACGACGGTTAATGCGCAGGATGATGAGGTTTGCTCCACCGCAGCCCAGTTTTGACCCCAGAACAGCCACTAGAGGGAGGCCACCACCTGTCTGAGCAGCTCTTCCCTTCCGAGTCCACATTAACCCCTCTTTTGTTTCACTTAGTGGCAAGCTGATAGGTCTGGAGTTCAGGAATGTGGTTTAGTGGTGGCCTTGGGACAGTTGTGTTAACGGTGGGGCTCAATGATCTTGAAGGTTTTTTTCCAATCTAAGCGATTCTACAATTCCATTGCTATCACCAGCAGGTAGTTGGGGAAGAAAAAAAAACCCCTATCAGGCCATTAATGTGGAAAGGGTGGGTGTCAGGAGGTTGGAGCCAGGCTCTTCTCGGTGTCATCCAATGATGGAGCAAGGGGCAATGGGTGTAAGCTGGAACAGAGGAAGTTCCACATCAATATGAGAAGGAAATTCTTCACAGTGAGGGTCACAGAGTACTGGGATCAGCTGCCCAGGGAGGTTGTGGAGTCTCCTTCTCTGGAGATGTTTAAAACCTGCCTGGACATGTTTCTGTGTGACTTGATCTAGGGGATCCTGCTGTGGCAGGGGGACTGGACTAGATGATCTTTCAAGGTCCCTTCCAATCCCTCATGTTCTGTGTGTTGTTTCACAGGCAGCCCCTGGAACCTGCTCAGGTTCAGGTACGCACTGATGAACAGGCTCTGTCAGGGGGCAGAAGGTCAATCTGGTTCTCATGGTGGCCTTACAGTGTTTTCCTTTCAGTGAGAGCCTGATTGGAAGCGTGGCATCACAGGGGGGAGATACCTGCCTCAGTCATGCTGGCCACACTGGTGCTGACACAAGCTAGGATGCTGCCGGTCCTCTTGACCACCTGCTCACACACTGGTTCATCTCCACCCACTGGTGACCAGCAGTCCCAGGTCCTTTCCAGCTGCTCTGCCCCCGTGCAGCGCTGTCCTACGGGAGGGTCCCTGCGTTGGAGGAAGGGGACCGTAGAATCACAGAATTATTAAGCCTGGAAAAGACCTCTGTAGAATCATCAAAACCAGACGTTAACCCACCATCACCGTAACTACTCAACCACATCCCTAAGTGCCGTGTCTGCACATTTCGTGACCACCCAGCAGGAACGGTGACCCCGGGGCAGCCCCTGCCAGCGCTTGGCCGCTGTCCCCGTGAAGACGTTTCCCCTCACAACGGCCATTGGAAGAGCAGCAGGAGGAGGGACCGTAAGCTCCCTCCCCAGCAGCGGGCGGGACCTCCGCAGAGGCGCAGCTGCAGCAGAGAGGGCGGCCCAAGGTCGGAGCGGGGCCGTTCCGAGCCGAGCCGAGCCGATGGGGTACGACTGGGTGGGCTTCGGCTACGCCGCGCTGGTGGCAACGGGCGGGGTCGTCGGCTACGCCAAGGCTGGTGAGTGATGGGATGGGGGGGTGCTCTCCATAAGCCAAAGGTCTTTTCTAGTCTCAACAGACAGTAGGGAAAACTTCCCCCTGGACAGAGCCCTCAGGGCTTGGAACAGGCTGCCCAGGGAGAAGGTTGAATCGACATCCGTAGCCATGTTTCAGAGTCGCGGAGGTCTGGAGCTTCGGGAAGGGGTTTGGCAGTGGGACACTTGGGTGAATAGTTGGACTCGATGAGCTTGAAGGCCTTTTCCAGCCTAAGCAATTCTGTGAGTCTGCCTTTTTATGGAAACTGCATTCAGCTGAGCCCTGCAAAGCACAGGATCATGGAATCACTAAGGTTGGAAGAGACAACCGAGCCCATCAGGTGCAACCCTGTCTTCCTAAGAACATCCCCCCCCCCATGCAGTTCTCTCCTGTTCAGAGTTTGTTGTTTTTCTTTCAGTAACAGAAACTCACAAGCATTTTGGTTTGCAGCTGGCCCTTGCATATGTCCTTTCACTAACTGCTTTTCTCTGACTTCATTCAAGGCAGCGTCCCCTCTCTAGCTGCTGGACTTCTCTTTGGTGGCTTGGCAGGACTTGGTGCGTACCAGCAGTCCAGTGATCCAAAGAACGTGTGGCTTTCCCTCGGTAAGTCTGTTTGGCAGCCAAGTACTGAACATTACTGGTACCAGTGGGAATAGTCACCTTTTTCTCCAGCACGTTTCAGCTGTCTGTGCCCTGAAATACATAAAAGAAATGAGGCAACAATCTATTCCAAGCTGTTCTGCTCACATTAGATGGGACAAAAAGTTGTGGGTTTAGCTGGCTGTTAACCCTTCAGGTGAAGGATAAAACAACAGCAGAAGGTATTGTGAAGCACTGGAAGAGAGCAAGTGAACCAGCAGGGCTTTAATAACTGGTTAGACCAGCATCTGCCAGGAACTGCTCTTGCCTTTGGGCACAAGGTGAGCCCAGATGACCTCTTGATGCTCCTCCTAGTTCTGTACCCTCATCACAGGACTGTTAGTTTTATGTGATAAAAAGGTTCATAAAGCCCCACTAGATACTGCGGAGGACCTGAGTGCCTTAGAACATGGGAAGTTCCACCCCAGCCTAAGGAGAAACTTTTTCACTTGGAGTGTGGCAGATCCCTGGCTATCCAGAGAGGGTGTAGAGTCTCCTGCTCTGGAGACATTCCAAACCCACCTGGATGTGTTTCCTGTGGGATTTGCACTAAGTGGTCTTGCTCCAGCAGAGGGACTGGACTGGATGATCTCCAGAGGGCCCTTCCAACCCATGGTCAGTATCCATGACACCTCCACCTACCTTTCCACTTGGAAGAAGCAGCAGCCCTGTAACTTTGATGTGAATGTTGTCAGGATTTTTTTTCCCAGACTTGGAGAAGAAATAATTTGCAGCAGTATTTTAAAACATCAGTTGCTCTTTCCGTTGCCAATTTGTATCATCAAGCAGGACTGTTTTATTTCTGGTTGTGGTGTTTAGTGCCACCTTTCAGTTTGGAACATCCGAGAGAAACATAACAAACTCGATCTTCTCAACAGTGGCATCGGGAACCTTGTCTGCTGTTATGGGGATGAGATTCTACAACTCCAGAAAACCAATGCCTGGGATAATCGCTGGTGCCAGGTAGTCTCTGGTTGCATCCTTACTCTGTTAATTATTTTGTTAATGATTTAACTTATTTTGCAGATTATATCGTTTTAAAATGTTACAAGTCCTGTACAAAATGAAATCTGAAAGCTCACCTTGACGTTTTCTTCCTTCTTGCTGGGATTTTCGCCTCCATCCTTGTTTTCTAAACTAACTTTTACAACAACTCTTCTGCTCAACAGTTTACTGATGGTTGGACGGCTGGCACTGCAGATGACGGAGAAGCCTCTTTAAGCCATAAATCTCCATCAAGGCGCTCAATACACGATTGAGAAGCCCGAAAATACAACAGCCCACATGTGTTACACAAGAGTGTAAAAGGCACTGCTGGCTGTTTGCTGAACTTTCCACATCCTAACCCACATGGGTTGTGTTGTTTAAAGGACCGATTCTGAGAGCCCTCGTTAATATCTCCCACAATAATATTACTTAACATTTTCTGCAAGAAAACTCAGAGTAAAACGTTAGTTTAACTTCTGGCCGTGGAGCTTACCGTTGGCGAAGACCTCCTAGCACTCACGAACGAGACGGTTGCAGGAGTGAAGTGCATTCGAAAATCATCTGCGCCCCTAAAACAAGGGAAGAAGAGCTGGCAGTTTGTTCCTAGCAATGACCATAACAAACGTGCTCATCATGGATTATTCTTCAAAAAGAGGCTGCGTCAGATAACGCTGAGTTGGTGGCACAGCTCTTGCTTTTCATGAGAACTAAATACTATTCTAAATAAACCAACAAATTATTATTATAAACATTTGCCTGCTTCACATGTAGTTTAATTGCTTACCTGGATTTCATGTCCTTCAGTATCTTTCCTGCAGTCGGTCTGGCTAGACTGGTGAGACCACATCCGGGATATTGTGTCCAGTTCTGGGCCCCTCAGTTCAAGAAGGACACAGAACTGCTGGAGAGTCCAGCACAGAGCCACAATGATGATGAAGGGAGTGGAACATCTCCCTGATGAGGAAAGGCTGAGGGAGTTGGGTCTCTTGAGCTTGGAAAAAAGGAGACTGAGGGGGTGACCTCATTAATATTGATAAATATGTGAAGGGTGGGTGTCAGGAGGATGGAGCCAGGCTCTTCTCCGTGGCATCCCATGACAGGACAAGGGGCAATGGTTGTAAACTGGAACATAGGAGGTGCCACATCAATATGAGAAGGAACTTCTTCATACTGAGGGTGACAGAGCCCTGGAATGGGCTGCCCAGGGAGGCTGAGGAGTCTCCTTCTCTGAAGAGGTTTAAAACCCACCTGCACATGTTCCTGTGTGACTTGGTCCAGGTGGTCCTGCAGTGGCAGGGGGACTGGACTAGATGATCTTTCGAGGTCCCTTCCAATCCCTAATGTTCTGTGATTTGTGATAATTGTATAAAAAAAAAAATCTCTACTCCATTCCCTGAATCAGTAGAGAACAAACGCAGAGACGACATACCCAGGCAAACTTTACATTAAAGGGGTCGGGTTTTTTTTCCCTAAATAGTATATTTTAGGTTTGAAAAATGGTCTGTGAAAGTTTACTTAAAGCTTGAAGGGCTCAGTTGCTCAGTCTTTGTCCTCAGCTGATTCCCTCAATCCCTGAAATCATTCTAAATATAAACCTGCCATACAGAAATAATCCTGGGAGCTGCACACGGCTGGCAACTTATCCATCTTCTGCTCTCATGTAACTTCCTGTACTGGGAGAGGTGGAAGCAGTGGGAGTTGATCCAGTAGATTGGTGAGACTGGAGTTGCTCAGAGTTCCCCAAATACCAGGCTGGTACCTTAGGAGGAGCGTGACATCATCTTGTGCATTTTGTTCAGGTGCTGTTTTCATCACAAACTGCTTGATTTTTTGGTACAACTGTTTAAATTAAAGTTATCATAACCCACTTACTATGGCTCATTAAATCAACAAGAGCTACTGAGTTTTTAATACGCAGATATAAAAGCCATACAAATAAATCCCTTTTCTTTTTTTACAATGCTTTAAATAATCATTAACCACTTTACATCTTGAAAAATACGTAATTTTATGCTGTGAAACAGCAGGTTTAAGGTAACTACTTAAAGTCTAAAGCCTCTATTCTAAACGTGGCAACTAAGAGAAGTAGCCTGGCTCAACATCCTAAAGCTGATTTACTGTACATTGTAAGGTCCTTTGTGGGATTCTACTAAAAACTCAGTGCAGAGGCCAGGGAAAGTTCTGAATGAACATATGAACAGTGAGGTATCATGTTGTTAAGAGTCTGTGCATGTCTTCAGATACGTATGTTGGCCTTTAAGATCTAAACCAGGAAGCAACATCTTTGAAGAACAGCTCAGTATCTTCGTGAAGTAGCTTAGCAACTTTTGCAGCTGAGTTTGACCATCCAGGTCATGTCAAAACAGGTGGTTCCTGGTTGTTTGTACATTTTTTGGCTAACTCATCCTTAAAACTGAGTGATTTAAGCTCCTTAAAAGCTCACTGTGACACTCCCTTGACAGAACAGATCTTCGACCACAAATGGTCAGGATTTAATTACAGTAATTGTACAGCAGTACAATCTACTTTCCAGGTTTCACATCAGCCTTGGTGGGGCAAGCCAGACATTCAGGACTTGTTCCATTGTTGCTACATCACTCAATAACCACACAGAGGGCAGGTTTTTAAGGTGGTGTTTAACCCTGTGCAGTATTTATCAGTGGATTGCTTATGTCCCACTATAAGGAGTTCTTCTCAACACACATGTCCCACTACAAGGAGTTCTTCTCATGAGTATTTGCACATCACAGACCCAAAGCCATTCTTAGGTACAAGCAAGTTCTGAAATCCTTTTAGGTGAGTGTGGTGGTCTTCACAAAGCCCCAGTGCTGCTCTGCTTCCAGCTCCTTGTGGACTTCCAGCATGTGGACATCACCTCAGGTGAACAACCATGATGGTTGCTTGAAGAGTATGAGGACAGGAGATCAGCTACAGAAGAATGTTGAGTGGGAGTTTCCTTCTCAGCGACTTTGGCAATACATGTTCTACAACACTACAGCAGATCCTATGTTTCAGCTTGTATTTTACGTGGTATTAAACAGGTAATAGAACCTGTTTTAATAGAACAGGTAATAGAACAGGGTTGTCTTTTCTTCTTTACAGTTGCATAGCCTGAGGAAAAGTTAGACCAAATAGGCATTTTGTGTTTCCAGTGCTCACAGAAGAAATGCCATCCCCTACAGATGCTATCTGTTTCCTCCGTATTTGGCCATCCAGTCTGTTCTTCCATGTACTGGCTGCATTGTTGGTGGGCGAGTTAAGATGCTTGTGGTTTTTGTTGCTGAACTGAAAGCAGGACCTGGTACCTGAGGACGAGCAGCTCTGGTTTTCCAGGAATAATCTGAAAGGAACAAGAACTCTGGGTTAATCAGGACTCAAAAAGTGTTTCACTGCTTTACACATAAAAGGATGAAAGCTCCAGGGTAACACAGTGGGATGTTTTGGTCTCTAACATGCTTGTTTTCCTGGTGGCCTTCTGACAACATGATTAAGCAGGACCACATCAGACTGGTCTGCCACAGGCCCTTTACTTAAACACTTCACAATTAGTTTAGGGTTTGTTCAATAGCTTCTTCACTCACAAACCACTGTCTTCTACATCCTGAGCTCTTGTTCATCTCTGGATTGGAAACACCAACCAAGAAAGTGCTAGGAATGTCACTCATACTGCAGAGGATCTGAGAGGACACCTGATGAAGTTGTTTGCCTTTTCTGAAGTTGGAGAGGCCACTATGTGCATGGATTAGCATCGCTCAGGTGCATTATGTAACACTAAACTGAAGAAACACCCTCACAGGACAGCACCAAGCTACACCACAAGAAAATACTTCCAAATCCATTTTACCCTCACACTGGAATTTATCCGTTTTGCATACTTAATAATTGGTGACCATGGATTTATAGTTGAGTCCAGTCCACATGACTAGACTTCATCACTAACAAACATTAATTCAGAAAACTGTCTAAACCTCTAGAATTACAAAAGGTTTACACAACAGGTTGCCCAGGAGAGGGTTGAATCGCCATCCCTGGATGTGTTTCAAAGTCATGGAGATCTGGAGCTTAGGGACGGGGTTTAGGGGTGGCCTTGATGTTCTTAAAACTCTTTTCCAACCTGAATGATTCTGTAACTCTTACCTGACACAGGGGCACCAAGATGAGCGAGCTGTATCCGCTGGCCCGCTGATCCCGTTTCCTTTTTATGGAAGGAAGGGATATATGCTGCTCCTGATGGATTGTAAGAGGCCCCACCGACAAAGCCAGGATTTCCTGTTGGTGTTACAGAGTTTCAATACTTTTGGTTACAAAAGGGAAACAGTAGCTACTTCTTATAGTCACTTCTAAATTCATCTGCAGTACCTTTAAAAACTCCCTAGGGCTTAGCTGTTGAGGAGAAACTATGTATCTGTTGTTTGCTTTGTGTATTGTTTGGACCCTTGACAGCAGTTCACAGATACAGAGTTGCACTGCTGATCTGCAGTTTAGCAGCAACAAAGGCTGCAGAGTGAGATGAGCGTTTAATCAGTACTTTACAAAACTGAGACTCCACAGATAGGTTTAGGGAAAGGATGTTCCCTCTTACAGCTATTTGCTCTCCCAGAAGCTGGTTTAAGCACATCAATATCTGAAAACTAGAGCACAACAGCACTGTTGTGCTCAATGTGTTTGGCCTAAACTTAGAAGAGCAGGACCCAACTGCTCTTGTGGGAGGGGGTGCAGCGCATTAAGCTGACTTCGCCAGTTCCACAGCTAAAAGCTTACTCTAAAGATCAAATCAAATTACCCTCTTTCTTTAACCTTGGTTATAATTGCTAGGAATTACCTTTTGGATTCTCTAATTTTTCATTCAACCTTTCCTTGCATGATAGCTTTTCAATAGGCAGGATTAAGTTCTCATCTGTAGGCAAGGAAAACGAAAGGAAGACAGAAAGACAGAACTTCAGAAGTTAATTAAGAACCTGGCTAGTCCATGTAAAAAAAAAACGAGGGGAAACAAAGCAAGAAAGAGTAAACATGATGTTTTTGTAACGTTCTTGAATCAACTTTAAAGGAAAGAGAACATAAATGTGCAATTTGATCTAGGTGATCCTGCTGTGGCAGGGGGATTGGACTAGATGATCTTTTGAGGTCCCTTCCAATCCCTAATGTTCTGTGATTCTGTGATAATTCCCACTGTTGCATTTCCATGATGGGTGCTTCAGCTATTCTGCTTCTGCACGTCTAAAGCGTGCTTGCCCTCCATGTAATTTAAGATACTGATGGCAATAACACCAAATATTATCCAACACATTAAGATAATCAGCTTTAGGGTTGTTTTTACTGTTCGTATTAGTGGTATTTTTATTTTTAGTGCAATTCAGAGCAAGGCAGACAACAGAAATCAAACCTGCTGATCTTAACTAAACTATGGTGAGATCTAACGTGGCCCCTTCCGATGAAGTTTTTACTACTACCTGTAGTATTTCTGTTGACAGTCACTCCTCCTCCTCCTCCTCCAGTGTGCGCCAGTGGTTTAGAGAACAACTGGTTGTTCCAGGTTCCATGTGATCCCTCTTTACTGGCTGCTGCCAATGAAACACTTTTGGGGTTTACACCTTAGAATAAAAATATCAGGGGAAAATGCTATGAATATAAAATTTCAAAATCAGTCGTGAAGAGACATGTTCTGGGAAAGGCTTTTAGTCCAAAACTTGAAAATTTAGCCTGGCTGTGAAAAGCAAAATCATCCAGTGTGAAATCTGAAGTTTAAACAACCCATACGTAGATAGTCCACAGCTTGTATTTCACTGTTACCCTTACCTGGAAGGTATCTCGATTGTCTTAGATAGTACTGCTTGGCTGATGTGTTTGATCTTCCAGAATCATTTCTCACCAGAATCTTATTTTCCCCTCCTGGCTGGATACGAGATGAAGCTTTTGGTTCTGGCAAACTGAAAGAAATTGGGTTCAGACAAAAGCACCACCAAATTAAATCCCTGAATCCCGTTTCAGTAGAGTTTATTCCCACATAGTAGCGGCCAAACCCTCACACCCCATGAGGCTTTGAAGAAACAGGTGTATCCAACACTAGGGAGTAGAAGCAAATGTGGTAACTGACAGAACTGAACTGACAAAGGAAATGAGTTCAAGATAACTGATTGTAGTAAACTCCACAGTTTCTTAATGACAGGACAAACACCTAAACCATGCAGTGTCTGAAACCACAGTTGATTCACTTTGGGTATTACTGGTGTTACACCACCACCACACCCAAAGCTGCTCTGCTCATGCAGCTCCTGGCCTTCTTCCAGCACTTGGGTGACTTGAATTTTAGCAGATTTGTCTCAATCTAGACATTAACTGGACAAAGTTTATTAAAAATAAATAAATGATTGTAAGATCATAGGGCCTACCCAAAAGGACATTCCTTGGTTTTCTTTTCTTTTAGCATCGTAATGCTAGGCTTCTTTGAACAGGACATTCCAAATTCGGTATCATCCAAGTCATCCCAGCTATCCACAGCCTTCACCAAAGTCTGACCCCAACGTCTTCTGCAGCTTTTAGGACGCACCCCACCATTTTGAGGGCCACTAGCTGCTTGTTTCTATTTTAAATAGGGAAAAAAGCTTCAGTTCAATTCTATAGTTATACCTTTTGTATCTATGTCACTTCCTAGAAGTCAGTCAGGAGTTTCCCTAGCGTTTTCTCCCCCAAAAATAAGTAATTTAAAAACTGCCACAACTGACTACAGTTTCTGACTACAGTTTGTTTTCCAGTATTTTATGAATTCCCATTATTTTTAGCTTCATATTGCAGCTCAATGACTATAAAAAACAATGCGAGATTCTAATAAAACCACCAAAGTATTAACGGAGGGTAACTTACTGGCGACGAGTTTTTAACGATAGCTGGAAAAAATGGTTGTGCCTGTGGCTGCTGTTTTGGTACTGGCTGGTAAGTTGCATTCTGAGGCAACTGAATTTGCTGGAGGGGCTGGTGGTTGACCTTTGTTAGGGGCTGGGGCTGTGCTTTGTCATCCGGTGAAGACACAGGTTCTGGTTTGGAGACAGCTTCCAGTTTAGGGAGAGCTGGCCTTGGCTCTGGTGGCTGAACTGGTTTCATAGGAGTCTGCTTCTCCAGATACTGTGGAGGAGGTCCTAACACTTGGCCAACTTGAAAGTACGGGTACTTCAAAGCCTGGAGAAGACATAACACTAATTTTACTTCAAGACGTTGACTTGGGCAACCCCATCAAGAATCTAAGCAGCTTTCTGAAGGATCTGAGCAAATTCTACATCACTGGTGGGAAATGGATGCATCATGAGGTCGTATGTAAACAATCAGTAACTGTCAATTCTGGACTTTAAACTCTTCCCATTTGTACTTGTCCTTTCTATCTCCCTTTACTTATGTGGAGTCTCTTTTGAGGTGCATTTTACATTCAGCACCATCCTATACTCATGCAGTAACAAATTTCAGTCCTAAAACACATGGTCTCCACTACCTTTCCCACATTAACATTTCCTCTGCTATGTTTTGGCATCTGATGAGCTTATTTAATAAAACAAACAAACCCAAAAGCCAAAAAACTAACCCAAACCCCCAAGTATGACAATTAGTATTTAGTATTAACATACGAGTTTTACAATTAGAGGATGTTAATGAGTGAAGTTCCCCCTTCATTCTTGTTCTGAAGTACCTTGCTCTGCCTCTACAGTGTTTATTAGGCAACTGGTGCCTGTTTTCAGGCAGTTGTGTCCTTTATTCTTTCTCCAACACCACATCCACCACTAGATGCACAGCAAGGATGTACCTTACTAACACAGCTCCTCTTTAACAAAACAACACACTCTGTTCCTCCTTCTGTGGAGGATCCTCCTCTTTGTTAGTTCTCAAAGGGATGTTCTGCCTTTGTACCAGGTCCATGTATGTGCATTAAACCCTCCCTTTTGGCTGAGGGTTACACCACTGCTGCAGCTGCTTCCTTGACAATTCACTGGGGTAAAAGCTGATTATTTGCTCCACTCAGCATTCTGTGCAGAGATTTAAAGCACTGGGCTACTCTGTGACTGTAACAATAGAGATGAATCACAAAGTGGAGAGAAACAGTTTCTCTGCTTGGTACCATCTGCTGAACCACTTCTGAATCACTCACACTGCATCCACCTCAAATAAATTGCACTAGATCCTATTTCTTTCCATTGCCTTTTAAGTAGGACTGCATTAAGGATGGACACTAAAAAAATATTACTCAGTAGAACGTAACCATCTCTGGCACTTGAAATATGTTTTAATTAACTTGGGAACAAAACTGTGACCATTGCGACCTATCGGTTTGTTCTTCGCAAAGTTATTTCCCTATCACTCAGTACAGTTCAAGTCCCATCACCGAGTAAAAAGAAGACGGCAGCTTCACAAAAAGCAAAGCTTAGTTTTCATTAACTCCCTTCGTGCCAAAGTGGGAGCAGAAAGAAGGCAGCAGAAGTGATTTATGGCTACAGTACTGCTCAGATTTTCCTCTATCCTGGATAGAGCAAGTTTTAGAATCACAGAATTACTGAAACTGGAAAAGACCTGTAAGATCATCCAGTCCAGGAATGTGCCAGTGTGGAAAACGATGCTGCAGAAATAACTAAAGACATCATAATATCTGCTTAGTCAGGTTTAGAACCTTGCTACTCAGTCCCATTGCCATCAAAGTGAGCAGTTTACCTCTGTCCATAAGGATCTTTAGCTTGGAGAAACGGAGACTGAGGGGTGACCTCATTGTTTACAAATATGTGAAAGGTGGGTGTCAGGAGGATGGAGCCAGGCTCTGCTCAGTGTCATCTAATGACAGGACAAGGGGCAGTGGGTGTCAGCTGGAATATAGGAGGTTCCACCTCAGTATGAGAAGGAACTTCACTGTGAGGGTGATTGAGCACTGGAATGGGCTGCCCAGGGGCGTTGTGGAGTCTCTTTTTCTGGAGGTGTTTAAAACTCGCCTGGACACATTCCTGTGCGTCTTGATCTAAGTGATAGTACTGTGGCAGAGGGATTGGACTAGATCATCTTTAGAGGTCCCTTCCTAATGTTCTGTGATTAGCCTGCTAGACTTCTGTGCTTAAACACATTTCTCTAGGTTGTCAGTGTTTGGCAACTCAAACAACCTTGGACACAAATAAATTGATGAACACTTGGCTGATGAATCTTGAGAGACTGGTGAAGACAGGGGATATTAGCAATGTAGAGATTTTGTGCTTGCACACGTGAAAGGTGTTTTAGTTGTAAAGGTTCTAGAATTCACAAACTGAAAGCCACGGTTAAAGGCAATTAACACACTTAAATGCAAAAGCCTTTCTTAAGCATGACATCAACTGCAATAAAACCACATCTTCAGCTAATACAAATCTAGGTAGCACCAGTCACTTCACCATTAACATCATGGGAAATCAGGAGTTTGAAGCTCAATTCACAGCAAAGCAAACCCTAATGGAGTACTAGTCTGTATAAGATAAATTGCCTATTTTCTATCCACCCACTCATCACAATTGTATCAGTGGTATAACCAAGTTACTTTCCAAAATTCAAATATACGGTGGAAAAAAAGTTATCCAACATAAAAGACAAAATCCGAAAGAAAAGGCAAACAATGGAGTGATCTTTGTTTCCTTTTAGGCTGGAGTACCAAAATTGCATCAACTGGGTTTACATCAGTGCAGTTTGGATCAGCATTCACTTCTTGTCCTGGAGATTACATTTATCTCCCACAGATTTTGTTTCTGTTCGCTTCCCAAGCTTCATGCTGTGATGCCTCTTTCTTCCTTTAATAATTTGTTTCATAATAATATTTCAGAGGCATATCAACTACAATGATGGAAAGGAGAGCACAGAACTCATAACTGAAGCACATGTTTTCCTCTCACTTCTGAGATTTTCATGCTGTTTTTGTTGCCATAAGTGTAATTTAGCCTAATTTTGGTAACAATCTGGCCTTTTTAGTCAGAGAACAGGGGATTCTCCTTTGAAACGAGATTTCAATAGCATTTTCAAGTTACTTGTCCTTCTCTGTGCTTGGAAAGTTTGTGATACTTTAATTACTGACAAGTGGAGGACAAGTGGAATATTTTTATTGAGAGTGATCTTCACTTACTTGCTGGATGCATTAAGTGTTGTTGTCTTCAATGCTTCTATTTGAGCTGATTCACAGATCAGAGGAACAAGTCGTTATTCCAGGTATTATACAGTGATTCAGCACGAGAAAACTCTTGCCTGAATGAGGAATTGAGAGAGTTTTATAGATATTTTTCCCAGCATATTATTTCGATTGAGTTCTTTTATAATTACATGCATTTTTCCTAAACTGTCTCCAATTAGATGCTTACCCAACTACTGCGAACACGGAGGGAAATGCTCTCAGTCCTGGACCACCTTTTACTGTGATTGCAATGATACGGGCTACACGGGAGCTACCTGTCACAACTGTAAGTAAACTGATGTGGACAGTGTTTTCTACTTTAGAGCCACAAAGATGATGAAGGGAGTGGAATATCTCTCTGATGAGGAAAGGCTGAGGGAGCTGGGTCTCTTGAGCTTGGAAAAACGGAGACTGAGGGGTGACCTCATTAGTGTTTAATAAATATGTGAAGAGTGAATGTCAGGAGGATGAAGCCAGGCTCTTCTCAGTGTCATCTAATCATAGGACGAGGGGCAACAGGTGTGAGGTGGAACAGAGGAGGTTCCATATGAATGTGAGAAGGAACATCTTCACAGTGAGGGTGACAGAGCACTGGAACAGGCTGTCCAGGGGTTTTGTGGAGTCTCCCTCTCTGGAGATATTTAAAACCTGCCTGGACATGTTCCTGTGCGACTTGATTTAGGTGATCCTGCTGTGGTGATGGGATAGGACTGGTCTTTCATGGTCTCTTCCAATCCCTAATGTTCTGTGATACTGCAACTGGTAAACTAGAGAGGAGTGTGGGAGATCAGATTGTGTTATAGGATGCTAAGTATTCTGACAAGGTTTGAACAGATTAAGAACTGGGCTGGGAATGCACAGGAATCCGTCTCCAGATATGCATGTTTCATTTCAGAAAAAACAAATCCACATTTTTTTTTAACTAATCTTCCTTGTGTATTTTCTCACATTATTAATTGGTTTGGACACTCTTATGTTCATTTATGTTACATACACCTTGTAGACACATTGGTCATTACACAAGTAGTTGTATTTAGCTGAGCTGAGCTTGGTGGGTTTAATCTTTGTTTGGGGGGCTGTATGTCATTTTTAGCACTAGGGGTTTTACGTTATCTGGAAGTTCATGTTTAAAGAACACAGTTTTCAGCCATTTATAATTTTGCTCAAGTATTATTTGGGCTGCTGCTGTTAGCAAGGATGTAGTATTTGAAATGGTGGCAGTACACGAAGCATACAGCTAACTGAAATCCACAGTAAAAGGAATATTAAGGTGTTTTAGGGGTGTATTTTTTTAAAGTATCAAACAGCATGGTGGGAATTCTAATAAAAACAAAGGGAGAAAGGGGAAGCCAAAGTAAAGCCTGTTGATGCAGCTGACTAAAAGGGAAAATAATGGTAAACTCCCTGTTCTGTCACTGGAAATAAAGAGGAAAAAAGAGAGAGAGTAACAATTCCAGGAAAACAACTGTAACCCCTCCAGGTGTTTGATGAACACTTGGACCACAGAATGAGATTAGTTAGGTCCAATTTTTTTTTTCCTGTTAAGCTAAAAAGCAGTAGAGTAGAAAATGTACTTAGTGGTTTGAAGCTGAACAACCATACTCTAATTTTGGAGATTTTAATGGTTTGCTAATTAATGGTGAAATCACTTGTGGTGTGGGGTCTGCAGCTGACAGGAGAAGTTGTTGAGAGGTCTGTTTATAGACTCATCACTTGAGCTCTACATAGTAAGGTAGGAGTTTGGTGTGGAAATCATGCTAAGCCAGACAAAGGATGAGAAGGAAGTTTTGAGAAGAGGATTCACTTGTTGCTCTATGTTTTTATCATTACAAAGGGCATCAGCCTTTTCAAAAACTCCAGACCCAACCCGGAGTACGTGCATGGATTGAGGCCATAGCAGACTATTTACACAAGCTGATGGTTGGTACAAAATGATGTGGCCAAATGCATTGGTAAGGGGCGAGAGGCTCCTTGGCAAAGGAAGAGGCCAGTCACTATTGACCATCAAAGGCAATTAGAGATGCTAGCCTTCAGGCTGCAACCATGCTAGCATGTATCAGCTTGGAGCCTGAGGCTAGTGTCCATTAGTGTAGAGGACTGATGTGTGATTCATTTTCCTCACAGACATTGGCAGGGAGCTAGTGAACCTTCTTGTCTGCACTTTCAAACATGCATGCATAGCCACTTAATTTAAGGGTCACTGATGCAAAAACTACTCTGAAAAGTTTATCAGGAAGATCTTATGTTAAGACTTCCCAGCTCATCAAGTCAAGCACACATGTGATGCACAGCTATTCAGCTGCTCAGCTTATTTACAACCACATTATCAACAGCTAATTTGATTCCAGCTAGATTGTAGAGCCAGCTGCAAGCTAAACAGCACTGATAAATGGCAACCTTTGTCTGAAGAAATGCATTCATGTGCTTGCAGCGAAACAATTTCAGAGCTGGTGGGCAAATACACACTGTTGATAAGAAACCTGCAGAACAAGAGACATTATCATTTACACATGATAGTGGTTGACATACAGGAGCACTTTACAGCAGGTGAATGAAAGCCACAGATCTGATCACAGTAATCCACAGAATATCCTCAGTGTACAGGCAACTCTTCCAATCACATAATTCAGTGTAGTCCTATCAAAATAAAACATCTAATTTCTTAAGGTTTGAAACATAACCTCAACAGATTTTGATTTTCACACGAACACTGAGTCTGACAGGCCTGAAATTGAACTTGTACCACTTTGGAGAGGTTATTTCTTTTACTAAATTGCCATTCAGACCCAACTTCATGCAGCAGTGGAAAGATTTAACTGGCAATCGGTTGCACGTTAAACATAGTGTAAATAGCTTCATTGTCAGCTGGATTTCTTTTCTGTCTGGGCTGCATCAGTGTAGTTTTTGCCTTTTCTTGGTGCAGTGTCTGTAAAAGGTGAGTGCTCCTGGCTGAACAACGGAAAAAGACCCGTTCATTGCTGTGCTTTCAAGAACTGCATGACATGCAATCCAGAATTAAATGATTTACATTTTAACAGCTCAGACTGGGACACCTTACCATTTTAAGCACTGGTATCTGAATGTACATTGTCCCTGTCATAATCTGTAAACTGTCAATCACAACATTGTGGTTGATCCATAAGCAGACTTACTGCTTTCTTCCAAATATTCGTGGACCACACTGGATCCTGCTGAAAGGAGCAACCTACAGTACAGACTATATGTGCTCCTAGGAGTTGCAGTTAAGTTTGCTGGCACAAGTTATGGAGTTATCAGAAAGTCCTCATAAGCATCAAAGGCAGCAGTTTCAGTCTACCAGGTACATAATTACTTCTAAGCTGGTAGGCAAGAAGCCATAAGGTTTGGTTTTCTCCAATTAAACAGAAGAAATTGGATTCTCACAGGCATGAAGGTGTTACGTGGGAGAAAGAAATAATGTGCTTGTTTAAAAAATACAAGTTCTGCGACCAGAGGAGTTTGACATTTTTTTTACCAGGCAAATGCCAAAGTCATGACAGGCAGATAGACTGGGAATATGCCATGAAAAGCAAAGATAAATAGTTTGCATCTGATGCAACAGAGGGGAAGTAGGCAGTGGCAAGGCAGAACAGTAAATTGATAGAAGACACAGCTGGGACAATGTTTGCATGACCATGTCAGCTATGTGGGACAAGTTTGTGTCTGTCTTGACTGCAAATGGATATAGTTGAAATTCAAGATGTATGAATGAAGCAAGAATTCACATCTCAGCATACATATGAAGAACTAGCTGGGGCTGGACATGGCCTTAGTATAATCTTCCTAGAGGCAGGCAAAATTCTTTTTGATTCTGAAAGCTCTTAAACTGTCACAGGAGGTATGGCAAGGGGTGTAGGCTCTTGTCCCATTCAGTAGCTGTTCTGTGGCAGGTAAGTCTCATACTGCAATTTCATCTGGTCCTGCCTTTTTACTTCTCTCAAAATACAGAGGATAAATACAAGTAAAGAGTCTTAAAACCCACTGGTAATTTTGGGGTTCCACTAACTTGTGGGAAAGGTCTGAATGGTTTCTAAACAGATTGTGTCTTGAAAACTTGTTGTCAGGTGCATAAGCCCACTTCTCTGTTTAGTAATGGCTAATCCTCCTTCCATAAGCTGCAAGCAGAGTGTTATCAACACTATCTAAGTATTTTGATGGGGGGTGTTTGCTTTTGGTGGGATTTTTTTCTTCCAGTGGGGAAAAGGGGAGAAAATCTTCCGGAGGGGATCATTTCAACTTCCAGTGCAATTCACATCATCTTGCTGGCTAATTACAGCACTGATTAGCAATTCTGTTTTCATCTCTGTACTATATCTCCGGCTGTGCAACTCCAAAGCAGGTGCCAGTGCCTCACTGCTACTAATTGCATGTGAACATGCAGTTTGATGGGAAGTGCTGAATTTGTGCTGACCATCCCCAGGTACACATTTCACTGCCTTCAGTTTGGGGAAACTAGGAGTCACGGAATAAGCCTACAGGATATTACAACAACAGTCACTGAATTACATTTGCTCGTGTATGAGTTTCTTGAGTCCTAGATTCTCCATGTCTGTTGGGAATAAGATCCAGTTTGCATGTGTATTAGAAGGCTGGAATGGTATGGATTTTTGGAAACTACTGTTTGTTTACTGCTACTTGAGTTGATCTGTAACTAAAGGCAGTGCTTTGAGGACACAATATTTGAAGTCTGTAAAATGCATGGCTTTGCATTTTAGGTTGTCTTTTAAATGTGCTTCACACAGCTTGCAATTAAATAGCTTGGAAGACTAGCTTGGCTGAAGGCTTTCTAATGATAGATGTTTTCTCCATTTTTACAGGTGGTGGGTAGCCTACTGATTGATTCGGTGTTGGAGTAGTCTGTTATGATCCAGATAGGCAGGAGACGATCCTTTATGTAATCACACGTGTGAGCTATGGCAAAATAGATAGTAACGTCATGTTTGTTTTCAGTTTTCCTCTTTTAAATAGAAACGGTGATGTTAGCACACAGCTTGGGAAAAAGGCCTAAGTGGGATTCAGCTCATCTGTTTGCTGTGTGATATTGTGACATCTAATCTAAGATAGTAGTTTTCTCTCTCTCTCTATCTGTATATAACAAAAATGTGAGCTGTTTTCAGAACTTGGCTAATCTCGCAGTGAGGTAGGTTGTCCATGGTAAGTTCATGGACCACCACTGAATGCCAGATGCCAGTGTGTCTCATCTGTAGAGGGAGTTTATCTTAGCTTAAACATACTAAGACACATAAACAGAAGTGGGCAACTGAAACTAGATGAGAATTGTACCTATATAGAGAGACAAATTAGCAGGAGGGGAATTATGTGTGTGTGTGTGTGTGTGTATATATATATATATATATAGACAAAATATTTTTAATAGAAAGGTCATCATTTAAAACCTGCATAGTCATCTCTCTCAAACCTTTATTTCTCCTTGTAATTATCATGCGGTAGTAAAAGCGGTAGGCAAGTGTAAAATGGCCCTGAGATACAGTGTGTTACAAATTTATTGCAAGGTAATGATTAGTAATCTTCTCTTTCTGTGAGTTGGGTTAATCTCTCAGAAAACCCCATCTTCCCCTCCTGTATTTCTATTATTTTAGTATATAATAGTTTTCAGATGGCCTTTACTCTAGAATGAATTTTTTTATTCCACAGAGTCCTGAGTGCTGATATAAAAGAGGATGAGAAATATAAAAGAATGGTTTTATTCTTCATGTTCTGGGGATGCCAACATGTCCCAAAGCTTTGCAAGGTGATAATTAACAGAATGTAATTTAATCCTGGGTATGTGCTTTGGTTTGCGATCTATCTAGCAGATACAGGCACGTGTCTTATTTGCTTCAGTAATTGCTGAAGGAAAGATTCACCCAATAATTGAAATGTCATATAGTCTTTGATATGACATAAACTTAACATCATTCCAGGCTTTGAAAATGTATTTCTACTATTACTGTATATATCATTTTTGAGCTTAATACAGCTTCAGCCGGATCATTTGACTGAATGATTTTGAAGGTCTTTTCCAACCTAAATGATTCTATGCTTAGCAGTACCAGAGCTTCATAGTAAAGCACCAGCCATGGATTTGGCTCAGGTTCCAAGATAGGGAGATGCATACACAGGTTGCTAGCTGGGCAAATGAGGTTCAGAGAGTTTCATTCTACCCAATGTCTAACAGTGAAAGTATGGTTCATATAATCTGCATGTCCTGAGTAGCCAGTTCTCCTATCTGAGATTCTTCTAATTAGTTTTTTTTTTTTCCATGAGTATTTAGACATGTCTTTGTTCTCTGACTAAAACCCCCACATTTAATATTTATATCAGCTTTTATTACTTTGCTTGGTTTTCCTGAATATTTTTGTTCACACTATGTTTCTGGCATAAGAATTTTCATTGTTCATTATGTAATAAGTTACTGTATTATCAGTGTTTTCCCTTCAACATATTTCTAAGTGGTGTTTGTCCAAAAAATCTTTCCTTTGCCTGACATTTCCTTATAAATAACACAGAGAAATGTTCAAAATTGGGGCTTTACTTTGTGACTAAATGGGTGGATGCTGAGAGACCAGTGCATGTGGTCTACCTCGATCTTAGTAAAGCCTTTGACACAGTCCCCCATAACATCCTACTGAGTAAGTTTAGGAAGCATGGGACTGGAGAACAGATTGTGACTTGGATTAGAAACTGGCTCTATAACAGAGCCCTAAGAGTGGTTATTAACAGTGCAGAGTCTAGCTGGAGACCTGTAACCAGTGGTGTCCCCAGGGATCTGTGTTGGCTCTGGTTTTGTTTAGTATCTGTATTAATGACCTTGATGATGGAATCAAGTGTCTTCTCAGCAACTTAGCTGATGATGCTGAGCTGGGTGCTTTGGCCAATTCATGTGATGGATGTGCAGCCACTCAGGGAGACTTGGACAGACTGGATGGTTGGGCAAAGAGAAATTTAATGAGGTTTAATAAGTGCAGAGCCCTTCAGCTGGGAAGGAGCAATTAAATGCATCAATACAGGTTGCGGGACTATCTACTGGAGAGCACTTCCATGGAGAGGGATCTTGGAGTTCTTGTGCACAGTAAGTTCTCCATGGAACAGCAATGTGCTCTTGTGACCAAGAAAGCCAAGGAATCCTGGCATGGATCAAGCATAGTGTGTTCAGCAGTGTTGCATTAAAAGAACAGTGGATTCTGCAAGGAGTAAACCCCGTTGCTTTACAACTTCAAAGGAGATGAGGACGGCTAGGTTCAACTCCTGAGCGATACCCAATTTCACACTATGAGTCCGATAACTAAGTCTGATTCACTCAATAGCACTGGCACTATGAGTCTGTGTAACTTGGATTCACTCGATAGTGTATCCTGCTGTCCTCTAGCCACAATCTATGGACTCGTGCAATATCCAGTGAGAAACGACGAGGCTAGTTTACGTGAACAGGAGTAATTTATTAGAGCAGCAGATTAACAGGTTCTTTATGGATTGTTGGTGATGAACACTGTATGCAAAATATGTGTACACAAATGTTAAAAAAAATCAAAGCATTAGGTTAAAAAATAGCTCTATAGAGATTTATAAAGTTCTCGAGAAGGTTTGTATCTCACCCAAAGGCATCCCAATGCAGGGGGAAGAGAGGTCCCAGCCCGTCGACTGATCCCCAGGAGTCAGAGGTCCACAAATCTTCCCTGACTTGTTCAAGATGGTGTCTTCTCCCCAAAATTCCCCTTTCTGCTGGGCTATTTTACATTATTTTTTGTCTTCAAGGTGGAGCTTGAGTGGCTCTAGTCATACATATTTTTGTTTCTGATTGGTATAAAATTATCTCGCTTTGCTTTTAAAGAGATAAAAAAATTAAGACGCACACTCAGTAAGGGGGATTTGCCCCTCGGAGGTGGGTAGGGTTTGGGTCGGAGGTGTGTTTTGGTATTATAATGAGCAAGGTTCACACAAGGATAGCGACTCATCAAAAAAATGACAGAAAGATGGCTCAGGGTTGTAAAAGTGCAGCTTCGAAGTACCACTAAGTTCGGATACCTGTACATCTTATCACAGGATTTGGCCACAGCTGCCCAACTTATCACAGGATTTGGCCGCGATGTCTTCACACTGCTCCGCCTCTCATGTGGTTTTCAAGGTGGCAGGTTAAGTTGCTTGGGGAACCATCAGAGGAAGGAATTCCTTGCATACTAGCTGTACTCCACCCTGGAGGCTTAGAACTTTCCTTAATCTGCAAATAATGCTCCATTTTTAATATAATTTTCAAGTTACCTGCAATAATTATCTAACAGGCAGATCAAGGGACGTTCTTTTCACTCTCTACTCTGCCCTAGTGAGGCCACATCTGGAATATTGTGCCCAGTTCTGGGCTCCCTGGTTCAAGAGGGATAGAAACTTGATTGAGAGAGTTCAGTGGAGAGCCATGAGGATGGTTAGGGGACTGGAGCATTCACCTTATGTGGAAAGATTGAAACATCTTCGACTTTTCAGCTGGAGAGGAGGTTACGAGTGGACTTAATCACTGTCTGTAAACACATGAAGACTGGGTATCAAGAATAAAGAGACAATCTCTTTTCACTTGTGCCCTGTGACAGGAAAAAGAGTAATGGGTGTAAGTTGGAGCACAGGAAGTTCCATCTCAATATGAGACAGAATTTCTTTACTGTAAGGGTTACAGAGCATTGGAACGGGCTGCCCAGGGACGTTGTGAAGTCTACTTCTCTGGAGACTTTTAAGACCTGTCTAGATGCATTTCTATGTAATCTATTTTAGATTTTATGATCTTGTTCAAGCAGGGAGGTTCTACCTAATGACCCTTGGAGGTCCCTTCCAACCCCTAATGATCTGTGTATCTGCATACTGCATATCAGAGTATGTGACGGGCTATCTACATCTCTTTATTGAAGCCCGCTTGTGTCAGATGTGAGCACCACAGGGATGCCAGTACTTTCCAGAGCAAGGCTGAAATACCTGGCTTTGCAGGCTGTCCCTCAAGTCTTTTATTTCTTCATTCCCCCCAACACTGCCCTTACAATGGTGTAGGTCTCCTTGATTGCTTCTGTAGCAGCAGAACATGTAGGTCACCATGCAGCAGCATCAGGCAGAGGTTGCTGGGACATGTGATTGACATGCAGCCGCCTTCCAACCTCAGCAGGGAAGCGACAGGGGAAGATGGGCTGATGTGACCTTTCGTACCTCAGCCAGAGGGAACCTTAACTTGAATTATAGGAAACTGTCTAATCCCCAAGTGTAATAGAAGGTTCCCTCCTAAACATCCATTTAGGTGACATTGTGGTAAAAGTCATTTTAAAGGTATCTGTGGGAATAACATATTCTTTATCAGGTGAGTAAATACGTATTTTAAAAAGGAAAAATAAGCCATCTGTCACCCAGGCACATCACAGTGGAGACTGCATTAGTCTGTCAACAGCAGAGCTGTCAAAATGCAGTTCTCAACAGTACAAATTTCATTTTGTGGCATTTAACAAGACAATTGTATTATAAGGGTGGGAATGATGATCGTTCCCAGAGTTCATTGCCTGTACTAATCCCTCTGCTCTCAGAATGAGAAGAAACTTCTCATAGCATGTTGCTTTATTTGTTATTCAGAAAAAAATCCTTGGGCGAACACTCGTTACTCTGTACAAACAGATCTGGCAGGTCCAAGTTGTACAAGCAGAGGGTGAAACAGTCTGGTTGCAGGAGCTCTGAGGATTTTGGTGAGAATATTTAATTCTGTCTGTGGTGGCTTTTGTGCATATTCATTTGTTCAAGGTCTGTTTGCAGATCCAGACTGAATCCTCAGTTCTTACTGGCCTTTCCAGTCTAACCAGTATATAAGTTTTCACCTCAGAATACAATCATAGTTGTTATTATTCTGAAGGGTTATTACTCTAAAGTTATTATGTACTTTGCACCTAGGGCGCAAAGAATGACAGACAAAGCAATGAAATGAGTCGCAAATGATCTGACTGTTACTACTCTGTCTGCCATTTTTTACAGCTAAAGGTTAAAGATGGTGAAAGCAACATGTGTCTTGCTGCTACGTTTTAGCTGGGGTGTGGACAGTGTCAGCACTTGCCTGCCTGCTCCCCATACGGAATCAAGAATTTAAAGTACATTAGGTTTTTTGAATGCATTTTATTTACTATACCACTCACACAGAAACTGAGAATTAGCAGCTACTTTCATTAGATTATGAGACTCCAGTCTCAAAACAGCAATAATACAGGTTTCATTTTACTAATCATAACTAGTACAGCTCAAAATCTGAACCTCTAGCTTGAAGTATTTGCATTGAAATGTGTGTGCTCAATTTTCAGAGTTATTTGAAGTATAGTAGGAAAGAAATATCAGAGATTTTAATGTTTACTTGTAATTAATGTATTCTTTTTTTAGGGAAGCCATAATAGTGTCCATTAAATGTAACAAAGACTGAGTCCTTTGACTTCACAAAACAAAAAGAAAAAAGAAAACCCAAACAAAGCAAAATTTAAAAAGAACAAGACAAACAAAACATCAACAGAAATTGATTTAAATTTGTACTTTACACTCTTGGTTGTAGCTATGCTAGTAATTTACTACTAAGTGGAAAGGAGAAAGGTTGACCTTGCCTGGTCTCCCACTTGTAGGCATCTGAAATCTGAGTATCATAGCCTCTTCATTAAGTCCAATAGCCAGAGCTATTTTAAATGTGGGTAAAGGGTACATTTTACTGAGCTCATTCATTTAAGAGGGTGAGCTATAAATATGTTTCTCTCTGGTGATTATTTGCAGAAGTTCATTCAAATCTTTCCACAAATAACTGTCTTCTCTTATTTTGTAAGCCAGAATAGAACCGGAGGTGAAAAACAGTCTGATAGAGAGGACAGATTTTATAAGTTAAGAAAAGGGGACCAAGTGAAGCAGCTGTTAAGTACTCGGGCAAATTGAGGCCAGTGAAATGCTTATCTCCTAGGGGGCTTCACAATGAAACAGTAACCATGTGCTTAATGAAAGGTTATCATGGAGGCTGAGGTTAACTGGTTAGCAGGAAAGTAAGACTGGAAGCCAAGTGTGGGTATAGTAACAGGTGGTCGGTGAAAACTGAACTGTTTTATTAGAAACAGTAGAAGTTTGAGCTTGCAAATATTGGTGCTCAGCCATGTACTATTAAAGGTTTCAGCTACAGCAAGGATACAGTCTCTTCTGGTTTAAGGACTGTAATTAAAACAGTAGGATTAACAGGTTCAAGATACTTCAGAGAGTTCAACACTGATGAAATTGCTCATATTTAAAGCTTGTCAGCCTCTCACAGAGTACTGAATCAAGGCTGAAATTGTGAATGCAGAGCCAAGCTAAGAGGGACCCCAGTCCTATCAGACCTGACTGCAGGGTGCAGAGAGCTGATCATGTGCTCTGTCTGACCAGCCATAAGAGTCTTGATGTAAAAATTAACGAAGGAAATTCTGTAGTTGATTTTACATAAAAGGCGAGATAGGTTATTATAACGGCAATTACATCTCTTAATGCCTTTCAGAAGTTTGAAAGTGTTGAGGTCTGAATCATAGGTCTGTACTTTGAACCTTCATCAATCAAAGTGTGTACATATAGTTTTGCTAGGATGTTTCTGCAGGGATATAGTGCATGCAGCTTGAAAAATACAGGATGTGCATGACTTAGATTCACAATTTTGATTTTTTAAGCTTAATGAACCTTTACATCCCACCAGATAAAAAAGAACATTTAGAGAACTAGGTGATGTTGATCTGACTGGGCAATAAAATTTTTGTTTTATAAATGTTGATCAGAGTCTTACAAATCATCTGTAAAACACGTGGGAAGATGAAAAGTGAGAACTGAAGGAAAACGTGATCGTTGTGATCAGTGAGCAAAGCAGTGTTCAAAATGAAAGCTGATGATGATGATGGGTTGTTGATCTGAAAAGCTAGTTTAATTTCAGGGAGCTCAGGCTGAGAGAGATACCTGAGACTATATATATATATATAATTGAGTATGTGTGTTTTACAGAGGATTATAAAAGGTGGGGAGATACGTATCTTGAACTCTTGTCAGTATTGTGCATGCCTGAGCACCATCAGCACAGCTCATCCTCGTAAGTAGGCAAGAGCACTTAAGGAAGCAACTATTGGTATGAAGAATGAGGCTTTCAGTCTGCATCAGTTTCAGTAGTGCTGGGAGGAATTTAAATTTATTTGTGAAATGCAGCAGTAGGTTTACAAAAAATTTGCTCAGAAGCAGTGCAAAAACATGTCAGCACAATGTCCAAAGTTATAGCATACAAGCGGTGTCCCTCAGGGATCAGTGCTGGGCCCCATCCTCTTTAACATCTTCATAGATGATCTGGATGAGGGCATTGA
>JAOXOE010000343.1:3885579-3905338 GCA_028565055.1 Phoeniculus purpureus | reverse complement strand
ATCCAGGAGGGTGTTAAATGTCTCCAGAGAAGGAGACTCCACAACCCCTCTGGGCAGCCCCTTCCAGGGCTCTGTCACCCTCACCACGAAAAAGGTCCTTCTGATATTTATACGGAACCTCCTGAGTTCCAGCTCACACCTACTGCCCCTTGTCCTATCACCAGCTGACACTGAGAAGATGTGTTAGTTTGGAATGACAGCACACACTCTGCATGACTTCTCAACCATGTGCTTGAAAGCTTTCACACCAAGATGGCATGAAAGCAGTTAAAAACCCCAACTCATGTTTAGGGGGACAATCCATCACTTTGCTAATGAGCCCACAGTGGCAGTAAATGCAATCAAGACCAGGATAACATTTAGTGGTGTCTGTGGTAGGAACCTAACTGCTCTTATGTTAGAAAAGAACCCTCAGGACATCATGTGGAGTCCCTGTATCCACCAGTCTCTGTCATCCACGAGCCCAGGCTGGAGGACCAATGGTTAACTTTACAACTGCTAGAGATTCATTCTGGGCTGATTGCAGGGGCTGACTCTGAGAGAAGTTTAAGCTCGCTAGACTGTGGGACAAGTGGAATCAGTACTGACAGCTTCTTTTTCTGTGTTTGATTAGGTAACCAAACACACAGACATCATCTCAGCTGAAGTGGAGATCACCAAAACAGAGTTAGGGGCTTCTTACAAGCAGCTTCCCCTTCCAGCAACACTACAATCAGATTTCTATCTACTTATGTCTGAAAAGTGACTGGAAGGAGCAGGACTGAGGGCTGAAGAGCTTGAACGACTTCATCCATCACTCTGCAGTGGCAATGCTTATCTAACATATCCTACGTCTGGAATAGATCATGTAATGTTTATCTAAATTTAAAACCCATTTAGAGCTGTCTGTTACCCTCCAGATTATTTTGTATTTCCATGGTATCCTTCACCACACTTGTGATGCTGCCTCACCCACAGGCAGCTAAGTGATTCCAGCGAAAAGCATTGCAGGAGCTTTCTATTTCTTAGAATGATACAGAGAATGTTCTCTGGTTTGCCAAAGGGATGAAACACACTTTTGTTCCTATCAAACAATCCTAAATGAACAATCTTAATGCCGTTACTTACCAAAAGATTTCCATTCTGTGAAAAACCAGCCAGCCTACGGGAAGTTTCTGGAGATACATTTGATTAATGGCAGATCTCGGGTCTGAGGAACATCAGCTATTGTGGGTTTCTACCTAGATACTTTTTGAACCTGAAATTCTCTAAAAAACGGTCCCTTCTTCTTAAATCCCCTGGGGAATACCACAGGACCCCACCTGGACTCTGCATGGCTGATCACAGCCCTCCGAGCTCTGTTTTTTAGCCAGTTCTCAATCCACCTGTGATTCAGTGCTATAAATTCTTCTACACCACAGCGTGAACAGGGTGACTACGAAGGAAACTCAGAGTTGAGGAAAGGCAATTTTTCTTCTCATCTTAACAACCATTTTGATTTTGTGTCATTTATACAACTAATTCTGAAGCACTGAAACAAGGTCCTTGACACAGTGATCCTTACGCTTAACTGCAGCAGCTCCAGGTACAACCAGGTCTTTCCAGTTTGGAAACCAAGGGCTGAACTTCCAAGATTAGGTTTGGAAAGCAATACTATTGTCTCCTTCAAGTACTGATGCTCAGAAAAATTATCCCTAATAATGACAGGACAAGGGGCAGTGGGTGTGAGCTGGAACACAGGAGGTTCCACATCAATATGAGAAGGAACTTCTTCACAATGAATGTGACAGAGCACTGCCCATAAGGGTTGTGGATTCTCCTTTTCTGGAGATGATTAAAACCCGCCTGAGTATGTTCCTGTGTGACTTGGTCTAGGTGATCCTGCTGCGGAAGGGGGATTGGACTAGATGAACTTTCAAGGTTCCTTCCAATTCCTAATGTTCTGTGATTATGACAGTCAATGGGTTTCTGTGTCTACAATTTTTTACTAATACAAGAAAATTCAGTCATAATCACAGAGGGACTCAGACCTGACTTGCTGTAGGTCTCCTCTTTGGATTCCAGTTGAGCATGTCACTCATCAGCTGTAGCGCATCACTGCTTGCGTTCGGGATGAGAGTTTTCAGGTTTATGGGAACACACTGTGGGAAGCGGAAATTCATGGCAGAAGCAAGGTGGTATCCCTCTGGCCAGTCACTCTGTTTCAAAGGAGAAAAAAAAAGAATACTAAAAGGACACAGAGTATTATTTTACCTGAAGATGAGAGCAGCAGGAGCAGCACTAAACATCCCACCACCTACCACAGAAACAAGCTCTAACGGTTGACTTCAACACACTTGTTTTATGGGACAGTTTTACGCATCATTTTCACTTAGTCCTCCAACTCTATTTCAAGCTCTACATGTCCCTAGGTAGACTAAATCTAGTTCTGGTTGAAGTATCCTGGTCCTCACTTCTCTGCTGATAACAGCACCTTCAGCGTACAGGAATTACTCTGCATTTTATATCAATAGAACACTAATGAAATGGATGTTTCTCTGTCATACCTGTAGGTTTTCCAGATCTAGAGACTCTGTGTTCAGGTACTTCACCAAGTTCTGTTTGTACCCATAAAGTGCTGATACCCATCTGCCTCTTACCTCAGTCTTCAAAAAATATTTAGATTACACAGTCTTTTTTCAATCTATTCCAAATTTGTAAAGATAAGCTTGTCCTTTTTTTGCAGGTTCATAGATCAACTTTTAAACTGAAGTGAATATAATTGCACATTTTCTATTCCCTACCCAAACCTTCTGTAGAATTTTATATACTGTTTAGCAGGAAAGAACTGAAAACAAGAAGTTTCCTCTCTACAATGCTGCATGTGTGTCTCCCATTACTTTATATAGCTAACACTGTTTATGACAGAATGGGTGGCTTTGCAATAAAAATACCTCCTCCATGCTTAAAACTAAGAAAAAGCAGAGATTTCATAGAACTATTCAGGTAGGAAGAGACCCTTGGGATCATCAAGTCCAACCATCAACCGTACTCTGTACGTTCACCCCTAAACCAGATCCCCCAACACTACATCTTAGCATCTTTTAAACTCATCCAGGGATGAGCAGTCTTATTGATGGTATTGTCTACAAACTCCACATTCTGGGTGCCAGCCTACGAGAATGGAACCTTCGATACAGTCGAGGAAAGTGTAAGTCTGAAGGAAACCTACTAAACCAATACTTTACAAGTAGATTCTGAAGAGAGAGAATGTTCAATATTTTATAATAAAATTACTTTTCTTTTTTCCTGACTACAATTATGGGTGTTTTTCCATGTTTTACCTTCTTGGGAGTCCCTAACACTTGGCAAATTTTGAAGATTTCATCGACTTCGCTTGTGCCTGGGAAAAGAGGCCTCAGTGTGTACAATTCTGCCATGATGCTGCCAACTGCCCACATATCGATAGGTGAGCTGTAAATCGATGATCTCAGCAGAACCTCAGGAGCACGGTACCTGTGGGGATGGGAAGAAATAGATTAAAATGATAGGAGAGAGGTAATTAGCTGAGATAATGTATTAACAAATTAATATACTGACCAGCGGGTAGAAACATAGTCTGTGTAGGGCGGCTGAGACCGGAGCTCTCTAGCCAAACCAAAATCTGCTATTTTCACAAGCTCTGGTCCGATGCAGAGAAGGTTTTCAGGCTTCATATCTCTGTGAAAAAATCCTAGAGAGGACCAGAGAGTAAAGAATGGCCAATTATAGTGTCATCACTTCCTAAACATTGATTTTAATAACCAGAGAACAGTGTATGATCAAAAACAGACATGAAAAAGCAGTTTCTAGCTATTTGATATTACTAGACAGACTCTGAATCTATCAATGGGGCTCACCAGCGTACCTGACAGCCTGGGGGATATTTCTTATTTCATTTGCAGCTAATACTAGAGAAAAGTTTTAAGGATACCAGCATGATGTGAAGGACAAGTACAAAATACAAGAGTCGAGCAAGAGGGTAAATGCACAGCACAGCACTCATTTGTTTATTCATCTGGTAACTAAGGCAGAACACAGTGCTGAGCAGCATATGAACAATATCCAGTGTACCATACTTGAAACAGATGGCAATAATTTTTATTAGGAGATAATTAATGGCTTTGGCCAGGTTATTTTTAGTCAAGTTATAAAAATAAGATCAAGCTCGATAATAAGAAGTGCTACAGGGCTAAAGTCCAGTATGAAACCTACCATGCTTATGGATAAAAGCAAGTCCTTGTAGTATCTGGTACATCATGTTCCTGATGACTGACTCAGGGAACAACTTGTTTCTGTGAAGAAACAGATGAATGATTTTACATTATTAAATACATAAAAAAGAAACAGTGAGCATGACCAGATGAACATAGAATACACAGTGACGTAGCAAGGCAGAGCTGGATTGCACAGCACACTGCTGGGGTAACACTGTGCTGATATCACCAGAAGCTCCCTCAGGAATCAAACTGAAGAGCTTTGCACATTAGGAGATGAAGGTGCATGAGTGAGTGTGAAGGAAACACATTAAAGGCCAAAGAATTCAGCAAAGAGAGAGCAGGTGCTGTTCAAAGTACACCTCACAAGCCTGGCTACGTACTGTTTGCACAAGGTTGCAACATCACCCATGTATAGACCTTCCTTAGGAACACACATGCATGGGCATGCAGTCAGACCATCCCCACCTCAAGCCAAACCCAGGACCAAAAGCAGAAGGAGCAGTTTTTAGCCAGTTCCAACAGCGTTGAGCCAATCCTTCACACCTTACAGTAAAGGTTAATAAAAGTATTTGGAATTTCTCTCCTGGCTCTGCACACCAAAGACATGCAAAACTCTGGTGTTAAGAGCTGAAGAAGCTGGTGTTTCCCAAAGCATCACAACTGCCATTGCAATGCAGAGCAACACAGGGTTGTACCCTCAGGTAAGCAGGTGCAGCAGCTCCTGTTCCCATCAGTGGGGCTGCAAGAAGAGCCAAAACCAGAAATTCCAGTGTGTTCATCCAGATCATTGTATGAAGCATGAGAGCCCACCCTGCCTGTCCTGTGAGAAAGTTGTACCTGTCCTTCATGAGCTGGTAGAGGTTTTCCTTCATGTATTCAAATACAAAGTAAAGGTGGTCATTTTCTCGTATGACTTCTTTCAGTTTTATGATGTTGGCATGATTTAGCTTCTTCAGAGACTGTCAGAGAGCCAAACAGGGTGTCAGCCGACTCAACAGTAACTTGTATCCCTTCTCAGAACTAAATTTTTAGCCCACGGAAGCTCCTAGCACAGAATTTATTAAACATGTCTGCTGAGAGTCTATCCATCTCTGTTTCAAAGAACAAAGCAGCATTTTAAATTAATTAGAAAGTAAAAGCAGCAATGACATAAATAAGTACTTTAATCCTTCTGTTCCTAGGGATTACATCATGGTCAGGGTGAAGATTAACACAAAAACCTAATTCCCTGCAGGGGAAGAGAGCTCTGAGTAGGGCCTCCTGTCCACAGAGCTGAATAACAAAACCTAGCAATTTTGTTTTGTTATTAAGCTTTCATGAACAGGAATCATCTTAGAGCTGTTCTTTTGGGAGAAATGTACAATCTCCAGTAAGTTAGATCTACATTAACCTCTCAAATACATGAGACCTGGCTAGGAGATATGGTCCACGGAGCAGCAGGAGCTCCAGGAGCACCAGCAGTGCGTGGCCTTGTGGAGTCTGTCACCGCTCGAGTTTAGATATCGTAGGTGCCCTTCTCCTTTCTGCAAACCCAACCGGACACTTATTTGTAAGATGTGGTGTGTTCCCCACTTCACCTTGACTTCTCTCAAGTTCATGCATTCATCCCAGGAATAGAACTTTCTTTTCATCCTGAAATACAAGTCGTAGAACAGAGAACAAACTCAGCTCTTTGAAGGGCAAGAAACAATCTCTGCAAAAGTATTTTTAGAACAGTAGAGGCAGCAACCACGATAGTCCAAGGGATTTATAAAAATATCAGGGACCCCAAATCCCTTTTTGGGTCATTTGATCTTGGGATGGGGTCATCAGCTTCACGCTGTGTTTATGTAAAGCTACAGAGCAAAGAGATGGGAATTCAAGATTTCCATTTCAAATAAACCCATCTTCAACGAAAATTGTCCCTCCTCAAGTCCTAAATTGAAAAAAACCCAGAACACTCTAAAGAATTCAAAATCCTGAAGTTACGAGAATGAGAAACAGTTTCCACTAAGTTTTGTTCCTTTTGCTTAGAAACAATGAAAGAATTAATTGCAGAATGATTTTCTTCTAGCTTTATTAACTCAGGCTCTGTAGGAAGCCAAGAGGCACTTCCCTGCTCCTCTAGACCCATTTTCGGTCGTTCTGTCGGAAAAACGCTGGTGTTTACATACAACACAACTGGATTCGACCCAACCTTTAAGTTTTTCAAGTACTTTTGGTGCCTTAGGCATCACCTACCTCTTGATAGCCACCAGCTCTCCTGACTCGTTGCTCTTCCCCATCAAGACACTGCCATAGGTGCCATCACCCAGTTGTTTCATGATCGTATAACGATTCATCGCTTTGGGTGCTGAAAAAGCTGAGGGAATTCTAAATATCTCTTGTTTTATTATAGGACTCTTTGGTCTTTGTTTTCTTCTTCCTTTTCAAAATGTCTCCTCATAACAGTTCAAGACATTCACTGGTCTCGCCCAGGTTCCTGCTGCTTTGAGATCCACATATAAAGTTGAAGAGAGAGAACAACCTGGCCATCCTGACAAAAATCCCTAAAAAAATAGAATAGGTAAATAGGTATTTTTACAGTATTTTAGGAAAAGGACACTTCACTGATAGTATTTAACAATAAATACCTCAGTCTTGACAACTCCCTAACAGCAGACTGGGGTGGGACAGGTGTCAATCTCCCCAGGATGAGAGAGGAAACAGCCTCAAGTTGTGCCAGGGAAGTTGAGGTTGGCCCCGAGGAACAATTTCTTCCCCAAGAAGAAGTACCTGTCCTAGGGCAGTGGTGAAGTCCCTGTGTCTGGAGGGGTTCAAAAAGCATGGAAATGTGGGGTGAGTGACACGGGACACCCAATAACCAACAGAGAAAAATAGGAGTAAGTTTAATTCATCCCATCTTACCCCAAATCAATCACTTCAGTAAAACCAGGTGCTGCTCCCTAATTTTGGTGCCTAAATCCTCTCAGCTTTTGGGGTATAAAGTAATCATGTGCTCTTACAAAGATTCCTTTGTCCAATCCCATTATTTGAGTGCACATGCACTCAAAACAGCAACACATAAAGTATTTTTCTCCCCTCGAAGTAATGTCATCACAGATGTAACAGTCTGTTCTGGGATAGATTTTATTGCCTTTATTCCTTCTCTGCCCTAAATTCTCATTTTTACGACAGTGCAAGTCTGCCACCATCCACCAAAATTAAAACAAATGAGGCTGCCAAGGACTTGGGTTTATCAGTGACATCAGAGTCAGGGTCTGCTGTCCTTCTTCCTGGGATTACAGGGTGTGGGAGAGTGAAAATATAAACACTCGGAGACCCACATTTCACTACAACACACTCAGGGAGACTTCACACTTTGCATCACACAGGTGCTGTAATTTTTTCTCTAGGGTCTCTATTTTATTTTCTATTTTTTTCCAAAGTTGCAGCTCATTTTTCTCCTCCAAACCACCCCAGGGGAATGTGAGGGCTCAACTGTGGTTAACAGAAGCCTCTGAGGTGGCCTTTCCCATCCTTGAGCACACATGATCGTATTTCCTCAATGACATGAAGCCCTAAAACATGTAAAATCATCGCAATAGTCTGAAAAGAGAAAACCAACCGTAAACAACAGCTTGTTTCATACTCCTGATGACACACTGCCCATAATCCCTTCACATTGCATTAAGGAAGGATTAAAGCAGGGACAAATAGAGGACAACAGCTTGAGAGACCTTACCAAACCACGGTGCTGTCCTTAATGATCAAAGCTGGAGATAGCTCACAGGGCAGAACACATCCCCCCACACAGTTAAACATCAAATAAACCCCAAAACAATCACAAACCCACAAACTTCACAGATCTTCTCTGCAGGGACTGGGGATTACTGAAGTCAACAGGAATCAGGTCCTGAGACAAGTGGATCCACTTCTTGAGATTAACTTCAAATCCATTAATCAAAGAACAGTGGGTAGGGGGATGGCCCAGCTGCAAGAGGTTAACAACAATAAATCTCTTGTCCTTTCAGACAGGAATCAATAATTTAAGAGTCCGACATGCTGTTTCACTTATTCACTGAAGTTTTCTGGGACTATTTCCCCTTGCTTTGTGGCAGGGCAGCTCTGGGTTTCAAACCAAAAGGGTCCAGCACTGACACTTTGAGGATGTGACATACCTGTACAGAAGTGGAAGGTGGTCTCTTCATCCAAGGAACAAGCAATACAACAAGAGAAAACGGCCTCTAGTCGCACCAGGGGAAGTTTAGGTTGGACATGAGGAAAAACTTCACGGAGAAGGTTATCAGGCCTTGGAACAGGCTGCTCAGGTTGAATGGCCACCCCTGGATGTTTCAAAGTCGTGGAGATCTGGAGTAAACTGGGTCAGGGTTTAGGGGTGGGGTGCGACAGCTGGGTTAAGGGTTGGATTGATTATCTTGAAGGGGTCTTCCAACCTAAACGAGTCTATAGGCCTCAGAATTCCACCCCCGCACAAAACCTTTCAGAACCGCAGGACGTTTTGGGGTTGGAAAAGCCCTTTAAGCTCCTCCAATCTAACTGCTCCTCCAGCACTGCCCGGGCCCTACTAATCCATGTCCCTCACCCCACATCTCCAGGGGTTCTCAGCCCTCCACGGAACGTCCCCATTGCCATGGGCAACCTGGGCCAGGCCCGGACAACCCTGTGAGGGGCGAAATTGTTCCTCAGAACCAACCTCCCCTGGTGCAACCTGCGGCCGTTTCCTCTCGTTTCAAACCCCCACCCCAGGTCCCTGACCGGCTCCTCAGAGAACGCGACGGGTCCCCGGCCGCCTCGCACTCACCTCGGACCCCCGGCCCAGCAGCCCCGGCCCGACTACGCCTCACTCCGCGATGCCCCGTTACCGGGACGACAGCGCGGGCGCCGGGATCGGGACGGGACACGCCCCCGGTGGTCACGTGGTGCTGTGGGAGGGGCGAGTAGAGCAGCGGGGGACCCCGGAGGGGTTCGGTGGTAGAAGAGGTGCGGGAAGAACACCAGTATAACTAGTGTGTGAGGTGGAGAATATGCACCGGTATAACCAGTGTAGGAAACGGTGAATATGCACCAGAATAACCAGTATGAAAAGCATTACTAAATACCAGTATAACCAGTGTGGGAAGCAGTACAAAACACCAGTATAACCAGTAAGAGAACTGGAGAATGTGCACCAGTATGGGGAGCCGTACAAAACACCAGTACAACCAGTAAAAGAAGTGGAGAAAGTGCACCAGTATAACCAGTATGGGAAGTGGAGAATATGTACTGGTATAACCAGTATAGGAAGCAGTTCTAAACACCAGTACAACCAGTAGGCAAAGCAGTACTAAACACCAGTATACCAGTACAGTAAGCAATAAAAAACACCAGTATAACCAGTAAGAGAAGCGGAGAATATGTACCAGTGTAACCAGTATGGGAAGCAGTGAATATGCACCAGTATAACTAGTATGGGAAGCAGTACTAAACACCAGTGTAACCAGTATGTAAAAGCAGTACTGAACACCAGTACAACCAGTATGGGAAATAATATTAAACACCAGTATACCAGTATATGAAGCAGTACTAAACACCAGTACAACCAGTATATGAAGCAGTACTAAACACCAGTATAACCAGTATGTAAAGCAGTACTGAACACCAGTGTAATAGTATGTGAACCAGTACTAAACACCAGTACAACCAGTATACAGAGCCAATGAACTCTAAAATTCAGGGTTTTAAGAATTTTCTTAGTGTTTTGTTCCATTTGACTTCATTATTTATTGCAACTAATTAATTATCAGCAGGAAAAGGAACAGAAGGTCAAAAAAACAGAGCCAAAGGGCGGGAAAAGGACCGTGGAGGTGCTGGTACCGTGGAGGGAAAAGCAGAAGATGGGTGTGGAGATGCAGATCGGTATCTGCCCTGCCCGAGATGTTTCAATTAGACCTCTCCCCCCATTCCTTGTTAACTGGTTGCTCCGAGGCTGGAGGTGCTGCTGACAGACAAATGGCTTCTACCTCAAGTCAACCGGGTGAGACACTGGGGCTATGGGAATTGGGTTTCTGGAATCCAAAGGATTCGGCTGTTTGCCCTGTGGTTTGCTAAGAAAATGGAAAAGCAGGAGGAAAACAAGATGAGGTCTTGTGAAGGGGAATAGGGCCGGTTCCACTGTTAAATAAAACCAGCTGGGGTGCCTACTGGGTGAGGTGGTGTTCAAAGGTGATGAGAAGGTGCCTTCATCCACACAAGGCGAATTCAGGCAGCGACTCAATAGGAGTCATAGAATCACAGAACATTAGGGATCAGAAGGCACCTCAAAAGATCATCTAGTCCACAAACCATGGTGTTGGAGCACTGTTTCACATACACATTATGGGGTGGAAGCGTCTCTCCACCATCAGTGGTTGCTCCATGATGTTCCCTTTATGTGCTCATGTCATCTCCATCTCTGCAGCTTACACTTGTCCCTTCTTTCCCAGTGATGGGCTATCTCCTAATCTTCCTCCTCCACTCAATTTCCACCTCTAGCCCTTTGGCTACCTTCTCTACAAGACCACAAGGCCAATGTAAGCCTTCCTGGGGTTTTGTGTGCCCTTGTGTTACATGGTTTGGGAAACTGTAGCCTCCTCCCCAAGGAGACCAGAGCATGGAAGGGAAGGAAGTGATCGCTGCTTTAATGCCTTTACCTGGGAAGCCCCTACAACCACATTCTTGGTTGCCTCTGGGGCATTTCTAGATTAACTACAGTCATAAAATCATAGAATGAGTTTGGTTGGAAAGGAGCTTTAAGGTCATTTAGTCCCTCCAAGAGATGTGGCATGAGCAAGGGTTGAGGTCTCAATCATTTCAATATTGGTTTTGGAGAGATGCAACACTCCAGTCTCAATTCCACTACCAGGACCTTGTGCCTGACAGTTGTTGGTGCTTTCTGCCCCACTTCCCTCCCATGAACCCAGTCACTTAACACTTCATTTTGTCATAAAGACAAAAATGCTGTGAACAGGAAAGGCAACAGGTTGGAACAGAGACCTCAGAACTGCAGTGATGCTAGTGTGAAAGGACCTCTGAGAACATCCTCCTGCACCTGCTGCCCTGCTCATTTTACACCACAACATGAGCTGATTTTGTGTTGAAAGCACCTCCTTTGGTTGTGCTCTTTAAAGGTGTTGATGCCCCATATGTAGGTCTCATTACTCCTCAGGCAGAGGGGCTTTAACAGGCATAGACTGACTTATGGGAGGAATAACTCCAGCTTTAAATAACCAACTTCTCCCCTTTTTTCACAGACTCACAGAACATTAGGGATTAGAAGGAACCTCAGAAGATCATCTAGTCCAATCACCCTGCCAGAGCAGGATCACCTAGACCAAGCTGCACAGGAACTGCATGTCATATCCCAAGGCTGGCAGCGACATGAATTTTCCATCCCTGCAGCTGCCTTGTGCATCCTGCTAATGGTGCTTGAGTGACCTGCTTTTGCAGACAGGAGTAGCTTGGGTTTATCAGGCAGCTTACCCCAGAAAGACACAAAGAAAAACCCCCAAAATCCAGAAAAATATCTCAGAAACCCCCCATTAAAAAAACCCCTACAACAGTCTCAGAAATCCTATTCTGCTCTGTTGCACCATCAGTGCCTATGGAGTAGCTCTGTAGATCTCAGAGGAAAGCTTGTCTCTGTCAGCATGGTAGTCCCAAAATGAGATCAGCTACTTCAAGCTCACTAAATCCAAACCAGCCACCTTTCTGCACACTTGTTTAGCATATCTGAAGAGCCCAGAGATAACCTGCTGGCAAACCACCAGGACTTGGAAACCATTTTAACAGGCTAACCAGGGAGAGAGTGGAGGCACCGTCCCTGTAAGAGATCAAAAAGCAGACAAACATGGTGTTTTGGGAGATGGTTTAGTGGTTAGAGGTTGTAGGTTGGACTTGATAATCTTGGAGGTCATTTCCAACCTTGATGATTCTGTGACTCTTACTGGAGCTCTTTGGCAGGGAGCAGGTCCTGTCCTACCAGGAGAAGGAATCACAAAAGGATGGGTTGTACCCATTGAATGTGCACTATCTGGTCTCATTCAGTGGTATGAGGTTGGAAAACATCATCACATTCAACACTTGGGCTTTTAAACTTCACTATGAAACTATGAAGAGGCATAAATGACAGCCTCAGCATGAGAACAGGTGGCACTTACCTCAGCAGGGTCCTTGTCATCCATCTGAAGCAGGAGCCACAGGTGGTTTAAGTCTGAAAGCGCCTTTTCCCACCCCACTTCCCTCAGTGATTTCTCCATAACAAGTGGAATTTGTCAGCTGAAACCAGTACGGGATGCAGGTTGGCCAGGGGCTCCTCTCAGGTGCTTGAGCACGGCCAGAAACCTCACTTGAAAGGAATGATTAATGGAAGCAGAGCTGCCTACTCCAGGAGAACATCTTTCTTCAGGATGCTCAAGCCAGAGGCTTTTAAAGTTGACCCTGCAGCTATGTAACTCAACAAGGAGGCTCTCAGCTCCAGCTGGGTTTGTTCCACCACCTGCCTCCCCTTTCCACTTATAGGTTTTGGAGAGAAAAATATGTACAGCATTCAGCTTTATCCATCCCATCCTTTGTCTGAGAAAGGTAACGCAGGGACATCTCAGCCCAGGTGCTTCTGCATGAAAAGGAGAGCGGAGAAACAAGCTTTCGAGTGGTTTTATTCGCTCTAGTGCTACAGATGATGCAGTGAGGGAATCACTATCGTGGCCTTTTATGGCACTCAGCCTGCCATCGTGTCTACGAGACATAAGCCCACACCCCAAAATCAGCATCTGAACACACACAGAGCTGCATGTTCTGCACAAAGCTCTGCCTAAGACACAGTGTTTAGGAGCACAGAATGGCCAGTTTCATGACAGAAATACCCACAGCATAAACCCCACAGCTAGTCCGTGTGATTTAATACCCCTGACGCTTCACTTGTGGTTGTTCAAGAGCTCTGAAGTCAATATGAAATGGAGCAAATTACAGCTTTAATTTCCTTCTGAGTTTGCACCTCATGTGCCTCCTCCCAGGATTTCTTCCTAGTTCATTCATGGACTGAAAAGTGCTGCTGTTCACCTCAGTCTGTAGTGGCAAGTAAAGCCCTCAGTCAATTAATTGCCAGAAGAGTTTAGCAAAAGCCACAAAAGACATCGGGAAAAATAACTGTGCTGCAGATTAATTCATTCCTTTAGTCCTTCTGGAAATTCCACCTTTGCACAGCTTCTGTCTTTAAAATCCTCAACAACCCACTGCTGGAAGAAGGACCCATTCACAGAACATTAGGGGTTGGAAGGGACCTTGAAAGATCATCTAGCCCAATCCCCTCTGCCCCAGCAGGACCCACTGAATTCCTGCAGGGCTCCATTTCATGTATTTTTGTTAAAATACAGAAAGAAAGGCAACTACATCGGCAATAAAGAGTTGGGGACATTCTGATGCTGGTACCCCACGCCTTCCCCAGAGGATTTGTTCAGCAGCTCAGTGGTGTTACCAGGATCTGTACGTTGAAGCTGACAGCAGGTTATGTGGTGCTTTGGTTTTAACTGGGATTTCTTATTTACTGAGAGGGAAAGGTGTCACACTGCTCTGGAAGAGATTGCAAAAATACACATAAAACACATGCTCAGAAGTATCTGAGCCCCTACATAGGTCCTTTGCTCATCACCCACTGTTTGGTTCCATCCTGCTCTAGGTAGCTTTCAAAATGCTTCTTATTTCTGTCAACAGACCTGTTGCCACCTTCCTTCATCTTTTCATTACCTGGTGATCATTTCCTTCCTTGTTTTCTCTCACAGCTTGAGGCACCAGCTGTGACTATAAGCAGATCACCCCATCAGAGAAGGCTTTTGACTTCCAGAGGTGCTAGACCACTACTTTGATTTCTCCCAAGGATGGGAGAAGCACCTTCAGGATTAGGTGGGACTGGTTTAAAACGGTGTGTGAAACAGGCTTCACTCAGAACTCCAGAAAGGCACTTTTGGGGAACAAGCTGTTGTCATGAGCTGCTTCCTCACCCCTCTTCAAATCCCAGACCAGGTGGTCAGCATGACAACATCTTCTCCATTTGCATGCATTTGGCATGTAGGCCACATCTAGTCAATATTCAGCGCTCTCAAACCTTAAGGTCTGTCCCTCGTGCTCAGCGTAGCTGTTGCCCAGCACTGGCCCGTACCGATAGCCCTCCACAGTCTCAGCTGACTTGGACTTTGTGGGGACCGGGTCATGCTGGTAGAGCAGTGCTGACTTTATCATGCCAAAGTCTTCCTGAATCTTCATCCCTGAATAGACAGCACCGGAGACGTTTTCTGCCACGTGGGTGTAGCTCTGAAGATTCTTCATATCGCAGAGGTTGTCACTGTATTTCAGCGTGGACGGCTTGTAGGCTTGGTAGGACACCTTGGTGGTGGTTGTGATGACTGTCTGCAGTGGTGGGGCTATGGGAGAGGGGCTGGGGCCGTACCTGCAGGGGTAGTCCCCGCCGTAGTAAGGGTGGTTAGCACTTGTTTGCATCTGCCCATAGTCACCCCGGTCTCCGCTGCCACCTTTTCCCCAGGCTGGTTTCAGTCCATAGTGTTTGCCAGGGTTATCAAAGCTCTTGTCATGGGTGGCCGCAGTATTATAGTGAGGTCCATTCAGGCTGAGGGGGTCTGTGTCCATGGCAGGACTTGCCAGATCTTTGTAAAACGTTGGGTAAGGGCTGGAGCTTATAAAGGTGGGAACTCCAAACTCGTAGCTGCATGGCTTGGGCATGTAGATCCTTGGATTGGGACACTTTGGGTAGGGCGAGAGCTGGTCCTCTTGGAAGCTGGACAAGTCGTAAGAGGCTTTGTTGAGATCAGCATTTTGCAGTGAAGGGTAAGAGTGGGCTGGGAGTGAAAAGTTTGGGTCTGTGGTGACAGAAACCCTCTCCTGGCCATCCACGAAGGGCAAGTTCTGGAGGTTATTGGCATAGCCAGAGCTGTCGGGGCACCTGCCTGCCTGCCAAGGACAAGGAGACCTTTGAGATTCAGAAATTGGTACAGCCCATACGCGTGGTGTCGATGCTCATTTCAGCCCCAAACACGCAGATCTGAGGTGGTGCAAAGCTTTGGTTTGCTCTGGGATCCCCAGTAAGGTGCCTATGACACCTTCTACGTTGATTAGGACTTACCTCAGCATTCAGAGGTCTCTTCTTCTGAGCATGGTGGAAAGATGACATTTGTTTCTTAATCGCACTTCGTCTTGCCTCTGCCTCCAGTTTACTCTCTGGCCTGGGGTGGTCGTGGACTCCTTTAGCCTAAGTTAGGAGCAACAAGGAATTAGGTGTGAAGTGGCAGGGGTTAAGAGAGAATCCAGCAAGCAGGAAGAGATGCAGCTGCAGCGTGCTCTGCGGTTTGTCAGAGAGGAGCAGGGGGCAGAAACTAAACATCAAGGAGGGATTAGATGTAAAAAGAAACCGGTCATGCTTCTTGTGAAGTTTTGGTCCTAATTTTTCAAAGAAAAGAAAAACAAACCCCAAAAAGAGCAACTCAACATGAAATTTCAAATTTTAGCTTTCTAAATTTCCTTTCTTTCTGGCAAGCTTTAAAATCCTCTCAAAAACCTCAAGGGTTATTTTCACATGAAGGAGATTTTTCACCTTTCAACTTGTTCATTCTAAGTGATGCTTCTCTTTGGCCATTTCTTGGTTTTAATAGGAAAGTCCTCGATGAGAGACAGCTGCCAGAGGTACAGCTGCACCTTTCTGAGCTGTGTACTGCAAGCAGGAGAATTTTAGACTTCAATAATGAAGCTGTGGTTAAAGTGGAACAGACTCACTTGAAGAAAACAGGGAGAAATTGGTCTCTCTGGATCTCTAATTTATATGTAGAGCTCTAATTCATACATGTGGGTGTCTATGTCTAGGTGCTTTTTACCTGGAAAAATATTGCTTTGCCATCGAGCCTCCAGAAGTTGGTGACTGGATAACCGCTGTGTCCTCGGCAGGGGATCAGCTCCAGGGCTGAGTTACAGTTTGGACAGGCTTTCTCTGTGAGCAGAGACAGAAGAACTGCTAAAGCCACTGGTTCAAGGCAGGGATGGATGTTGTCAGAGCTCAAAGACATCAAGCCCGCCCTGAAACTGCCATTAGTATATGACAGTCAAGGAAAACCAGTGTAGGCTACCAAGCATAATGGGACTGCACGAACTAGAGCTGCATACTTGGTATGAAAGCTGAGTATGAAAGGATTTTGGATCCACTTCCCAGAAGTATTTACAGACATTCATAGAATCACAAAGTCATTTAGGCTGGAAAAGACCTTTAAGCTCAAAGCCATCAACCCAACTGTCCAAAGCCCACTGCTAAACCCGTCTCTAAGCTCCAGAACTACATGACAGTTTGGAAACAAATATGTTCTGGCAAGACTGTACACAAGGAAAGGTGATCCCAGTTTAGAAATGGGGTCCCTTGGGCACCCCAGCCCTCTCCAGGTGCCCCTCACTTTGTTGCTTCTGCCGAGCTTTGTCACATATGGCTGGGCGAAGCTGCAGTCGGGCTCCGCCAGGCAGAGCACAGCTCCTGGCACACACCACCACCCCCAGGCAGGACTTCTTGAGGATCTGGCAGTTGTGGTTGTTGGTGTTGCGCATGGCCCAGCCGCTGAGGTGTCTCTGCGCGTTCTTCTCCTCGCTGGAGTAGATGAACCGCACGTAGCCGTCAGGCCATTCCTGGAAGGCATCGAAGTGCTTGGGCTCCTGTGGTGGGGTGGGAGGGCAAGGCAGGGAGGAGAAGAGCAAGAGAATGTCAGCAGGGTTATTGTAGCCCAGTGGTTTGCTCTGTCAGAAAATACATTAATGGGGAAAATGAGCTTTTTTCCATGGGCAGCCAAAAAATCTTATTGAAATAAAAAGCACAGCTCAGAAGAAAAACAGACTTCTTTCTTCTTTGACATCACAATCCATAACATCTTGAAGGTGTCTTCTTCCACTCTAAAGCATTCTATGTACATGGTCGCATTCGAAGGTGCCTCTTTGTCAGCTGTAGATGAGCCCTGTTAGCAGAACTTACTGATAGACCCATCACCAGACCAGGCAGAAGCCACCCTGCTCATGAACACAACAACTTGTGGGACCAGCCTGCAGACTTCTCCATCTGCAAGTTGGAACCTATAAGTCTGAGCTAAGGAATAACTTCTTAAAGTGCATCTAGTATGAGATGAATAGGGTTTCATCAAAACAACAAAGTCTCTATTACAAATATAATCCCACAGTGGTTCAGTGAAAGAAGGTGGGGTCTGGGGTTTTTCTGGGTTTCTGGAGTTCTGTACCAAAATACAATTACCCGGAAGAGCAAAACCTTAAACTCCAAATATTTACAACACAAGCGAAAAGCAGGAGCACTCAATATCTAAGTACCACGTGAGGGGGGACCCCAGTGATACTCCCAGCACTTACAGCATGGACCCCTCCTATAAGCAGCATCCAGGCTTTGTAAAAAGAGATAAAATAAGCTAAAAGAATGAACTAAAATTGCATTTGGAGTTTGCACAACTCTAGACATTGACAGTATTGTTTGTTGTCAATAAAACACCACAAATGGATGAGTTTAGGCAGCTCTATTGGTAGCAGGAGAAATAACCAACCCAAGGCTATTCTTCCTATTTTTATATAAATAGGGAATGAAGGAGAAGGAAACCAGCTAAGAAATAAAACTAATAGTTGTTTTAGGAGCTCAAACCCTTATTATTATAGGGCATTTTATAAGGACTAGAGCAAACTCCTACAAGCTGATGTCAAAATCTGCCCGAGAAGCAAAACAGCAGAAAAATAGAGCTTCACTCAGAGGGGGAGATTCTTCCCCTGGATGGGGAAATTTTCTTACTGATCCCCCCAATTCCCACCCCGTACCTGTGGCAGTTTGGGGTCGTTGATGTCCCAGGTGAGCTTCATGCTGGGGGGTGGCAGCAGCAACAACTCCCGCAGTTTTATGCTGTCGGGGTGGACCCGGAGGCGGGCAGAGTTTGTCTGTCCATCCATCCATCCCCCCAGCCCCCCTCTGTTGCAGTTACCGGGACCATTTCAATGCAAAACAAATTTGGGGTTATTAAGTGTGCTGTTCCCCTCTATTTTGTTCTAACATACAAGGTGTGAACTTAAAGTTCAGCATGCTTTAATTTCCTGCAAAACCGCAGGTAATAGGGGTCTTCATGTTTTTAGTGGGAAAATAACCAGAAGTAAAGACCCACAGACCTTTCATTATAAAGCAACTAACAGGGTCTTTAGAGGGAAAACTTTGAAAGCTTCAGGTGGTGCTTTTAGAAGCAGAAAAAATTCAAATTCGCATTGCTGCAAGTCTTTATACTGACCCCACCTGACCTAAGGAGCTGCTTCCATAATTTTTGCTTTTTAAACTCACAAAAATTCCCCCCTCAGCTTTGCAAAGTGAATCTTGCACGTAGCAAAAAACCCCAACAGAAACCCCTAACTCCAAAGAAGGGAGGTGTTCTTTGGCCTCTCTTTTTGTACCCCCAGCTGGGACTGGGGTCAAATACCAGCACCTGGGTGTGGGGGCCCTTCCCAGGAGACTCTCAGGTGCAGCTTGTTCAGTGCAGGGGTGAAAGGAGGTTTTTTCAGCTTCCCCCCCTTCCTTGTTTCTTTTCTTCCTTCCCACTCCTCATTAGATCTGAGAGCAGAGCTGAGTTTGCTGAGGGAAGGAAGAGGTTTTCTGTTTCGGCAGCTGCAGCTTGTGGGGACAGGAGGTGGAAACAGCTCCAGCATCTTCCCTGGGGGAGCTCCCCCCTCCCATAACCACACCATGGCTCAGGTAAGTGTGGGTACTGGGTGGGAACTGGTTTTGAAACTTTGCTGAGAAACTAAGGCAGGATATACTAGCCTTTTGGGAGAGAGGTCGAGTGAAGAGGGTTTGGCTTCTGGATAGATGAAGCAGGAGGTTTTCTTGTTTTCAAATTTTTGGGAATAAAATTTGTAATGAAAACTTTCCATTGTAGCTTTTTTAGTGTGAGTCCTCCATTCCATTTTAACTAAAACTATTAGAATTTAAATAACTTTAAAATTTGTCTTATGTTTGAAAATGAACTTTTGTTAATTTCTAATTGGTTTTAAATGTTTTCTGTTTTCTGCTTCAAGGAAGAGAAAGATGAAAAATGGACTAGTGAGGCGAGTGGCAGCAAGGCAGCCAGGGGAGAAGACTATGTAAATACCTCCTAAATACATCCTAAGCACCTCCTGAAGGTCTATTCCTAAATGGATGCGATGCTTTTAGTGATTTAATGTCGAAAGAGCAGCAGATCGCTTAACCTTTTCCTTAGTAAGTGAGAAGAAAACGTTGTTGTAGGATTATGAATTTAAAGCTACAAGCTGAGCTTGCTAAAGGATTACACTAGCTTGCTTATGGAGTGTCTTTTGCTCCTCTTTTTCCTTCCCTTCTTTTTCGCTCCTTCTTCCCCCAACTTTCCTTTTGCTCCTTCTTCCCCCCAACTTTCCTTTTGCTCCTTCTTCCCCCCTCAACTTTCCTTTTGCTCCTTCTTCCCCCCTCAACTTTCCTTTTGCTCCTTCTTCCCCCCTCAACTTTCCTTTTGCTC
>JAOXOE010000343.1:3852622-3885479 GCA_028565055.1 Phoeniculus purpureus | reverse complement strand
TCCTGCTGTGGCAGGGGGATTGGACTGGATGATCTTTCGAGGTCCCTTCCAATCCCTAATGTTCTGCGATTCTGTGTATCGTGAAAATAGCTCTTTTTTATAGAGTTCTTAAGGTATTTGGGAGACTTGCTGGCCATAAGCTGGGTCCAAACACTTGTAGTAGCTTGGGTGTTTCTGCCCCAGTGGCCTTTGGCATCACAATGACCAGTTAACTGCTTACAACTGGAGTAGAGGTCACACAGCCCAGGTGCACAACCCTTTGAAAAGGAACCATAGCCTGATTATTAATGAGATGTCATTTGTCTTGAAGGACTGCAGGAAATTCCTTAACCAGCTAAATGAAAGGCTTGGGAATGAGAGAAGGTAAGTGGTGAGCCAAGACAGGAGACTCTGGTGCTGTTGTTTCTGTGGAGGAGAATGACCAGGGCTGTAAAATATCTTGGGTTGTCTTAACCCAGAGGAGCGATACCAAGCTCATGAGGGGTCATATGAGGAGAGGCTGAGGGAGCTGGGCAGGTTTAATTTGGAGAAGAGGAGGCTGAGGAGAGACCTCGTTGCCCTCTACAACTATCTGAGAGGAGATTGTAGAGAGGTGGGTGTTGTCCTCTTCTCCTAGGTGACTACTAGCAAAACCAGGGGAAATGATCTGAAGTTGAGGCAGGGGAGGTTTGAATTGGATATTAGGAAAAAGTTCTTTACAGAAAGAGTGGCTGGGCACTGGAACAGCCTTCCCAGGGAGGGGGTTGAATCACCATCCCTGGAGGTATTTAAGAAACGTGTAGACATGGTGCTTCATGCCCTGCTGTAGTGGCAGGGGTGAAAGGGGTTAGTTTGCGTTTGCCAATCCATCAGATGTTTAGGGGTTTTGTTGTTGTGGGTCTGGTTGGACTTGGTGATCTGGGAGGTCCTTTCCAACCGTGATTATTCTGTGATTCTGCAACGATTCACATCTCAGAGGACAAATCCTTTTTATTTTTGAAGATTTTCTTGAGGAAGGGATTTTATTCATTCTAATGGCAGTTCTTTTGAAAGAACCCTGAAGAGCAGGTGTCACTACAGGACTGCTGTGATCTCAACGCTTCTCCAAGCTTAATTTACTTCTAGGAATTTATGGGTTCTTTCTTGAACAACAAGATTAGTAACAGATCTCGTTGACTGTATGAAAGCAGCTCATTGTCAGGGGCTGACTTTATCGCGTGAAATCTGCTTTTCTTCCAGAGTTTACTCACTTCCCTGCATATCTGCTTTTGCTGACATGACTGAGGTAAGTCCTTAATGCTGTGACACCTTCTCCATGGTGTTACTGGCACCAAAATGTGACTTTGGGTTTCAGGGTGTTGGTTTCTTCCCCCCCCAGTATTTTTCACTAAAAAGCTTAATTTTGGGGAGCATTGAGTGCAGCCTCTTGTCCTAGTTGGAAAGTCTGTTGCTTAGTTCCCAACTGTCTTGGCTTGTGTCAGATGAATGAGAGAGTCAGCTCTTCTCTTTGTGGGGATGACAGGAGAAACAAACAGGACAGGACAACTCTCATCTCTCCAGCAGACCTGCTCCCAGGCAACAAGATGAGCCTGCTGTCAAGTGGGAGATGTTATAGTCAGAGTTGTAGGTCCTGCAGATCACTTTACTGGCCTCTAACAAAGGTATTAGTTGACAGTTGTATCAAAACCAAGCTGACAGACGCTGGTTCTGTGGATTCTGCTCATTTCAAGTGCTTTGAAATACAGGAAACTTTTCCAGGCTCTTTCCTGCCCAAACCCCATGAGCATGGTGTAGAGCACGGCGAGTGCTGTTGGGTGATCAACAGGTTGGTCCCGACCCTTGTTTGTGCGAGGTTTGCACACGTGTACACACACAGGTCGAATTTTGCCTATCTCTTCTTGCTGAAGACAACTGGGAAACAAGGTGACAGTTGTGGGATTTTACTGTGTTTCCCAGGTGAAGAAGCCATCAGATGAAAAGCTGAATGGGTTCTGGATTGACTTCAACATTGGCACCCAGAGTGTGAGTTTCTACATGGAGAGTAGCGAGGTAATGGTGAAGCCCATGAGGGGTTAACTGGATGCAGAGGGTGCTCCTGCAGCCCTTCTGATGCCATGGCTTTGGTTTCCCAAGGGTGCTCTATGGGACTCAGTGAGGCTGTTGAAGGAAGAAGTCAGCAGTTACAGCCTGAAGGGTAAGGCTTTCCAGCCTGAACTGTCTTCCTTTTGGCTGGGGATCCACAACTGAAGACCTCACCATCACCAAAGAGGGTTCCTGTGTCTTCTCCCCACTTCCTATTGTCCTCTTTGGTGGTCTCCTTGCACCAGCTCTGCTTGCCAGACTGTCTCTACCCCAGTGGGATACTTTGAGGGATCAGGTTATAGATGTATGGGTGACTAGGTAAGTATCTAGACCTGATGAGAAGGGAATGGGTGATCAGAGTAGCTGGAAATGCATGGACAAGGTTCAAAGAGATTGTTTAACCCACCCAAAACACTTCATCAGATGGCTTAGGGGTGATGACTGAACATAGTGCTCTAACCCAGTCAAACTGCCTTTCTTTTTTTAATGCAGAAGAGGATGGAGAAAAGATTCTTAAAATTCACATGAATGTTCCTGCCACTCTGAACAAAATACAAGTGACAACAGTGAGAATATCTTTTAATGCTGTGTTTGACATCTTAACTGTAGTTAGAAAAGTCCTGGGAGATGAGAAATTGATGGTAAGTTCTGACTATGGGTGATATTCTTTTCTAAACTATATTTTACTTGATAGACATCAGGCAAAAACATTCAGTGGGCTGTTCTGGGCTGGGTTTCTCCATGTCTGTTTCCTATGTATTTGTTTTCCCTTTGAGGATTTGTAGTCTTCCATCTAGATGCCAGTTTGGATCTCACAGAGGGATTAGAGGTCTTAGGAAAGAGGTCTCAGGGGACTCAAATTTTTATGATAGAAGGTTGAACTGGTTTGTTAATGAGGTCAGCGTGACACGATGGGTTTTTGAAGTAGAAAATTGAAGTCTGCAGCATTTAATTTCACACCAACAGATAAACATGGCTGAAGAGGAGCCAGTCCCTGCTGGGAAGCAAGCTGAGCAGGATGAAGGTGATTTTAAAAGAAATTATTATATTAAACTGTTCCTTTTTAAAATTAGCATCTTCGCTTGCAGTTAACCATAAAAAATGAAGCCCCAAACTCAGTCTTCCACTTTTGACATCTTCTGTGTCTCAATCTCAGCCCTCTACTGTTGTGAGTGTGCTTGTGGTGGACTTGAGTCTCTGTAGCCCAGACCCAAAAGGTTGTGTCTTCCATAGCTGAATGAGGAGGAACTTCTTCCCAGTGAGGGTGACAGAGCCCTGGAAGAGGCTGCCTGGGGGGGTTGTGGAGTCTCCTTCTCTGGAGGGTTTTAAAACCCGCCTGGTCATGTTCCTGTGTGACTGGATCTAGGTGATCCTGCTGTGGTGGTGGGATTGGACTAGATGATCTTTCGAGGTCCCTTCCAATCCCTAATGTTCTGTGAATCAATAAGTTGATAAACACGTCCTTATAGGAATATGAACACTGGTGATAAGGGTGGACTCAGGATGCTGTTTGTACTCTGCACTGGGTAATCCGGAGATGGTTTTGGTGTGTGAAACAAGATCTTGATATGTTTGCACCTCCCAGTTGTACTGGTTTATGCATGTATGTGTGTTGGTTATGACAATGATCCTCTCGCTCTGTTGCCACCCTGCAGTGATACCAGAGTCCCCTGAATCCCAGAGCTGGAAAGATCCTTTAAGCTCTGAAAACGTGAGTGCTCTTTCAGACAGCCTGGCACCCCAGCACAGCCAGCAACTAACAGACACTGTACCAGTAAGTGTTGGTGAGCACTGGTGTCCCTTTCCCCCTTCCAGCCTGGTTTTCTGGTTAAAACCTTTCAGAAAAAACTAGTTTGGACTAGAGATCCAACCATATTTTCAAGCTGTCTTGTGTCGGTGAGCAGCCAGCCCAGGCACTTGCCTGCAGCAGATCCTGCTCTGGCAGGGAGATTGGACTAGATGATCCTTCAAGGTCCTTTCCAATCCCTCATGTTCTGTGATTCTGTGAAAGCTGCTTTAAAGAGAAAGAAGGAAAAAACCCAACGATGCTTTACTGGACATGTGTGTGCTCTGATCATGGTTTTGTATCTCCAAGCAGAAACTGGGTAACTCTGGTGTCACCATGATGGCCATGACTGATGCGGGCAGTCAGCAGACTGAGGCAGAAGATGCCAACCAAGGCTCAGGTCAGGCCTGGCTCCCTTCAGTTCCTAAAGTCTGGCCCATTTAAGTGTCACCCAGGTGACACTGTGAAGGTTCTGCTTTTGTGGGCTTTACAGCAAAAGCAGATGGAGTGTTTAGCAGCAGCTCCAGAGTGTGAAGCTGTAGTTTCCTTGCCTCCTTCAGCAAGAGAGTCCAAAACTCCATCTCTAAGTACGACAGCCAAGCCTAGGTGAGTGCCTTTGCAGAGGAAAAACTGTGGGGTTTTTCATGTGGTTTTGTTGTCTTCACAATGAAGACCACAGCTGTCACGCAGATCTGAGCTGGTGGTAGTCAGTTTTTTACAGAAGTTTGCAGGACAGCTGGCTTTTGGTTAGCAAGTTGGACTTCTGTAGGGCTATTGACTGGCTTTCCTCCCTGCATGCTTTCTGAAGCACTACAGTTAATTTTGATGCTGTTAGTGCATTTGGAGCTTCACAAACTCTTTAGGGCTTTAAACGAACAGCCCCTCAGCACTGCATCCCCCTTACGTGTTCTCTTGTCCCCAGTGAGAAGCCTGTGGAAGAAGAACCCATGGAGGAGTCAACCCCCAGGGTAAGTTTGCCTTGAGGCCACTTGACTGAAGAGACTTGGGGCAGCAAAGAGGTGCTCTGGTGGAGTTGCAGAAGAAATCTTGCATGGGCAGACCCACTGGTACCTTTGAGCAGTGTCCTCAGCCCATTTCTTGCAAGTCTACCAGACACTTATTAGTTTTGCTTCAGGTCTGATGAAGCAAAACCTAGGACCCACTTCCCGGTACCCTAGGACCCACTTCCCAGTACCCTAGGACCCAGTACCCATTTCCAGGTACCCAGTCAGTGCTTTTTCATTGTTTTAACTGGCAGGGGAAGGTTTTGTCACCGTGCCCATGGCACAGTGAATTCAAAGCTGTTGACCTGCTCCTTTCTAGTAGCTGACAATGGTTGCAATATAAGGGAATGAGATTTCCTGGCATCCCCTACCTCTGCTTTTAGCTGGCTCTGGTGGAAGAGCAGGACTTTATGTGGTTTTACATCCTGCAACTCCTTTCTTTTCAGAAAGCCGTTGCCAACAAAAAGAAAAACAGAAGCTTGGTCAAGCAGAGGACCAAGGGCAGGTAGGACACGACCCTGTGTCTGTGCACAGGGTGAACCAGGGGGTTTTAGACTCTACCAACCACGTGCAAGTTACCTGTGGGTAAACAAACCATCCCTTGAGGATTCCTGCTGCAGGTTTGGCTGTTCCATGACTTCCTTAGTTTGTCTTGCTTCAGTCTGCTGTCTCTTAGCTTAAAAAAAACCCCAAGTATGGAGACTTTGTTGTTCAGTTATAGATTAGAATGGAGAAACTTGCTGCAGAACTTCATCATTACTACAAGTTGATGTATTTTGAGACCGATAGCTCAGCACAGCAAATAGCGGTTGTAAAACAGGAGAAGCAGCAGTGTCCGAGTTCATCTCCACCTTTAACTACTTGGTTGGGTCGTTCTGCTCCCTCTGATGTTTTATCTGAAAATGAGCTTTTCCTTCCTTCAGGAGGAACCAGGGACTCAGACCTTTTTCTGATTTCACTAGTGAGAATAGAGCTGAATGTCAAGTAATAGGGTTGGCTGCTTGTTTTCTTTTTCTAAATCGTTGTGATTTGGAGAAAGAAACAAGGACAGAGTGAAAGTTGACTGTTGAAAGACACAAACCCAAACTCCAGGTGCATGCAGAGAACAAATAGCGCAGTCTCAGAACATTAGGGTTTGGAAAGGACCTCAAAAGAGCCATCTAGTCCAATCCCCCTGCCAGAGCAGGATCACCCAGACCAAGTCACACAAAGGGAATTAAATGGACCTTTTCTTCCCCCCTTAAGTGCTTCTGGAATGAATTCTGTGTAGTTCCACATCACCGCTGTGTGTGTTTTGCGTTACAGGAAGGACATCTATGACTTTGAAAACTCAGACTCTTCAAGTCATGAACAGGTACAGCTGAGGCAGGAGGTGGTTCTTGCTGTAGAAGGCCAGTGCCCCTGTCTGCATTTGACTCCTTGAAGGGCTCCTGCCAAGGAGACTCCACAGCACGAACCCTTTGGGTTTCAGCCTCTGCTTCGCTGCTCTCAGTGACTTCAGAGGTGCTGTACGACCCTAAACCCGATATAAACTGGGCACAGTCCAGTCCTTGCTGCTGCCACTGGGTGTCAGCACCAACCTCTGCTTGATGAATCACGGATTCGTTCAGGCTGAGAAAGACTTTCAATATTACCCCAACTGTCCCAAGGCCACCACTAAACCCTATCCCTGAGCTCCAAATGTCCACGACTTTGAAGAACATCCAGTGAGAGCGATTTGATCACCCGATGGTGCCCTGTCCCATGACCAAAGGCTGTCCAGGACTGCTGCATCTACTAGGGGTGTTAGTGCTTAAAAAGACATTCTTGGCAAGGGGAGAGCTTAAAACAAGGGGAGAGCAAATAATTGAAGAAAACGACCTTTTTTCCATCATAAGTTGCAGTAGTTTCAATCAACAGATCTCACTCCATTAAAACAAGGTAGATTTCCATGCTGGACTCAGAATCCCTCCTCCTCCAGCCATTTAAAATCCTGATACCTGTTGACTTGGGCATTATTTTACAGGGTTATTAAACTTGAGGACAAACACCTCTTTCTGCTTTAGGTAGCTGAAGCCAAGGAGAAGATTTTGAGCCAGAAAGCATCTTCACAGGATCAGAGGTACAGGGTGGTACAGGCACCATTTGGGAGCCTTTTGCTCTGTCCAGTGCCTTAGTTGAACTGGTTTAAGCTGGGGTCGAAAAGGCTGGGTGGTGATTCTGATAAAACAGTTCCTTGCTCAGCTGTTGCAGTATCTGTGGATGTTCTCAACTCTAATATTTAAACAGCACTGGAGAATTTACTTGCAAGAGTGATGTGTGCAGTCTGCTTTGACAATTAGGTTTTTAACTCTTAAACATCCACATTCCCTGATCATATACCCAAGGAACTGTTTTGATTTGGGGGAAAACTCTGAATCCATTGGAATGGGCTACCCAGGGAGGTGGTGGAGTCTCCTTCTCTGGAGATGTTTACAGCCTGCCTGGATGTGTTCATGTGTGACTTGATCTAGGTGACCCTGCTGTGGAGGGGGGATTGGACTGGATGATCTTTTGAGGTCCTTTCCCTAATGTACTGTGATACTGTGATTCCTGGGCAGCCTCTACCTCCACCAAGCTGCTGAGGACTTCCCACCTCTAAGTATGAGCCTGATTTTAGTTCTAGAAGGTGCTGAATTTCAGATATCCCCAATCACCACTTTCAGAACCAAGCAAAGAAAGGGAAAAAAAGGGTTAATAGCTGCCTGTGAATAGTTTGATCCTCCTGGTGCTACTGCTGATTCTTCTTTGGTTGGTTTTCTTCTGCTGTGTGCCATTGCAGCATCTTTTAGTCTCACTCAGGACCTTATGGATTACTTGGCAGGTTTGATGAGGCAGAAAACAAGTCCAACCATCTCAAGAGAAGGCTGGTAGGTTCTGTGCTGTGTGCTTGGTGTATCCATCCCCACGTATCAATCAGTTGCACCCTTAAACAGGCTGAACTGCAAGGCTTGTGCAGCACAGAGGAGGGGGATATGAGCTTGAGACACTCAGTGTTTGACAGCAACCTGTTCTTGTTTTGGAAGGCTGCACTGCTTAGAACACATATGTGGGGAGGAAGAAGCTTTCATGTGGCCCTTTCAGGTGATGGCAGCTCCTATAAGGTCCCCCTAGAGCTTTCTCTTACCCAGACTGAACAGCCTCCATTCCCTCAGCCTATCTTTATAGGAGAGATTCCCTTTATGATCTGTTAGTTCACGGAGGGAAGTGCTTTGAGGGGAGTTTGGATGGAGGGAGCTGACCGAGCAGGACTTGCTCCTAATGGTGTCTTTTAGTCTAGTTACAGGAAACATCTTTTCTCTGAAAGTAGCAATGACAGTGCCAGCAGTGGTCCGAGTGAAAAAAGCTGGATCCTTGACTTTCAGACAGAGCCGTTGCCAGGACCTCTTGACTACAGCCGGAAAAGACCAAAAGTGAGAAGTAAACTAAAAGGTAAAATTAGTCCCCTACGAACACTTGTGATAATTCAACGGATCATTGGGCTGTGGTGCCAACCCTAACCAGTTGGCATCACCAGGTAATCTAGATATAGTTCTTAATAACCAGATAAGCTTTACTCCTTGCAGTGCTCCCAATGTCATCTCCAAGTAGTGGTGGTGAAGACCAGGCAAAGAAGGTGAGGAGGTGTCGCAGCAGTGCCAGACTCTTCAGTGCTGGGGATCAGACCCGTCCCCACATGAATAAAGTTTTGGGAGCATGAATCACAGAATTATTGAGGTTGGAAAAGACAGCTAAGATCATCAAGTGATGACCTAACATCAGCACGATCACCTAGACCAGGGCATAAAGTGCCACATCCAGTCTGTCCTCAAACACTTTCAGGGATGAGGATTCTACCACTGCCCTGGGCAGACCATTCCAATGTCCAACCACTGTTTTCATGAGGAAGGGTTTCCTAATATCCAATCTATCTCGTCCCCTGGCAGCTTCAGGCTCTGCTCTCTTGTCCTGTTGTTAGTTGCCTGGGAGATGAAACCTCCACAGAACTGGTAGTTTTTAATGGAAATTTTGGGCTTTTTCCCCTGGAAAAATTTTCTGTCCCCCTTGACTGAAATGCTTTGATTTTTCTCATGGGAAGTTCCATCCCCTACCCAACCCAAATAGCTAAAGGGAGAGCTTGTACTGGACTTCAGGACATGCACCAGCGTTTAGACACATTTCAAGTGTCTCTTTGCTCTTAGAGGGTTTAAACCCAAAACTTCCCCTCAGAAGAACCAACCCAAAAACCTACTCCTGTAGTAATGTTTAAATAAATCACGTGCGTAGATGAGAGTTTGTTTTTTAACAGGAAGCATCAAGGCGAGGAGCCCAAGAGGGGACACGAAGGAAAAAGAAACCATCCAGCTCCAAGAGTAATGATGTAGCTACAGCGGAACCTGCTAGTGGTATTTTTCTTAGTGTCCAGTGTATTGGTAAAGTTTTGATACTCAATCACAGAATCTTTCTGGTTGGAGAAGACTTTTAAGCTCATTGAATCCAACCCTTAACCCAACTATCCCAAGGCCACCGCTAAAGCCTGTCCCTAAGTTCCAGATCTCACTGACTGCGAAAAACCTCCAGGGATGGTGATTCAACCTCCTCTAGTTTTGAGGTGGTTTGGGGTTTTTTGCCTTCTACCTTTGTCTTTCCTGTTTTTCTTCCTAAGCCTTGTGATGTGTTTTGTAATGGCTGTGAGGGCTGGGTGTTGCTTGGAGTGGGTCTCTTGAGTAGGGAGAACATTAGCTAGGGCTAGTGAGATGTGAAGGAAGGAATTTAACTGAGAGCCAGAAATCAAACAGCTCTGACACTTCCCTGTGTGAAGAGATAAAGGAAAGGGGGGTGACTTCTGTCTGGGTTTTCTCTGTCATCAAACTGAGGTTTCTAGTTTGTGAAGGATTCAATCTCTGTGTCTTCTGGCTGATCCTTCATACAGAAGAAATGCTCTCAGAGAATCTTGAAGATGGTCCACTGATTCTTGAAGTGCCTGCTGATGACCCTTCTGGTCATGAGGAGACCACACAGGTACGTTGGGTTGAAGGCACCCTGGAGTAGCAGACCAGGAGCTTAAAACCCTCCTGATCTGCTACTCCAGCGTGCCTTCAACCCAACACCTCACGTTTCTTTGCCTCCTCTGACTAGACAACTCCCTGACAGCTTTTCTGCTGAGACACATTCTTACACTTATTTCCTTCTCAGAAGTTTCATGATCCAGCTGGCAAACTGTCAAGAGATGAACAGAGCTTCCAGTGGATGGACTCAGGTTTGTCAGCTCCTGTTTTCAAACAGTTCTTCTGTGTTCACTAACAAACCTTCCTCAGTTTCCCTCCCGTTTGTGAGCTGTAGAAGAGCAAATCTCAGATCCCAGCTCTGAAACGTGTCGATGTTCACGGGAAGGACGAATCCTTCTACAGCAGTAGGGTTGATGTTCCACCAAGTCCCCCAGCACAGTTCTAACTAGGCATTGCTTTCTCCTAGGTCAGGGAACGGATGACAAGGCAGGTGAAGTGGTTTTTGCCAAGATGCTGCCTGAAGATGCTGGTGATCTAGGAGTGGTTTCTGCCTTTGAAAGCTTTACCAGCCAGCTGAAAAAACTGTTCTGGGTAAGGTGCACTCCCAACACCCGTGGCAGTGCCTTGCAGGACACGAAATGCCCTTTTCATTGCTGGGGTGCACATATGTCGTGCCCCAGGATAGTGTCAGCTAGCGTGGAGCTCCCAGAAGTTTCCTGCAGAACCTCTGTACTCTGAGAGGTGGTACAGGAAGAGGTGTGATGATGGCTTCAGTTGGGTTTCTCTGTTCTTGTCTAATTTATGTGCTAGACAGATCAGATTCAGTTGGGCATTACCCTGCCCACGTATCACCTCGCTCTGGTTTAAAATAGACTTGAGATGGTTGATGGCTTCTACTAAGCTGAAGAGCAGCTGGTGGAGGGATTTGTGTTGCAGGGGTAGGTTGAGCAAACCAAACTTGCAGGTTTTGGCTGTTCCCTACCTCTAACCCTGTGTCCTGTGGCCAGTCCCGGTTCAAGAAGATGGAGGCCACTGCACAGAACACTCTGAAGACTTCAGAGAAGAGCTTGTACACCCTGCTGAACCAGATACATGAGTGCAGGTAGGTTGTCTGCTGCTGGCTGCAGACAACTTATGGTTGTCTCGTGGTTTTAAAAGGAAAAACAGCTTGTGTCTTGCTTTTCTGCAGGAAAAGATTCCAGGGTAATTTGTCAAGCTTCTCCTGTAAGGGGAGAGCAGATGAATGAATGCAATGCAGGGTTGAGCCGGGAGCAGTTGAAGCAACCTCAGGCTGGTGTCTTACCGTCATCAGTGTTTAAAACCCCTCTCTTTTCACTTAGTGTGTCTGTTTCTACACGTTTGAACACAAGTGAACCGGAATCTGGCTTCTAAGTGGGGGACAAAGGGAAGTGCGAAGGGTCTGCAGACCCTCTTCTGTTTGCATGTGCACAGAACAAGTGCCAGCTAGTGGACTTCCCTTGATGGGCCTTTAAGAAGCTCCTGTTGCCTTATAGGTCATCAGATTCCTCACATAAGAGTTAGCTAAAAATATTATTCATATAATAAGTCCTGGGCTTTTTTATAAGGGAAATACAGTCGGGCCTCTAGATCTGCTGCATGTTCAGTCTGCAGGAATTGGATCAAACGTAGCCTGAGATAACAACACCTGAAGTGCAAAATGTGTGCTATCAGTAGGATCTCCACGAGCAGGGTTTGCTTACCCTCAAGGTAACAGAGAAGCTTTTATCAAAACAACAAAACCAGGGGATGTTTTGGGGTGAAAGATAAGAGCTGATGATGATGGGCTGCTGCTGTGGTTTGATGTTATCAGCACTTAGTTCAGCAGGTTTGGTGCTGAAGGTTGTCACTCGCCACCTCCTGCTGCTGCAGGTTCAAGTGTTTGTGTTCTCCATCGCTAGGCTGGCTAAGCTCGAGACTTTCCAGCAGACTATTGTGGAAGAGCTCACCAGCCTTGAGAAGGAAACTCAGGTCTTGGCGAGCATGGAGAAGGAAGCAATGGTGAGTACAGCTGTGCAAGTGCTACCTCCTGAGGACTACCCTCTGAGGTAGCCCTTCCTCAATAATGGTGGAGTTCTGGGGACTTTTCAGGACTTCTGGAACACACAGTTGCTAAAACTGAACTCCTTCTGCAACCAGCAAAAGCAAAGGTATGTCTTGTGTGTGCCTACGAGTCACTTGATGGTCAGAGAGGGTGTCTAGTTAGCGTGCACAGTACACTCACTGGTGACTTGACGCATTCCGAGCCCAGTATGGCAACTCCACTTGGTGTCCATTGACGGAGCCTTTGCAGCCTTGCCGAGGGTTTTTCCACTTGGGTGGAATGAGGGACTTTGTGTGTGTGAGAGGAACACACCTTGAGAGACCTGGATGAGCATCTGCAACAAGATGCAGTCCTCTGGTCACATCTGCATGTGTGGGTCAGAGGAGATGGATGGAGAGTCTTTCCTCCATGAAGGATGCTACTGGTACAGAACAGCAAAAAGGTTTGGAGGAGAGAGCTCTCAGGTTAATTTTATTTGGTCAATATCTCTGGTACTTAAGAAACTTGAAGGTTTCAGAGACAAGCTCACTTTTCTTCCAGAATCCAGTCTGTTGACTCGGCCCTGGGTGAGACACTGAATTTTGATGACAGCACGCAGAACAAGCCGGTACGTGCAGCTCTGGGTGGGTGGTGGGCTCTGAGCTGGGGCCTGGCTCATGAGTGTTGGAAGTCAAAAGATGTAACTGAAGTTCTGGGAGAGGCATCTTTGTTCAGCTGACCTGTGGGGAGTCCCAATGCATGTGTCTGTCGTAGGGACAGTGGCTAAAAACCACTCGGTTAAGGGAGAAGATAGGGACAAGCACAGTCAGCTAGTGATGCTGAGTCTGAACACGCTTCTGAGGCCTCTGCAGTTTCTTACCTCGTGCAATACAGATGCTCGTGACAGCTTTTGGGATGTTTTTGTTGCAGAATGAGTAGCCAACAAAGAAGCAAGCAGAAAATGTGTTCTTCGTTCCATCTCACTAGCAAACCCCAAGTTCAGCAGAGCTCTCTGCTGCCAAGGTGCTCAAACGTTGTGAAGATGTGAAGGCTGTGAATCAATTTTTAAGTTAAAAGGAGGGAGAGGAAAACAGTCTTGATGGGGAGCCTTTTGGTTTTGCTGAGGGGCCCAGGTCTGACTCTGTGGTGGCAGCAGCAGGTCCTGCAGAATTGCAGGATGTGTCCATTAAATGTTAAAGAAACAGAAAATGAAGATGATGATTTGGCCACCACAGTGATGCTGATGCTGGCTGTCTTTGAGTGCCCTGTCCATACCTTTATCACATGTAAAAGCATTTGATCCCAATTAAAACACTGTTTGCATGGGTTATGTCTCCTTTGTTCTGAACCGATGGACTGTGTGTTGTGCCCATGGAAAGCTGCTCTAGAGACCTGGGTAACCCTGCCTGGGCTGTGGTCTTCTACTCATTTGCTGCTTTGTCTGTTTCTTCAGATAAACCACTTTACCTTTTGAGCTCAGTGAGCTCTGCCTTGGTGACCTGTGAACTGCCCGAGCTGGGAGGACATGCTGGGAGTTGTGGTCTGTCCATCTGTGGCTGGTAGCAGTTGTGCTTGGAGAAAGCGTCTGGGACTTCTGGTCTTGGAGAGCTCATTTCACCAATTCCTGCACTGCTGGGACCATTCAGGGGGTTTAAGCTGAAACCCCTTGAGAGTCTCTAGTCCATTTGGCTCCTGCAGATGATATTTTCATGGTGGTTGAGTCCCCATCCCTGGATGAGTTTAAAAGACACTTAGATGTAGTGTTGGGGGATCTGGTTTAGGAGTGAACTTGCAGAGTGGGGTTGATGGCTGGACTCGATCCCAAGGGTCCTTGCCAACCTGGATGATTTTGGCACCATAGAGCTGTAACGAGGTTACTCTCACGTTTCCTTTAGTAAGGCAGGTCCTTCACCCGAGCAGGTTCCCTTTGCCTACACTCCTCAATACCCAGCTATTCCTTTTATTTTCTTCCTTTCAGTGCAAATAGCCAGAGCTCAGCTTTCCACCTGTTCTGAGAGCAACGAAGATGCTGTGGGGTTGAACTGCTCAAATCCTGCACCAGTACACAGGGGAAAAAAGGGGACGTACAAAGCTGAGGTGAAGGACAACTGCTTCATGTGTTTGAAGCTCTTAAGCAGTTCACTATTAAACCCTGTCAAAGCCCCTGCACCTTCAGGCTGCATCTCTGTACCAATGCAACGATCCATCCAAGGTCTAACAGGACGCTGCACAAAGCAAAAGAGGTGTCCTGTGCGGCTGGAAATGAGCAGAGTGACCAGAGGAACTGGGTGTTTGTGTTGGCACTGACATAGGGTCTGCTCACTCTACTCCTGGTGTAAGACATGCTGGTGTGAGCTGGAGCGTGCAGGGATGGATCCCACTCTTGCTAGATGGTAGGATTGTGGCTAAAAGAGCAGCTCACTGGAAAATAGACACATCTCTGGGAAGGGCAGAGGACTGGTGTTTGCTGGAGCTTTTCCTGGTCATGGGTTACAGTGTGGATTTTGCTTATGGTGCACCAGGATCGTGGGGGCTGCTTCTCAGCCTGAGGTGAGTGTCCCAAGGGCTTTCTGAAAAAGCTGGGTAACAAAAGTTCTCAGAAGACATCTCAATGTCCTATCTCAGTGTTGGCTAATGATAGGACAAGGGGCAGTGGGTGTGGGCTGGAACATGGGAGGTTCCACATCAGTCTGAGAAGGAACTTCTTCCCAACGAGGGTGACAGAGCACTGAGACAGGGTGCCTGGGGGGCTGTGGAGTCTCCTTCTCTGGAGCTGTTAAAAACCTGCCTGGATGTGTTCCTGTACGACTTGATCTAGATGATCCTGCTCTGGCAGGGGGATTGGACTTGGATGATCTTTCGAGGTCCCTTCCAATCCCTATTGTTGTGGATCCTGTGAAAAGACCAGTTTCTACCAACCCGATGCCTTCAAAGAGGAGCAGACACAGCCTGATAGTAAAATTTGTTTATTTACAGTGTTATGTTATTACAGGAAAATCAGTTTTAAAAAGTCAATGCTTCTCTTGTTCTTCAAAGTTGCAGCATTTTGAAGGTGTTAAGACAGATCTGAAGAATTCTGAACACAGCTGATTCCAGCCTTCCTGGCTGGTCTAGATCTGCAAGGTGAGACCATCTTGGTGGGTTTGTTTCCCTCCTCTTTGTTTTCCCCCCCAAGCCCTTTGAGTTTCAAGTAAGGCATTTATTTATTTATTTTATTCCTGTGAATAATGAGGCTTCAACAAAACAAAAGGAGGGTTTCTGGTGGGTTTGGGTGCCAGAGTAAACTTCTCACGCTTTGCACGCTGATGCCGTCCACCTTGGTAGTCAAACTGTGCCGTCAAAAGGTTATGGGCTCCGCTCGCCCTAAAATCCATGCTAGGCCATGAGACTGTTCTTGTTTCCTGCCTTAAAGGAAAGGTTCATCTAGCTGCCTTCTGTGCTGTTGTAGATGTCCAGTCCCCTCCACTTTACCCCACTATCCAGCACCAGGGTGTCACTTGCAGAGCTCTGCAGCTCTGCCCTTTATTTAGGACCCTGTTTAACATCTCCAGTCAAACCAACTTGAGAGTTTTATGGTGTTAACCAGAAGGATCTGCAAAGCCAAAGGTTGTGGAGGAGTCGATCAGAACTAATATGTGACCTCAGCGTCCAGCCTCTGTGACTGTGGGGTTGTGGTTTTCTGGCTGCTGCCTTCCCCCCTTATCAGATGTCAAACAAAGCTAAAAAGGGTTTTTGTCCTCATGGTGAAGGAGCTGGAACTGGCTGGAGGCAGATGGGATTTTCAAGCACAAATTCAAGCTGAACTCCAACCCAAGACTCTTCTCTGTGCTGCCTGAGCCTGTGGTTTGTCTCGTTCCTGCCCTGCGAGGGAGCAGATAGGGTCCTTTCACAGAACCACTTCAGTCTGAGGGACTTGCTGGGGTGGGGCAGCTTCAAAAGGTGTTTTAAGAGGGTTTGTACACCCCAGGCTTGAAGAGACCAGAACTACACTATGGAAAAAAAAGCTGTGTCTGCTCTTAGCAGAGATTTTTGGAGTGGACTAAGTGAGGATTCTGTCTCAGCCCCATCCGCTTCTCCAGTCACACCAGTCTGAATAAGTTCACCTAGCACACAAGCTCCTATACGACGTGCTTTGCCCTGTATCTGCTGTAAGGTTTTCTGCCTCCTTCTACTCACATGTGGTGTGTCCTCGGCTTCCCAACAGCAGTGTTTGTGCAGATCAGCTCTCAGCACACTTACGCCCAATACATTTATCTTCATTAAGTTGTTGAGCTCCTATTTCTTTCAGAACCCATCTACCCAGAACCCTTCTTCCCTCATGACATCCAAAAGGACTTGTTTTGCTCTAATTTATTGCTTTGCCCCTGACCTTGGCCATGGTTCAGCTGAACACGACGCTCTGCCTCAAGACCTGCTGCTCGCACAGGATGTGCTTCGCCTGGACGGGGTCCCAACCTTTTGAAGGCACCGCTGGATTTCTCCGTGAAGTGCTTGATAAGGCCTGTTTGTGTCAGCGGTAGAGATCAGAAAGGTTTTATCCCACAAGAAACATCTCGACCTTCTCTGCTCCAGTGGCGACCTTCGAGAGGACAAGCAGTTCTACTTGTTAAAACCTAAATAGCAGGTAATAAGTTGTACAAAGAACTGATAAAGGTGATCAAGGAGGTTTGAAGCTAAAGCTTGTAATTCAGTCCTTTTCTTTTCCTTTGTGGAAAAATGATCATAGGAGCTCTTGTACTTATTGTGCTTTCTTGTCACTCAGGAATCCATTGGCAAAGTGGTCCTTATGGAAACCGTTCTTGACTTCCGTTGTGACAGGGGGTTCCTTTAGGGCTGTTCTGGAAGGAGCTTTCCGGTACGTCTGCAAAAGCAAAACCTCAAGTCAATACTTGGATTTATTTAGTACTCCTGAAATTCTACTTGTGGTGAGCTGCAGTGTGGAGCTCTCTGGTCTTTGGTGATGCAGATGTAGAGGTTTGATTCAGGCTGCGTTAGGAGAACACAGGTTTCACTGCTAGCGTTGCTGTACCACCTCTTGATGTCAAGAGTCTTTGTGCTCTTTGAGCTCTGAGCTGTGGCTGTGCAGGATGGAGCAGCCTCTGCTAGAAAAACTTGAACTAGATATTGCAAAGGCACTGATACTAATGGACAGGACTCTGAATATGAGCCAGCAGTGTGCCCAAGTAGCCAAGAAGGCAAATAGCATCTTGGTCTGTGTTAGAAACCGTGTCCAGAAGGAGTAGGGAGGTGATTGATCCCCTGTACTCAGCAGTGGTGAGGCTGAATCTTGAGTACTGGGTCCAGATTCTGGGCACCTCAGTACAAGGGAGACATTGAGGTGTTGGAGCGAGTGTAGAGGAGGGCAACAAAGTTGGTGAAGACCCTGGACAACCAATCTGATGAGGAGAGTTTGAGAGAGTTGGGGCTGTTTAGTCTGAGGAAGAAGAGGCTGAGGGCAGACCTCATCACTCTCTACAACTATCTGAAAGGACAGTGTAGAGATGTTGGTGCTGGTCTTTTCTCATAGGTCATTAGTGACAGAACCAGAGGGAAGGGCTTCAAGCTCCAACAGGGGAAGGTTAGATTGGACATCAGGAAAAAACTATCCACGAAAAGAGTAGTCAGGCACTGAGACACCCCAGGGTGGTGGTTGAGTCCTCATCCCTGGGTGCATTTAAAAGTTGCTTAGATGTGGTGTTGGGGGATGTGGTTTAGGCATGAACTTGTAGAGTAGGATTGGTGGTTGGACTCGATAATCCCGGGGTCTTTTCCAATCTGAATGGTTCTATGATTCTGTGACACAGCTGCCTGTTTATGTTTTTTCCAAGCAGGGAGGAAGACTCAGAGTTGCCTAGCAAAGCCAATTCAGACCTCCCAAGCACTGAAGGAGGTACCTGACTTGTGTCCTACTGTAGAAGAGCTGAGCTACCTTGGGAAGGTGATGGTTGCTGGGTAACCATCTTTGGAGGCTGTTGCTGTATCTATCTGGCAGATAGATCTCAATACAAACATTTTTACATCTTGATGCTCATTCTACACGTGAGTTGATCAGGGCTGCTATATAAAGGGTTCTCTTTCTTTTCTTGGTAGATTCCTTACCTTAACGTAGAAGTTTATGAAAAGAATGACCAGTGTGGCCATGTAGGACGACTGGAACATGAGGCAGCCAAAGGGAAACCCACATGGCTTCACTGCAGCGCTGAGCGTGTGCACAATGGTGAGCAGGAACTGGATCTGTGTGGGGAAGATCATGTGTGAGTCTTTGCTGAGAAAGGGATGGTGCTAGTTGAATCACAGAACATTAGGGATTGGAAGGGACCTTGAAATACCATCTAGTCCAATCCCCCTGCCACAGCAGGATCACCTAGACCAACTCGCACAGGAACACGTCCAGGTGGGTTTTAAACATGTCCAGAGGAGGAGACTCCACCACCTCACCCTTCACTAAATACGGTATCACAGAAGTGCCCCCAGCTTGACTGATGGGCTTGGCTTTGGTCAGCAGCTGTCTGAGCCAGCTCTGTCAGACAGTTTTTATAACGCTTCAAATCAATCTACTTGCCATGATTAAAGAATTTCTGTTTTCTATGCAGGAGATAAAAGAGACTTGAATTTTGTGGACTGTAGAACTTCTACTGCACTGCAGAGACTATTTTGAAGTGCAAAGTATTAAGTTAGCCTGCGCTAGAGACTTAATCCTGTATGATATCTTTGTTATATTTGAATACTAATTGCCTTAGTTAAACGTGAGATCAAACTAGACACATACCAGCTGTGCCTGAGTGAGGTATTTCTTCCACCAGAGGTACTTGCGCATCGAGGGGATGACCGACAGCCCATAGTAGGAATACATAAGCACGTGGATAAAGCTGTTCAAGGTGGGTCCAAAGAAACCTGCAAAAGTCCATCAAGGAAGACATTTTTGTATAAAGTAGAGAGAAGCTGTTATTGCCAGGGATGTCTCTTGCACTCAGCAAGCGTTATCCTTTGCTAAAGACATTCCTGATGGGATGAGATGCTCTACCAGGGACAACTGACATAGTGAGGCTTCGGTAGGGGTTTCCCATTCTTGATACTGTCATCCGGGTGGGTTTGGAATGGTTTGGAACATCTCCAGACTGAGACATCCTGCAGACTCGGTGCCATTCAGTTCATTTGTTGTGACTGATACTGCGTTTACAGGGTCATGGTTTCCTCTTGTGTCTGTTTTTGGACATCTTGTACGTGATCACTCTAGTGTGCTCCTCACTAGTGTTATTAGTGTGCTCCTCACTAGTGTTATAAAAGGGGTTTGAAGGGAAGTAAACAGAGGTGGTGGCAGCTAGATGGGAAAATCTAGAACCTAACACTCAGATACTTTTATTTCACTGTAGACTTTTTGACAACTATTTGAATTCTACTGCAATCTGCAGGAGCTGAGCAGTTCTGCAAAGCCATGGATGTTAGTGACACCATCGGTGATGGGTTTCCTTCACACGGTGATGTGACTCTCCCCGTTATAACCCAGGTGAGGAAGTGCACTCAGCCTTACTCTGCCCGCAGGGTATCCAGTTCAGAACACACCACCAAATGTTGAACATGGTGGCGTGGTGGTACACGTGAAGGAAGGTGATCTGGCTGCTTTTCTTTCGCAGTACAAAGAAGATGGTGTCCATGAATTCAATTACTTTGGAGAAATAATACCACCACAGCACCTTGGCTACCTGTTACAAGCAAGAACAAAGGAGTGGGAGATCAATATCTGGCTGTAAAAGGGCTCAAATATTGCTGCAGTTAGTCAGTCCCTAGGTGTGTGCCTCCCCGAAAGGCATCAGTGTCCTACTGAAGGAGAAGCACCTGCTTTGCTTCTATTTTATTTCTCTTTTAATCAGGCAGTGTAGAAAACCCAATAATTTGCTTTCTTGTGTGACAGTACAAACACATAATTTTCCCTATTTAACTAAAGAAATAGAAACTTTAAAGGTTTTTTTCAATTAAAAATACAATTTAGTGGGGATTTTTAGTTTTGGGTTGTTTTTTTAATAGGAGTGGCATCACTTCTTTCTCAGTACCAAATGGATTTTGCTTCTCCTTAAATAATCCAACTGTGGTACTCAACAGCGTGGGACAAACCCTCCTCTGGAGTGGAGACAGGTTATCAGATATCAGGATGTGTCCCTGACCAGTTAATGGCAGTTAGGTAAAACAGAAGCGAAGAAAATACCTTATTAATGAGGAAGAGTATTGAACTGAGTTTTCCCTTGCCAAAACACTGGGGAAAATTATTTAAGTTAGACAATATTTTCCTCAATCCCTTTAGTGATCCATATTGGAACAGCCAGTTGCTGACACTGTTCTGATCACAGGTACTGCTGTGTGGCTTTTCAAAATGCTCCCTGGCGTGCTCTCAGTGACAAAGGTGTCATCAAAACCCACTAAACACCCTTGTAACTGCTGGGGAGGCAGAAGTGTGGGCATGTGGAGGGGCAGCTGTGAAGATGCAGGGGCTGAGCTGCTGGTGTCTCACCCGGATATCAGCCTCCCCTGCGCTGTGGAGGTTCTGGCACTGCAAGTTGTAGCCTCCTTCCCACGTGGCAAGGATGAGCTGGAACAGAAAACATGGATTGTGTTCAGGAGCAGACCTGGGAGTTTGGTTTTAGCCCAGTGGCTGTTCTGTGTTCATTGAAAAAAGCAGCACGGAGGTACAGAGAGTCCCCAGTCCTTCCATGAACCCATCAATGCTCCTACACCGAGTAACTCCCTAATCACAGAGCGTTAGGGTTTGGAAGGGACCTCAAAAGATCATCTAGTCCAATACCCCTGCCACAGCGGACCCCCTAGATCAAAATGCATGGGAACGCATCCAGGTGAGTTTTAGATGTCTCCAGAGAAGGAGATTCCACAATCCCCCTGAGCAGCCCCTTCCAGTGCTCTGTCACCCTCACCGTGAAGAAGTTCCTTCTTATATTGATATTGAACCTCCTCTGTTCCAGCTCACACTCATTGCCCCTTGTCCTATCATTAGATGACATTAAGCAGAGTCTGGCTCCATCCTCCTGACACCCACCTTTCCCATATTTATAAACATTAATGAAGTCATGCTCCAGTCTCCTTTTTTCCAAGCACAAGAGACCCAGCTCCCTCAGCCTTTCCTCATCAGGGAGATGTTCCACCCCCTTCGTCATCTTTGCGGCTCTGTGCTGGACTTTCTCAAGCAGTCCCATGACCACCTTGAACTGAAGGGCCCAGAACTGGACAGAATATTCTGTACATTCACACGTCTCCTGTACTTCAGTGGATTTCTCTTTCAATGAATCCTTAACAACACCTAAAGAGCTTTCTGGCTAGGACACTGAACCACCTGTGAGTGGTGTTGGTGAGGGGTATCTTTCTTGTTATTCCAGAGCTGGAGGAAGGAAGAGGACCCAGACTTCCTTCTAATTCTGAGGTCGTTCATAGTTTTGCTAAATGTCTGATTTATTTTTCTTCCTCCTTCTGTCAACAGAACCCCTTTCAGGTGTAGAGCCAAGCTGTTGAGAAACTCCAACCCAGTCCTGTTCAGCGCCCCTTAAGCAAATGGGAGACTGCTGGAAGGATTAGGGAACTAACGACTTCAAAGTGACTTGAGCTGGTGAGTGCTGATTCTTTGCTGTTGTCTGGGACAGTGAAATGGGCTAAACCAAACCCCTTCCAGGCTTATTTTCCATGAATCCTTGATTACGTGTCCCACTCTGAATGGCTTCTGCGTGTTCGTCTGTAGCACCAGGGCTTGTACCGGAAAATTCATGCCTGAGGGAAAAACACTTTAGTTTTGATTTCCAATTAACTTCTACTGATTTCTATTTGAGATCCAGAGCACCAAGTCTTCCGTGAGAAGGTTAAGTGCTTCACCTAAATGCAGAGCTTCAAAAGGTCACTAGGAAAGTCATGGAGAACTTGGAGGATGAAAACTGAGAAGCAAGGACATGTGCAGCTCTGATAACAGCAGGTAAGAAGAGCCAAGTCAGCCCTGCAGTTCTCCAATGAATTATCTGATGAAGATCGAAGAACTCATGGGAGTGTGACTCTTTGTCCTTGTGCTGCACCACTTTATGCTGCTCTCCCTGTGACCTTTCCCTGCCTAGGGTGTCCTTCTCCTGCCTTCCAGTGATAGAAAAATGCACTTGAGCAATTCTGGTTTCTCCCTTTGTTCGTTTCCTCTTGTTCCTCTAAGGTTAAAGAGGTCCTTCTGTCCTCATCAAAGAATTATTCAAAGGAAATCTTCTATCATTCTGTGATTCTATGAAACCTTCACCTCAAGGGCCAGTTTTTATGGACCACAGAACATTAGAGATTGGAAGGGACCTCGAAAGATCATCTAGTCCAATCCCCCTGCCCCAGCAGGATCACCTAGACAGAGTTGCACAGGAACACGTCCAGGAGGGTTTTACACATCTCCAGAGAAGGAGACTCCACAACATCTCTGGATCTACAACAATTCTTTGCTTCTCTGCCTCATTTACATTTAGAATCAGAAAACTGCTGAGGTTGAAAAAGACTTTCAAGATCCAGTCCAGCCATTAACCCAACTGTCCCAACCCACTACTAAACCCTGTCCCTAAGCTCCAGATCTCCATGACTTTGAAACACATCTGTTTGCTAACTCCTGGATAACTAATGAAGCACTAAATTAGTCTGTTTTTTGAAAGGTTATAACAAATGTTGTGTTGAACTTGGGTTTCTACAGTATTTAAAGGAATTTCTAGTCCTGAAAGAGGGCTACAGGGAGAAAGAACTTCTGTACAGTGAGACTGACAGAGCACTGGAAGGGGCTGCCCGGGGGGTTGTGGAGTCTCCTTCTCTGGAGATGTTTAAAACCCGCCTGGGCATGTTCCTGTGAGATTTGATCTAGGTGATCCTGCTGTGGTAGGGGGATTGGACTGGATGATTTTTCAAGGTCCCTTCCAATCCCTAATGGTCTGTGTGTTCCTCTTCATAAGGTCTTCATAAGGGAGTGATAGGACACGGGGTAAGACCTTTACATTTAAAAAGGGGAGATTTAGATTAGGTAAAAAGACTTCTGGCTTCACTAGCAAGGTGAATTCACTGGGCTCGCAGTACTCGTGCAGCTCTGCTCTTCCCCCTTTGCTCGGGATCAATGGGTCCTCACATCCAAATCCCACTTCCCCGCAGGGATCAGTCTGCTTGCTTACAAATCCTATGGGCTTGTAGTAAGCCTGTGAAGCTACCTGGGGACAGTGGCAGCTTGAGACATCACGCCACCAATCCCCCTGCTAATGACACACATCTCTAGATCTCCTTTCTAATCTGACCCAGATGGTGCCAGTGTCCTGGTTTTCCTCAGCTGCCTGATCAACAAAAGGCCTTGGGTGAGACCTCGATGACTAGCTGAGATTTAATTTAAGCAGGACAGAGGTGATGCTTACTGCTGGGGAAAGCAACCTAAGACCATGGCAGAGACTGCCTTGAGCCAGGGCTTCTCAGTCAGGGGTCACTTTCTAAGCCAAGCCAGATGATGTTCTGTGCTTTTTGTCTTTCAGCATCTTTTCTCAGGGCTGCAAGCAATGGATGTTAATGCTTAAATGTTATCAGCACCTCAGTTATCACAAGGCTGAGCTCCCAAATAATATCAGAACACGGTGACTTTTGGCTACTGCTCCTCACTGGGGGAGGTGAAACCACCCAGGTCTGTGCTGTGGAGCACTGAGAGTCCTCTGATGCTGCAAAGTCATCACTGAAACCTCTTTTCTGATTCTGAATGGATCCCGATTTGTGTGCTGGATAGATCCTGATCTGTGCTCCTTCCTGATAAGCATTTGGGAAATAATTTGGGACTCAGCCTCTGAGTCCCACAGCACTTGCTCTTGGCTGAAGAAGCAGGTTTTTCACATCCTCTCTTACTGATTCTGAGCAGAGCTGCTTAGGAGAGCAGAATAACTATAACTATAGATATTCAGGGCTATTCTAGTTAATATTACTATTAGCTATTAGTTATTATATAGCTATATATTAACACTGAACAGCCATAGCACCCACAGTTTTGCAGTGTTTTATAACTTCTAATTCTAGTTATAAACTGAAGATTCATAAACAAATCAGTACTTGCTCTCATCTGTAAATCTGTTCAGACTTAAGCCACCGGCGTTTGACTTTTAATCTCAGTTTTACTGTTATGTGACATTTCCTAGCAAAGCTGAGGCTAAATCTGCCCATGGCTGACCTTCCCTGAGGAGCACTTACCTCGATGAGCATGTACAAGGAGAGCAGCGTAATGCTGAGGTTGTAGACGATGAGGTGAGCCCTGAGAGAGAAGGGGGGCCGGTTCTTCATGAACCTGTTGCCCAGCCATATGCACAGTAGATAGACCACGGTAAGGAAAAACGTGGGGAGGTAAGAGTCCAGAAGGAACCACCCTCTGACCCTGGTGTCTGGAAAGAAACACACGCAGCAGGTGATTTGGAAGGTAGCAGTAAAATATTGCTAAAATAAGGCAGATTTATTATCTAGATACCTCTCACTTCATTAATGAAGTGAGGAGGACTCCACCAGGTGCTGTTCTGTGGCTTTTACCTCCCTCAAACCACGTTTCAGGGAACAGGTGCTGAAAGCTGAATGGAATTCCTTAATGATTTAAGGTCACTTAAATCACCTCCTTTTAACAGGAAAGAGAAAATGAAAACAAAATCCTTCTAAATGCTTCTGCAAATGCAAAGTTTAAGCTGTGTGTGTAATCAAGTCACACCCAACCTGCTCAACAGGCAGCTGGCAGGTAGCACCAAACCCAAGGGGTGTGTGTGGAGAGCTGCCAGTTCTCACAGTACTTTAATTCTGCGTTTGCTCTATCAGCAGGAGGGGGTCTAGCTCTGGCCTGAAAATGCTCCAGCAAGGAGAGGATTTTTCAAATAGATTCAACCTGGGAAATGTTTGCTGGGGTCTGGGGTTCTTTTGTCGTTATTAAAGCTGACTTGGTGAGGTGAGTTCTCGCTTTGTCCCATGTGCCAGGTCCTGATGTGAAATATTAAGGTCAAATCCTGCTTGCCTTCTTCACACAGGTAATCCCATCGGCGGCGATCAGAGAGTGCAGCGGCGATGAGCAAAGCCTAATCCCAAGAGCCGATGTGGAGGCACCGCTCTGCTCTCCCGTGAGCAGCTGGGTGTCATGAGTGAAAGGAGTGGGCTTTGGGTTTTCTCAAGATGGAGTAAAATAAATCCTCTGAGGAAAGACTGAAAGAGCTGGGGCTCTTCACTTTGAAGAAGAGGAGGCTGAGAGGAGACCTCATCACTCTCTACAACTACCTGAAGGGACTCTGTGGAGAGGTTGGTGCTGGTCACTCACAAGAAGTTAGTGATAGAACAAGAGGGAAGGGGTTCAAGTTACAACAGGGCAGGTTTAGATTTGATACTAGCAAGAATTTTTTCACCAAAAGGGTGGTCAGGCACTGGAATGGGCTTCCCAGGGAGGTGGCTGAGTGGCCATCCCTGGATGTGTTTAAAGATCGTTTGGATGGGGTGTTGAGGGGTGACCTTGTAAGGTAGGGCAGATGGTTGGACTTGATGAACCCAGGGGTCTTCTCCAACCTGAATGATTCTGTGAAATTTTGCTTTCCACGGGAAATGACATTTTTCTAGGAAAAAGTCCTCTAGACAAAAAGAGTTTTTCTAGACCTTCATGTAGGGAGTGAACAAGGGGCACCATGGCTGGTTTTTAGGTTAAACAGTCTGTCAGAGTTCGTGGCAGAGGTGGTGAAAATCTGTCAGGGAGAAGCTCTTGTGCAGATCACAGCAGTTTTTTCTGCTCTTACAAAGTGGTTTAAACAACCCAGTGTATATTTTTTACCTGACCAAGATTATGTTAAAAACTATGAAAGAAGAAAACCTATTCACAGTGCTTGGAGGAGCAGCTGAGGGAACTTGGGGAGGTTGTTCAACCTGGAGAAATGAAGGCTCAGGGGAGACCCTCAGCTTGCAACACCTTGAAAGAAGTTTGGAGTGAGGCAGAGGTCAGTCTCTTCATCCAAGGAACAAGCAACGGGGTAAGAAGAAACTGCCTGAGATTGTGTCAGGGTGGTGATGAAGTCTCCGTGCCTGGAGGGGGTTGCCAAGCCCCTGGAGATGTGGGTGAGAGAGAGGGGATGGTGGGGACTTGGTAGTGCTGGGGGAGTGGTTGAACTCTACATAATCTCAAAGGTCTCTTCCAACCAAAGCAATTTTGTGGTTTCACTCCCATATGGGCTCTCAGCTGGGTGCAGGAGTCACAGGGCAGGTAAGGGTTGTGCATGTTCGTGGTGATGGAGCACTGTGTTTTCAGAGCACAAGGATTTCTTTAGTTGGTTTGCTACGTTGGAGGGACAGAAAGACCATCTCGTCAGCAAGACCTGCTATCACGAAAGGCTTCCCCGAGCCGAGGGTTGCAGTGCTGGGTGCACACAGGTTGCTGTACCAAGGCCACCAGGCACCAGCAGATAATGAACCAGCGTGTTTGGTCAAAGAGGAAGAGACGAGGATGCAAACCAAATGAAGTTCCATTCACTGCTGCCCTTGGAAAGTTTATGCTCTGCTATGAGCCTGTGGGCTGATCCCTACAGCAGCAGGACACGTGTGCCTGGCCAGGTCAGCGTGTTGAGTATTTTCAAAGTCCTCAGTCTCCAGAGAAATTATTTAAATGTGTGCCCTTGGTTCTTTTCCACCCTGGCAGCTTGAAGCAGAAGGTAGTGATCAGAGGCATCTCTGTTGACTTGACAGCTGAATTGCCATGCTGGAGTGCTCCAAAGGTACCACGTAGGGAGGAGAAAGGATTATGTTCACAATGGTGAACCCACGCAGCATCTGAAATTGAGACCAGGGCAGTGAATAAAGTCCCAGTGTGAAAGTGCTGGGCTGCAGCAGGGGAAGGAGCAGGCGCCCACAAGCTCCAGTTGCACCCTGAATAAGCTCATTCATGGTCACTGGCCACGATGTACCAGACCAGACCCTTGGAGTCAACTCTTTGCTCTTTTGAAATGGGTAACTGGTCTCCCAGGCTCTTTAAAGGTATCAGGCTTTTATCAGTGAGGTTTAGAGACATTTTGATTCACACTTCTCTAGGGCTTTGGCCGCCTGGTGTCTGATTCGGACCTTTTTAGGTCCTGAGAGTAGGTGGTTTTGCACCAATGCCCTGCTCCTGCTCAAACTCAACAGAGGAGAGAATGAATGACTGTTTATCATAATGGCATTAGAATTTATCTACTCTTGCCCAGCTGTTTCTTCCATGGATAAAACAAGCAGCTCATTAACCAGATTTAGCTCCTGCCATTCTGGAAGACCTAACAAAGCATGAGGCACCCCCAAATGAGCACTGTGGTTATTGAAGCGCTTCTTAACCAAGGACGATGCTTCTGTTCTGTCACTTCAGCCACTGGTTTATCAAACTTTTGGATGAGCTGAAAGCCCTTTCTTGCTTTTGCTCTGAGCTTTTGTTCCAACAGAGTAGGTTTAGATTGGACATCAGGAAGAAATTCTTCCTGGAAAGAGTGTCAGGGACTAGGATGGGCTGCCCAGGGTGGTGGTTGAGTCCTCATCCCTGGATGAGTTTAAAAGACGTTTAGATGTAGTGTTGGGGGATCTGGTTTAGGGGTGACCTTGTAGAGTAGGATTGATGGTTGGACTCGATGATCCCAGGGGTCTTTTCCAACCTGAATGATTCTGCGATTCTTAAGGTTTTCCTAGACCTTAGAGATGACAGTGAGATGGCTGGAGGTAGCCAACACAAAGCCCAGTCCTCACATCCTGAGGCTTAATTCTTCCCTTTAACAGAGCCAGGCAGCTGCAAGTCTACGCCATTTTTTGTTCAGAAGACCGATCTTTAACCTCTGGCCGTTAACTTTTTGAAAGAACAAAGTCATAAGCAATAGGAACAAAAGCACTGCGAGAACCCAGTAAAGTTTTCACAAGAAAAACACCGACAAGAGGCGAAAACTCACGTCATGGAGAAAAGCGAGCAACATTTCTTTAGTAAAAGCACAAACTTCTCTAGAAAAACAAATAAGCAGGTAGGGAGTAAGTGGAAGTGAGCAAAGGTCCAGACCTTTGGGGCTTTGACAACAAGAAGTCCAAGAAGTATCTGAGCTCACACCCTGGGCTGTACTTGGGTAAGCAAAACACAACGTCGTGTGCGGCACGGCACAGCCAGACAAACCTCGAGAGCAGCAGCTGAACAGCCCTGTGCCCTTGCAGTGGAACACAGTGTGAGAGGAGGCGGCAGAGACCATCGTTCACGAGCAGGTCAGAGGTGGAATGGCCATCGTCAATCTTGCCACCTCCTGTAAATAACACCGGGCTCAGCTCTCTGACCTCCTCCAGCAAATCCTGGGTGACGTTTACGTCTGTGTACTGTATCGAAAGGCAGTTCCAAGCTAAATAAATTAAAGAGAACTAAATCTCAAGTGCCGGTGTTGGCCTCACAGTAAGAATGAGAGAACAGCCGCGTGACAGGCGACAGCTCTGCTGCTCGTGCGAGCCTCGGATGCCCAGCTGATAGGCACGGTACCGCACCAAAGCCTAAGCGAGGTACGACTTCAGCACGCCACAGCTCAGAGCAGGAATCAAGTAAGAACTCCCTGAAAACACGCTGGCAGCAAGTGTCTGGGCTGACTGCAACCAAGCCACGATGACAGGAGAAGACAAGCGATTAGAGCTGTAACACTGCAAGACAGGCGTGACACACTAACACAGAACAGAAAACGGCACTGCTTGAAAGCTGCTGAGGAGTCACTAGATAGGCAAAAGGAACCAACTTCTCCCTACACCAAAAGGACAAACCCACAGCTTCATTTTTTGGGGCTGTTATTAGGAGTTTAACAGCCTGTTATAGGTGTGGTCGCTTCCCAAAAGCCAAGACAAATTCCAGCACAGCCTTCCCTGGAGTACGAAAAACATTCTCTGGTACTGTGGGACTAAAAGCTGTTCCCAGCTCACAAATCTGCTCCCCTGAAGGATTCTTACCTGCAAGACATCCTGGATCTTCACCCACACATCAACCATGTCGTACAGCTTGATATCACCATCGTACTGGCTGCAGGGAGAGGCCACCATCTGCTGAAGGTGTCCAAGAACAACAGAGTGAGCGGCAGCCACAGCATTGAACTTGTCAAAGAGAAGTTCCAGCAGTTCCAGTAGCAACCTGTAAACAAAGAAGACAACCTTCACTCAGCTTCTGGAAGACACCATAGGCACGGAGTGGTTTGGGTACCTAAAAACTTCTGAGGATCTTCTCACTCCTTCCTCTAGGTCTGAGTTGCTCACTTTTAATCTGCTGTGCTTGGGGCAATAGGAAGACAAATCCATCAGTAACTACAGCCGAGTACCAGGATGCCACAGACCAGCAACAGGACAAGAGGAAAAGGCCTCAAGCTGTACCAGGGGAGCTGAAGTTTGCCCTGGAGGAGAAACTTCCTCCTGGAACGAGACCATCAAACCTTGGCAGAGGCTGCCCAGGGAGGGGTTTGAATCGCCATCCCTGGACATGCTTCACAGTCAGGGAGATCTGGAGCTCAGGGACAGTTGTTTAGCGGTTGGATGGGTTAATGGTTGGACTCAATGATCTTGAAGGTCCCTGGCAACCAAAAAGATTCCATTGATTGTAAATTTCCAGAGAGAGCCACAGGCAGGGAGGTAGAGAGCCACTACCCCTGGCTGTTCCCCCAGAAGAAAGGAACAGTCTCAAGTGAATAAAAAGAGACTTGCTCATGCAAACAGAGTAGAGATGTCGATTTGAAGTTATGAAATGAGCAGCACAGGATGGTGGTAAGAGCCTCGATGTCTGCATGTGTGTGATTTGCCTAGAGAACTTCTCTGAATCCTTACCCAAGACACTGCATTGATTATAAACAATTAATCATAGAATCATACCATCATTAGGGAATGGAAGGGACCTCGAAAGATCACCCAGTCCAATCCCCCTGTCACAGCAGGATCACCTAGACCAGTCGCACAGGAACGTATCCAGGCGGGTTTTAAACGTCTCCAGAGAAGGAGACTCCGCAAGCCCTTATCACTACAGACTCACACAGTCTGATTTCAAGGTTCATCGTAGCCACGTTAATGAATTTGTAAGTTCTCTGACCTTAAAGACACAAAGATCCCACAGTGCCACATTAAGTCACTGTCACTGAGACCACCACACCCAGGATTTTAGTCATAAACTGGGGACTGGAATGGGATCCAGCCACACCTGGATTCCTCACTGAGGAACCTAAAGACAAAGAGATCAGTTCTGAACCTTGTGGCTCCACAATGTCTCCCCTACCCCTTTCATTCCCAGTCTCTGTGAAAACTCAGCTCATACCCAAGGAGATTTTCCTTTGTAGTTTTCTTTCACAGGAACATAATGTTCCTGTGTGACTGGACCTAGGGGATCCTGCTCTGGCAGGGGGTTGGACTGGATGATCTTTTGAGGTCCCTTCCAACCCCTAACAATTCTATGGTCTCACCAATAAACTTGGTTAGATGCTGTTTTCACAAAACCGTATTGAAATACTTTTTGGTAGTTACCTCTGACGGTGATTCAGTGTCTTCACTCACCCACAGCAGGTTTAGAACAGCACAACATGTCACAGATCTGAAGCATCAACTCAACACTTCATCAACTGTGCTGGTTATGAAGATCTCACTACTACATGGAAGGTGCTCCAGCCTCATCTGAAGGTACCACACACTTGACCTGCTCCTATGGCTTCCCTGTGGACCAACCACTGCATCTTTGCAAAGCCCCAAGCATTTTTTGGTGAGGCAAAGGCTCATCAATATCTGTATTACTCCAGACAAATTCTGATCGAGTTTGCTGCCGTTTAATGAGCAATTCCAGTACACAAGTAACCCCAACAACATGTGATGCTATCACTTCCCGAATCCATATGGTAGACACTTCCAGCTCTGACAGACAGGCTTCATCACATTTAACCGCAACAGCTTCGGAGTCCCCACGTGACTGCTGGGTCTACCCAGCAGAAGTTGTTATCCCCAGAGCAGGACATGAGATGTGCAGCAGGAGTGGAGTAGCAGCCACTCCTTAAACCACCAAACTCGAGAAGGCAAATGGCTTCTATCAGAAACAGTGCAGCCAGCAGGAGCAGGGAAGCAACGGACCCCTGTACTGGGCACTGGTGAGGTGCCCACTGGGTGATGCAGGACCCGAGGTGACGTCTCACAAGAGCAGAGTAGGACAGGAGAATCCTCTGCCTTGACCTGCTGGTGACACTGGTGTTGATGCAGCCCATGCCCTCCAGAGGCACCAACTACCATCCCACTACATTTGCAATTTTCAACTAACATCTTGCTTCCATGAGCCCATCTTCAAACTGTTCACCAGTTCTTGCCTTAAATTGCTTTAGTCAAAGTCTTCTGTCGGGTCATTCTGGACACAAGATGACCCCAAAGAGCCACAGACACAGCCCAGATCAACCAGCCAGCAGACAAACCAGCATCATAATAACAATAGTAAGATAACATGGCCCAGATTTTATGCGACTGAGGTTGCTGGGGTTACAGCACCAGGTGACCTGAGCAGAACACGTACAGAGAATGACAGCAGAGCAGCTCAGGCGATTTGTCGGAGCAATCTCATAACCCCTGCACCGAGAAATATGGTAAATATGTTGAGAGACAGTGACCCACGGCCCGGAGCAACTGCTATTGTCTGGCTAATAACGGGGAATGAATTGATGCCGAGTGACTGCTGACACCTGCATGAAGAGTCATTAGCGACCTCGTTCATCTGAGCAGCAATAACATCCTTTGCCTGGTCACGGCGCTGGCTTGTGTTTAATTCCCGCGTTTGCTTTAAAGCTTTGAGATGAGGTGAACAGTCAGGACTGTATGAACACATAGGGAAAAGAGTGCTGAATCCAACCGGCAGGATTTACTAGCCTAACAGTCAACACAGCACCTCCTCCTGGACAGGTATTTCAACCCACCCCACCCAAACTCTGGTCCCATATATCTGTCCCTCGTTCAGGCCCCTCTCCAGATTAGGATTATTATCCCAAAGTCAGTTTTTCAGAGGATCACACAACTGTTTAAGGTTGGAAAAGACCTTCAAGGTCATCAAGTCCAACCATTAACCCAGCAGTCCCAATCCCACCGCTAAACCCTGTCCTTCACTGGACCTGCTCCAGCCCCTCGATGTCTTTCTTGGACTGAGGTGCTCAAAACTGAACCCACTAAGTGTGGCCTCAGCAGTGCCCGGTACTTCCCCACATTCCTAGGGGAGAAGGAATCGCGCCTCTCCTTCCTGAGCACATCTGAAATTCCCAAGCCTATCTGGCGAAGGGACGTCAGCCCGTCGGCCACCTTTAGGACCTCTGTCTGCCGCAGTCAAGTTATTGCAATAGCCTCACCTTGGCTGATTTTCCTGGGAAACACTCTCCCCTCTCTGGTAACCGCTATCCGCCACTTGGGTTGTGGAGCGCTTCACAATCTGCTTGAGTTCTTGTTCTAAGCGATCCTGGATGGCCTTCACTGTTTCCGGGATTTTTTTCAGCTTGGCCAGCCCCTTGATGAGGACTCCCATGAAGACAGCACTGTTCTCCTCTGGATCCAGTTCTGCATCGTCTCTAATTTCCAGAAGGCTTGTTTCTCGCGCTGGAAGAGATCAACAAATCTTAAGCCATTAAAACCAGCACTTAGCACCACATCAGCCCCTTTCCTCAGCACTCGAACCAGTTTAAGCAACTGGTGGAATACAGAAGGCAGGCAGCAACATTCTGAAGATTCTAGGGGAGGCAGTGGGTTTTTATCAAGGCTGGAAAGGATCTCTGAGCTCATCCAGCCCAGACCAGGACCTAACTCAACACATCAACCAGACCAGGGCACTCAGGGCCACAGACAGGCTGCCCTTCAACACCTCCAGGGATGGGGACCCCACCACCGCCCTGGGCAGTCCAGTCCAGGCTCTGATCACCCTTTCCATGAGGAAGGGCTTCCTGACATCCAACCTAACCCTCCC
>JAOXOE010000343.1:3818404-3852522 GCA_028565055.1 Phoeniculus purpureus | reverse complement strand
GGCGGGGTTTACGCGCTGAGCTCCGCGCTGCGAGCCGCGGCAGGAGGGGGAACCCCGCCAGGGACCCCCCAGCTGCTGCAGCGGTCTCCAGCCGCGGTTCTGCGCCGTTCTCGGCTCTGGGTTCGCCCCGAGGGGTGGAGAAACATCCCCGAGGCGTGAGGGGGTTTTTTTTGGGGGTGTTCCATGGAAAGGGGGGATGGACGCGCGGAGCGATGGATGTGTTGAGCGGCATCCCTGGAGGCCACCGAGCACCATGTGCTGGAAGGAGGTTCTTCCGGTTTTCGTCCGCGTGTTCTACCGCCCGTGATCGTTTCAATGCGACGCTGGGCGCAGAGGCTCTGAATCCCTGAACCTCTTTGGCTGGAAGAGACCTTTAAGGTCATCAAGTTCTGGAAATAAGTCGGTGAGCTAAATATCAGCCCTAAATACATAAGTTATCTCTCAACTCGCTGTCCCATGTCTTTACCATGAATGGAAGGAATGATGGAAAAACACATCCCCATCTGCTTCGGTAAGTTTGCTTTCCATTGTCGTGAATTATTAGCCTTAATTCTTTCCCTGTGTCTGAGGATGGTGGTGGTTGCTCCCTTGATGTGTGATTCTGGAGCTTCTCACTGGCCCTTTGCCTGCTGGAACTCCTAGAGGCAGGTGGGCATTTATGGAGCCCTTGCTGCTGTGGGTTCTTCTCCCATTGTTTTGTTAGTGCAGGCAACAAACTTCTGTTCTGATGGTTGGTTCTTCACTTCTGATGGCTCTTCGATCAGTTCTGATGGTTCTTGAATAGATTCTGATGGTTCTCAAATCCGTTTTGATGGTTCTTGAATCGTTTCCAGTGGCTCTCAAATCACTTCTGATGGCTGCCAAATAACTTCTGATGGTTCTTGAGTCCGTTCCGATGGTTCTTGAGTCCGTTCCGGTGGTTCTTGAGTCTGTTCCGGTGGTTCTCGAGTCCGTTCCTATGGTTCTCGAGTCCGTTCCTATGGTTCTCGAGTCCGTTCCTATGGTTCTTCAGTCACTTCTGATGGTTCTTCAGTCACTTCTGATGGTTTTCCAGTCACTTCTGATGGTTTTCCTGTTCTTACATTTGGTTCTTTATTAGTTCTGATATTTTGTTCTAGTGTGTGGTTCTTCATCAGTTCAGGTGTTTGATTCTTCATCAATGCTGGTGTTTGGTTCTTGACCAGTTCTGATGGTTGGTTGCTTTTAAGTTTGGTTCTAAGTTTTGGAGATGGTGGTGTGTAGAGGAAAGCATAAAAAAAATACTGTGCTGCAAATCCTAGGTTGTAAATCGGTTTCTTACCCCCTCCCTGGGCTAATAATAATATTCATTGCCAGAAAACAAACATGCGTGAAGGGAAAATAAAAGCTCTCAGTAAATTTAACATTCTTCAACTCTTTTAACAGCAGCGGGGTGAGAAATGTGTTGGGCTGTAAGAGAGGCCGCTGCTGGGAAATGAGCTCGTGTGACACCCACGGAGCTTTTGCCGTGCCTTAAGTTATAACCCCGTTGGGTTTGTTGTCTGCAGTTAATTGAGTAATTTCTTCCAGTGCCGAAGCTGCGGGTTAAGCGCGTTTGCTCTGAAAGCCTCTCGTCTAAATCCAGCCGGCTTCCTGCACGAGCCCTGGCGAAGCAGCACGTTCTGTGCACTAGGGTGTGAATTCCTAAGCGGTGTCGGTGGGGGTTAATTCGCTGTTGCGTAGACACCAACAACGGTGTTTCGTTGTGTTGGAATTGCTCAGAATTAGTTCTTAGCTTCCAGGCTGTTAGAGGACGGGGTCGGGGGGGAAAGACTCCATTTGGTCTGTGGGAATAAAGACTTTTCACTTTGGCCGATACCATTGGTAGGAGAAAAGCCGCAGATGGGCTACAGGAAGTTTAAGGCATTAAAGGTGCTGTTGGCTGAGTGGGCAAAGCCTCAGCTTTGGCCATAGTGCTGGGTTTTACAGCCTCAACACGGTTTTCACTCCAAGTTCTACCAGGGACATGCACAACCCAACAGAATCACAACCAGACCCAGAAGCTGATTGTTTCTTAGATTAAGACATTGGAGCATTATTGCTTTAATTAGTAAATCACCGGATCTCTTGGGTTGGAAGAGACCTTGAAGCTCATTAAGTCCACCCATGAATTGTCCCTGCTTACCTGTGTGTGCGGATGTTCTAAAAAGGCAGAGTTGGAGCTGGTGACACGTAAAGCTGAGGAATCCCTCTGGCCTGAACCGGGTGAGCCCTGGGAGCCAGAGATGGGATTTGGTGCAGCGGGATTATGCAATGGCTCAGCTCCAGGCGGTTCAGGAAGGAGCTGAGAAAAAGCTGCTGAGCAACCGGGTGCCCTGGTTGGGACTGGAGTGTGGTGGCAGGTGTCCCTGCAGCCGTTCCTGGTGCCTTCTGGTGTTGAAACGTCCCGTCTGGAATTTGCAAGGTGTTTTTGCGTATCTAGCGGAGCAGGGCTGGTACCTCTTGAAGGAACCAGAGTACAGCAGTGGTTGATGAGTTAATCACAGTTACCTTGGCAAAATTAAACACAAATGAAGATGGATGAAGCTTCTCTGTAAAATAGTTTTGGCTGGGCTGGGCTTTTGCAGCCAGAAGCATTAATTGCTGCTGTCTGGGCAGTTGCCTTTGGCAGCGCAGGGTTGGAGTAAATGTTTCCTCCTTGAGGGAAGTGGGACATGCCCCGTCATGGCCTGAAGCTCACTGGACTTGTGAGTGGCACAAATCAGTGCTGTGCAGATACACCGTTCGGGTCTCTTCACTTCCCTGACATGAAAGCAGCATCAGCCTATCTCCCTACCTTTAGTGCAGTCCATGCAATTGTAATGGAGTTAATGACACTGTAAATTAAGGAGAGATTTTTGCTCGTTTGTCTGTTATGTACCGTGATTTGATGGTGAATCCCAGCAGTGTTGATAGCTCTGGAGATGACAGATGACAGGACACGGTGTTTACCATCGACTATTGATGTTGATTCATCTCGTCCTGGCTCGTATTGTGAAAATGCATTGAGAAAGTGCCTGTAACTCAGCTCTGGGGTTTCTTCAGAGGGAGATGCCAGAGAATAAACCCAAGTGCAAATCTTGTTGATATCTATAGGAATGTTTCTAGGAATCCAACTGTGTACATTTGTGTAGTGCATTTTACCAAAAGTGAGCCTAAACCTTTGCAAGTTGACTTTCTTCTGGAGAGCGGGTAGCAGAGGGGAGGATGAGAAGCAATGGTTAGGCTTTTGGATATCAACAAAGATCACTCTGCCAGCCCAGCCAGAGGAGAAATACCGGGTGGGAAGCTGAGCCAGGTTTAAAGTGATGCCTGGCTGTCTGTTGGTGTGGTCTGCGTGTCCATCTGGGACGCTGGTCGGGTGTACCATGCTGTTTTGGTCTTTACTCTTTGGGCTTTATTATTATAGGTCTTGATTGGCATTGCAAGATAATTATTGGGTCTTTATTACTTAATAATAAGTTCTACCTTCAAAGATCATTTTCTCAAAGATTGCAGCGGCTCGTTAGGTTACCACAGAGTTCGGATTGTGACTGTCGGGAGCACTTGAAAGTTGAGTTGGTGGAACGCTGCTCTCGTGAGCAGGAGTTTTACCATCAGCCTCTGTGGGGAAGTCTCTTACTTACGTCACCAACATCATGGTGCCTTTGAAAGCTCTCACCTGTATGACAAAAGATTTTTGACTTCAGAGTTAATTGCTACAAGCTGGAAGAGATGGCTTAGCACTAATACCCTAATTTTGCTTTGTCCATACAGTAATTTGTTGGTGCTGTGCGTCGGAGATGTGGGCACAAGGCGGGTGTGTTTCTGCAGGAGGGCTTTGGGCAGCCGGCTTCGTCTGGGCACAGCCCAAGACCATTTAATAGCGTCTTGATTTTCAACCTTGGTGAAGACCAGGTTGGTTCGAGATAACTACAGTTGGGTGCTTTGGCTCATTAGTTCTTTTGAAGTCGGTGTATTTAGTATAATGTGACAGAAGGTGGGAGAGCAGGTGGAGTTTGTGTCCCCACCTTGGATGTAGTAGCGGTATGTGATGAAATAGCAGCAAATCAAGTTGCCTTTCATTTTTGACCAGTAGATGAGAAGATTATGCTTAGGAGGGTGTTAAGGGGTTAAGAGTGTGTTCTGTGTTTGTCACTGGCAATTACTTCAACATGGAATCAGGGAATGGTTTAGGTTGGAAAAGACCCTCAAGCTCATTGCGTCCAACCCATAACCCAACCGTCCCAAGACCACCACTAAACCCTGTCCCTAAGCTCCAGATCTCCATGACTTTGAAACACATCCAGGGATGGCGATTCAACCCCCTCTCTGGGCAGCCTGTTCTCAAGCCTGATGACCCTTTCAGAACATCTCTGTAAGACACCATGAGTGCAGCAGCCGTATTCCTTTGGAATATATAAACTTGTCCTTGCAATAAATCCTCAGAGCGTGGAGAGGTTGTTTGGTGGCAGGTAGGAAGGTTGTGGGGTGTGCTGGTACCGGACTCCCGTATCCCCAAGACCAATTATTTGGCGATTCCTGGTGGTGTTTCACCATCACCTGCCTCCACTGTCCCACATGCACCCTTCTGCCTTCCTATCACCGAGCCGCGTGGTCGGAACCAAGTGTCTCCTTTTCATACTTGCCATGGGAGAGGGAATTTTGTGCTGCTGGTAGGCATCTTGCTACCTGCTTTTTTGGGTTTTTTAATGGCTCTGTGCCTGGGCACTTTCCAGGGTGGCCTGTCCTTGCTTTCATCTACGCCCTGGAATTCCAGAGGAGCGACGAAGAAGCGAGCCTTTGTGTGAGCTTTTGGCTGCTTTGCAGAGTCGCTTGCCACAAGGCAATGGAAGCCGGAATGAGGGAGTTCCCACAGAGAGGTGGATGTTGTGGGGTTGTGCCAGGAAGTTTTGATTTCCTAATAAAAATCTAAGATGAAATTCTGGTTCTGCTAAAATCCCTGGAGGCTTTATAGTTGGTCTGAACAGAGTCTGGATTTCGCAGAAGTATGAGATTTCCCAGATGAGCTTACTGCTTATTCAAAGAATCATTAAATCATTTAGGTTGGAAAAGACCTTTGCTATCAAGCCCAACCATTATCCCAGCTGTCCTAAGCCCACCACTAAACCATGTCGCTGAGTTCCAGATCTACATGACTTTTATTTATATTTTTGCTTTCGACTGCTCTGGAGTTGATGGTTCTGAGGTTGGGCTCTATATCTCATGTCCTTCTCCACTGGCAAACACTCCATTGGTTGTGGAGTCTCCTTCTCTGGAGACATTTATAACCCACCTGGATGTGTTCCTGTGAAGCTTGGTCTACGTGGTCCTGCTCTGGCAGGGCGATTGGAGTAGATGGTCTTTTGAGGTCCCTTCAAGCCCTGATGTCCTGTGATTCTGTGACTATCTGTATCCTGCTCTGAGCCACTGCCTTTCTCTTGAAAAATGTGTTTAGGCAGGATACAGCCAGATATTACTGTGAAATGGCAGAGAAGGCATTTGGTGGGGAGGAGGAGGGAGCTCACTGGTGTAGCTAGCTGTCTGACGTGGCTTTGGGAAGAATGTTCAGCAGATACTTGGTGACCTGGTGTAGGAGGAAAAAGGTACACAGGTCAAAACGGAGGAGGTTCCCGTGAATGTCGAGGTCTCTGGCAAGTCTGGAGCTCAGCCTACGTTGCCGTATGTAGACAGCGAGATGCGCTGCCAGCAAGCTCTCGTCTGTACTTTATTGGGATGCTGAGGGTCTGGGGGCACCACGCTCAAGAGCTTAGTGCCTTCCGCTTCCGACCTAAGTTTGGAACAAAAGGCGGGGGGGAAAAAGTTCCATCTGGAAAGAAACTAAGTTTTCTTTAAAAAAAAAAGCGAAGCAGCGTTGGAGTGCCTGGGGTGTGTTGGGTAATTGTGTACTCAAGAAATGAAGTTACATAAGGGAAGACACTCCTGTAACCCCAGCCTGTCAGGAAGACGGGTGCTGCCGACCGACAACCCTCTCGCCGCAGAAGAACTCGGGTCGGTGCAGGAGGGGAGCAGCTTTAAGCTTTGCGCTGTGTTTATTCGCAACGACAAGTTGTCTTTGGCTCGTCTCCTTGGCTTTGGAGGAGTCCCGGGGTTCTCGTCTTGTGGAGCTACTTTTTCTGGTCGGCGTTGTGGGTTGAAGTTTCCTTTTCCAACGTGGAAAGCAGGAGGTGGGTGTTTTCCGTAGTTGAAGCGTGGCCGGTTGGAAGGGTCCAGGTAAGTGAGGCGGGATCAGGGGCAGCAGCTTGCGTGGCTGTTTGAGGAGACCAAGGAAGGATGTGGAGGGATTCAGGGCGGTGGTGCCTAGGACATCCCTTGGGGTTTCCCAAGTCGGTAAGGAAGACCCAGCCAAAGCCTAAAGGGTGCACAGCGATGCCCAGATCTAGCTTCTGCGCTGCCATGGGTGTGTTTAGAGGGGAGTTTTATAAATCAGGATGTTTTTCTGGGCTGTACCAGGCTGTTCTGCATTTACCAAGAGTCCACATTTAATGTAGTTATGAAACGTAGGAACTGCCCTTCCCGGCTGCTTACGGTGCAAATGTCATCTTTAAACGCATGTGAATCTTTATTTCTTCCAACGGAATTTAATTTCACTGTGAAAACATTTCCCGAGCTGAAAACTTTGGGATGTGCAGCAGAACGGCAAAGATAGTCCCCGCTTGGCTTAATTTAGAAAAATGACCTTTCCAAGAAATAAAAACCCCCTGCGCTTGTCAGAAATGCAGCGATGAATTAATTTCTCGCGATGCCAATGTGGTGGTTGGCTCTGGAGAGGAACCTTACGGATAACGAGGATTTCAGTTTTGCCTTCGATCTGTCTGATGTGGCGGTGCCTCTCGCAAATCCAGCCACTTTGCTGGCTTTGTGGTTAGAAGTGAGTAATTTGGAAGAAAAATAAATTAAAAAGGGGAAAAAACCAACCAACCCAACCTGGCACTGGATCATTCCATACCTGGAATTATCTAAAGCAATTTTGTGGTTGTAGGATCAGGACCTCCTCTCAGCCGTTCTTCTCCAGCCTTCCTCGGTGCTGTCTGGAAATGACACTTTTATTCAGTTTGATTTTATTTATTGTTTTATTTTAAAGCACTAAGTTTGGTGTCGCAGGTGATGATGGGGTTGTCTTGCGTTAGAACCCACCGACTTCATTTCAGAACATTAGGCATTGGAAGGGACCTCAAACGCTCATCCAGTCCAATCCCCCTGCCAGAGCGGGACCACCTAGACCAAGTCGCACAGGAACACGTCCAGGCGGGTTTTAAACATCTCCAGACTTAAGTCAAAGACTCTCAATTTGTCCAACTCAGCAACAAATTTGGTAATTCTTGGAGCTTTCTGCCTGCTTGATTTAATTTATGTTTAGAAGCAAATCTCGCTCGCTTCGACAAAGCTGGCAGCGGCGCCGGGTTTGTTTGTGCCGGTAGAGCAAGGAAAATTCAGCTTTTGATATAAATACTTCAGAGCTCTCTGGTTTCTGACAGCCCTTCCCTGTGCAGTTAATTATGCAGCCGTTAAGAATGTGTGCGTTCGCCCGCATATGTAGAAGGGAGAGCTGGCTCTTCAGTTTGCAAACGAGTGAGCTGCGTTTTGCCTGTCAACATTTTTAATTTTGGTTTTGAGTCAGAACAGCTAAGACAGACTCAAATCAAGAGATCGACGAGTCGAGTCATTTGGTGTCACTTGCAGCATCATCTCTTCAACCTGAAGAGGAGGAGGCTCCAGGGGGACCTTATAGTGACCTTCCAGTCCCTGAAAGGGGCTATAAGAAGGCTGAGGAAGAACTGTTCAGTAAGGTATGGGACAATAGGATGAGGGGGTCGTGGTCTGAAGCTGGAAAAGGGATAGATTTAGGTCAGACATCAGGAAAAAGTTCTTTCATCTGAGGGTGGGGGATCCCTGGAACAGGCTGCCTAGAGAGGTGGTAGGGGCCCCATCCCTGGAGCCATTCAAGGTCAGGCTGGATGGGGCTCTGGGCAGTCTGGTCTGGTGAGTGATGGCCCTGCTTGTTGCAGGGGGGTTGGACTAGATGCCCTTTGGAGGTCCCTTCCAACCCAATACATTCTGTGATTCTACGAACTACAGGCTGAATTCCAGTGCATAAACAAGGTTTATTCTCGAGGAGTCCCAGGTGCCTGCTCTCCCCTCAGCGATCACTGCTGAATGTGCCTGCAGCTGAGTAAAGATGGGGAAAACACTTTGAAGATTATGATCTGTTTTGGTTGGCCCTCCCTGCAGCTGAGGGAGCTGCCCGAGTTCTGTACGTTGGGGGCTGGAGGATGAAAAGGTTGGTTGTTGATGAACAGTTAAAGAGCCTGGTGGCAACACGGTTCTGTTGGAGTAAACGCAGCCGGCAACGTGGCCGCCACGAGGTGTGAGGTGTCCCCAGCCACGGCTGATAAATGACACGCTGGGATCCAACAATGGGCTCTTTGAGAGCAGAGGGGGCTGGTGCCAAGCTCCCAGCACTGTGCCAGCCCAGCAATGAATGAACGCCCCGGGGAAAGCTGCAACTGACCCGGAGCTCCCTCAGAGGTGGTTGCTGCCCCTGCACTGGGCTTGGCTGGTGGGACAGGTTGTGTTGCCATGTCTTGCTTTTAAGTGGGACTTCCTATGCGTAGAGTTAACGTGCAAACAGAGCCAGGGAACCACCTCTGCTCGGCTCAGCCAAAGGGTGGGACCCTCTTTTTTGTTTCTATTATTGGGCAAACCGTTTCTCAAAGAGCCGAGCGGCTGCTCTCCTGTGCTCAGCCAGCTTAGGAGAAGGAAGGAAGAGAGGGACAAAGGAAGGAAAGGTGGAGGGGAGACACCCCAAAGGAGTGGCTGCGTACAACCCAGTTGCTTAATTATCTACCGCATGTTTTACACTATTCCCTGTCTTTTGGGTTTCTTCACAACTAATCCCCGCCGCTCCAAAGCAAGTGCCAGCATTTTGGGGTTGTATGGCTGTAGTAACCGTCAACAGTAACGATCCACCCGTTAGACTGAAGAGCCCATAGGAAAACCCAGTACAGAGGGAGTTTTATTCTGAGGGGAACTGTCTGACTACAAGAGTCAAGAGTTGGCTTGAGAGCAAGGGCTCTGCAAAGGCTTGAGAGCAAGAGCTGAGCATCAGAGCTCCCATCCACCTCCTTCTCTACTCCTCCCTGTCACCGTGCCCAAACTGGACTTCACTGAGCTGTGTTGCAAGGGAAGAAGCAGGTGACAGGAGGAGCATCTACCTCTTGAGTGAGTTTAGGGGTTTGGCTTGGCTGTTTGGATTTTATGTCTTAGGAGGAGCTATGGGGTGTGGGGGGTGCTGCTCTGTTTCCCCAGGCACTGCCAACGTAACCATAGAAACAGAATTTGAGGTCAGGGTTACACCAGGAGCTGACTTGGCCCTTCTGACTCAGCGCAGGGTGTCTGGGCTGGATCGCGCAACTTCCGAGGTGCCCTGTGAGCGCACGTGGGGCGTGTGGAACCCAGACAGCCCCTCCCTTTGCTCACATAGCAACCCTCTGTTTGGAGCCCCCATGGCTATACCAGTCAGCCAGAAGGGCAGGGAGCCAGAAGGAGCGCTGGAACCCACCCCCCAGATGGAAGCACGCTGCTGCCGTATCTCCAGACCACCCACCCTGGTCTGGAGCCACGGAAGCCCAATAGGGTTTGGGACACCAACGTCCCACCGCCGACCACCCTCCCCGTTGCTGGGGTGCTGAAAGCCCGTTTTCTTTGCTCTTTCTGGGAGCACAACCCAAATCCCCTGACTTACCTTGAGGCTCTACTAATATGTGGGGAAATTCCGCCCCACCTAAGCTTGCCTGCGTCCTACCCTTGTAACCAGCTTCCTTCTCCCCCCCCACCCAAGGAAGGGTGTGATCCAATTCCATGACTTTAAAAGGCCTTTTCAAACATGTCTGAGGGCTCCGTGCCTTCAGTGACATCAACTGGGGAGGGGAGGCAAGGAAAAGCTAAAGCAGGGCAAACAATAGCCTCCGAGTAAATGTGATCTCACTGCGATTAAACCACAGCACATCAAAAAAAAAAATCAAAAAGCAGATGGAAAACCCAAACCTCGTTCCTGCAGGCAAAGCAATTAAAACCTTAATGAAAGGAGATCGGATGTTGAGCATTTAAGAGTTGAAGGAGCAGAGAAGAAGTCGGGGAAGTGGGGGGGAAAGTAGATGGAAAGAAAAAATCCCAAAACGTGTGTTTCGAGTTCTCAGTTTTCCATTTGGCATTTGCGGAGCAGTCTTCTCCCTTGAAAAAACCCCAACAAACCCTTCTCCTCCACTTAACCCTTCTCTGTGCAGCTCTGGGGCAAGTCACCACTTGGCTGTCAAGAAACCGGAGCTCTCTAGATCTCAGTGTTGTCACCAACTGGTTTCTGTGTGCCTTCAGCTTTGGAAAGCAGGATTGTTCAATTTTCATTTATTTAAAGAAAAAAATCACGTGAGAGATCGGTTTGTGCAGTTTCTGGGCTGGGAGTAAGATAAAGCAGGGGGAGAGGAAAACAGGAGGTGTCTGTGTAATTTAAGACAGTAAAAATTATCTCCCAAAGCATTTTAACTGGATATAAAGTCCATAGGACAAGACATTCCAGACACTACCTAACTATGAGGTGAATCACAGACTGGTTTGGGTTGGAAGGGAACTCAAAGATCATCCAGTCCTAACCCCTGCCATGGGCAGGGACACTTCTCACCAGACCAGGTTGCCCAGAGCCCCATCCAATCTGGCCTTGAATGCTTCCAGGGAGGGATGAAGCAGCCACAGCCTTCCTGGGCAACCTGTTCCAGCATCCTCATAGGGAGAAATTTCTTCCCCAAGATCTCTTAGGTCTCTGTACCCACAACTAAGCAGGATGTTCCCTAGAGGAACACAGATTTATTCCTAGGATCCTTTGGCATTTCCCAACATTTGTTGTCACCAAATGATTCTCAATTATTCCTAAAAACGTTCAACCTTGCTGTGACTTTGCTTAAGAAAGGGCTTCTGGCGTGCTGGTGTGGAGTAAACCCATTCTCAGGGCTCTTCCCTTCCCCTCCCGCTGTGCACGAAGTGTTTTCAGAGCAAACACACAAACAGAAAGGTGCCAACGGGCCTCATCCCTATAGGGGAAAAATAAATACACCCCCTTTTCTCGTCCTGCTCCGCGCTGGTGTTTCCAGGAGGGCAAAGCGTAGCGTTCGCAGTTCTGCTCCTCGTCAGACGTGAGCTACAGCCAAAGCTGCTGTGGAAAAATGAGCTCCTTAAAAATAAAGGCAGTTTCCACTACTGTAATGTCTAGACCAAAAGGCAGAAGAGAAGGTCATCTGCTAATACTCAAGGGCTGGTGTCTCCCCAGCTAAAGCAGGCACCTGCGTGTGCTCCTTTCGAGTGCTGACGTCGCCTTAAAATATGAAATGAAACTTCTCGGCGTGGAGACAGGCGGGTTCCCAATTCCTCTGGGTACTTGCACGTCTCTGATAAGCTTGTCCAAATAAAGCAAGCAGAACAAAAGTGGTTTGACCTAAGCCCTGGAGTGACCTAAGCACATCTATTGTGTGTAGAAGTCATTCTTGTGCTCCTAAGGGCTTCGATAACGTGATGGGGAGGAAGCCCCGTGCCCCAGTCATGGTCCTCTGCTTTTAGCATGTGCAGAGATACGAAGGGGGCTCTTGGCTATTGCCAGGTACTTGTAGACCACCCTCTTCTCTACTTTTGTGCAAGGGCAAGACCACCCGCTTAGCTGAGGGCTACCATGAGCACAAGCTCTCTGCAAGAACATTAAAAGGCTCCCTGTCTTCTAAAGTTGGCCAACGCAATCAGTAGCTACCCTGGTTCCAGCAGTGGTGTGCTGGGGTGTTTGGGACTCCAGGTGAACTTCCTTGGTCTAACTTTTACTGTGGTGACTGGTGTTTGTAATAGGGTATGAGTGGTTCAATAACATAAACTTCTCCTGAGCCACCACACGTAGGAGTTCAACGTTCAGCGATAAGATATCAGGGCAGGTATGACCTCTTCTAACCACGCGTGTTGCTTGGATTAAGATTGTTCAGATTCCAAAGGTGAGCTTGTATGTGGTCTTAGGAATTGTGCTCCAACTTAATGATGTTTGCAGTAAGGCCTCATGAGGCTTCTCCAAGATGTAGCCCCTAGAGCAATCTGGACAGGCTGGATTGGTGGGCCAAGGCTAACTGGATGAGGTTCAATGAGGCCAAGGGCTGGCTCCTGCACTTGGGTCTCACCAACCACCTGCTATGCTACAGGCTGAGGGAAAAGTGGTTGGAAACTGCTTGGGGAAAAGTATTTGGGGGTGCTGGTTGACAGCAGCTGGAGATGAGCCAGTGTGTGGCCAGAAGGCCACCAGCATCTTGGCTTGTGTTAATCCTGGTGTGGCCAGCAGGATCAGGGCAGGGATTGTCCCCCTGGACTGGGCATTGGGAGGTCCCACCTCAAATCCTGGGGTCAGTTTTGGCCTCTCACTGCCAGAAGGACATTGAGGGGCTGCAGTATGTCCAGAGAAGGGCAAAGGAGATGGGGAAGGATCTGGAGCACAAGTGCTTTCTGCAACCTCTAGCAGGACCTTAAAAGCACAAGTAAAACACCTGGATTAGTCCAAGGGGCAGTGGGAACTATCCAAGGTCAAACTGGAATTACCACAACAATAACAAAACTGTTCATGTGGCACTTCTGCCCCCTTCCATATACCTGTTTGGTGGGGCCCATATACCATGAACTATGGGACAGACAGATTTGAGAAGGACAGTGGTCCTCTGGGCTTTAGGAAGGAACTGGTCCTACTGCTAACAAAACTTCCACTGCGGATTCACGGTGGAAACAGAAACAGCAAAACTGGGACAGTTCCCTTTCTCAACCCATTTTTTTCCAGTACCACCTTGTACAAGGTTTTATGGTTCCTATTTGCTTCTAAATTTGATTGTGGAGGTACCAAAAAAAACCCACCCCAACCAAACAAAAAAGAAGCAAACAAAGAGGAGTGTGAGGAATAAATGAGAGCAGGAGGATTTGGTAGAGTACAGGCAGTTCTTTTCCCTTTACATGGACCAAAGTCTTTCATCGCCAGGGTTACAAGCAGCTTTTCACAAGCACTTCTGGTGGGGATATGGAGTGTTTCTTCCCAGTGTCACTATTTTGTTTGCCTTGGCATGCAGGCATCGTAGGCAAGTCTATATATTAGGAGACTGGGCTGCAGCACAAATGGCAGGCAGTTCAAATCCTATTTATTTAGGGTTTTTCTTCCTTGCCCAACAAATTATCTAAAAATAGAGAATCAAGACCTCATACTTTACATCTACGTCATTCCTTTGGGCTTCAAGGAGGTCAGGAATGTGGTTTTTTCCTCTCCTCCTTGGTTAACTGTTCGGATCTTTCAGTAAGCAGATAAGTTCTTCTTTTTCCTTCCTCCTCTTTTTCTTGAAGGGCCAAGAAGCTACAAAGGGCCTTGCTATGGTCACATCTCCTTTTATTGCCTGAGGTAAGGCCATGGGAACTGCTAGTCAGATGTATCCCCTACCATCCAGGTTCTTCTCCAGTTGTGATAACCCACCAGTATTTCTGTTCCTACATTGTACACTTTGGCTGCTACATCCGTGATCACAGCCCAGATTTGGTGTCAAAGGGTTGATCCTATCTTCCAGAAGACAGAATACTGAACTGGCATCTCATGAGAACTTGATGGGGTGCAGGCTGGTGGCACCTGGAGGTCTGGCATGGAAGGACACCACTGTCATCAAGTGAAGAACTAACTCCTACAGGAATTAGCTTCTGGAAGTAGCTTGTATACAAGTGGGACTAAGGAATCCTCACAGTCAACACACAAGCATTGGTTATGCTTCACGTTTCCTACCCTCTCCTGGCTTGATTTGGCCAACTGTTGTGTTCTCCAGTATCTAACTGGTATACAGATGGTAGAGCAGGACCTACCCTTTGAACATCTTTGCTGAATTTCGCAGTGTGCACAGACCTAGATAAGGTAGAATTCGGAACCAGCTTAGGTCCACAGGGAATCTCCCACTGACCTTCAGAAGAGTCAGACCTGAAGGGTTTTTTTTTTTTGTTGTTGTTGGAAGAATGTAGGATGGAGCACAAAAACTCAGGTGAAAGCAGAGAGGAAAACAGTTATCAAAGCAGTTATGAGTGGAAAAAGGACTGAGTGGCAGAGAGGATTTCTACTCCAGAAATGACCTTGGGTTTAGTCACACTGAAAGCAAAGCCATGAGTGATAGTGACAGGTCCTCAGGGTGTCACATGAGTCAGTTCCTGTTCTAGCTAACTGTTAATACTCTAATTAAACACTAATAAGCATCTCAATCATTTCACTAAATGAGGCCTTATCATATAGACTCTCACAGTGAAGAATAACAGGTCTCAAGCTAACACCATGAGCAGTTCAACAGACCCAACTCTGCACCTGGAAGTAAAGGTGCACACCTCTGAAGTGATGGTGTGACCCCAGAGAGGCCATGAGAAAGCTCCATTCCCTTACTTTCCACCCACAATAAAAGCTACAGGACTTGTGTTTTCCCTTAGAAAGAGACAAGAAAGGAAGAAAAAGCAGGAATAAGAGAATGAATGAGCAGGTCTTTTCTTTATCTGTTACTCCAGACTAAGAAATAGATCTCAGGATGTTTGTCCAAACTCCTGCACATTTCCCAGGGAAAGCAAACACCATCGTCTGACAAGAAGGGTTTTGAAGCCAAAACCCTCAGTCTTCTCTTTTTTTTCTTTTTGGCTTATTCTTTGTCTAGCTGTCTGTGTCTAGAATTACATAATCACAAACCCAAACCAAAATGCTCATTCCAACCCAACAAGGCAAAGAAAAACATTCCAGAGCTGGGAAAACCTCCCAGTCATGAACCACCTTATCGGTCCCTATTCTTGCAGTGCTGCTGGGCTGCACATGAAGCAGCAGAGGAAGGATGGATGGGGACAGAAGTCAAGGGGCTACATAACCACAGATTTTGCTACTGGGATACAAGTGTCACTCAGACACGAGTAGTTGAGCATTTTATGAGCTCTGGGGCTTCACCACACCACTGCTCCTCCACCCCCGAGCGCTTGATGCCTTATGGTAGGAGTCACAGATTCTCTAAGCAGGTATGAGTCTGCCTGAACTGACATAAGGAGGGATTAGAAAGAGACAGGGATGAATTTGAGCTCAAATTTCAAATCAGCCGGTTGCTGGAGGTGGAATTAGAAAGAAAAAAAAGTCATTGGAGCCAGATAAAACACTTTTCAAAGCCACAGAGTATCGCTGTCTATCTATGCCTATACAATTTCTTTTGCCTGCTTATTCTTAACCACCATGAGATGGAGCAGCTCTGAAAACTTAACTCTTCACTCCCTCAGAGTTTGGGAATGAGACAGCCTGAAAGTGAGCTCAGCTAGATGGAAGAGCATAAAAACCCATGTAAGTTTACCCAGGAGTCACATCTCCTCCTGTTCTGGTTTAAAAGCCTCATATGACTGCAGAGCATCAGGGCTCTTTTATCTCCCACTGCCCAACATCGGTAAGAAGACGGGCTGTCACTTCCAAAGCAAGTTTAGTACCCAAGCGACTACAGAACTCTCCCCAATCGCCTTTTTTATTCACGCTGAAGTTATTTTTGGCAAAGGAAAGTTAGTTTTCTCTTCCCTCCCCCTTTTCTTTCTGATGGCAGCAGGTTACGGTAACTCTACCATAACTGTGCTGTAACCCAGCTCCCCGTGGGACCTTCCCAGAGGGGTTTAAGTAAATACTGGGGTGACAATGGGGCTCTGAACAACCTGATCTAGTGGAAGGTGTCTCTGCTCATTGCAAGGGGTTTGGACTAAATGATCTTTAGGGTCCCTTCCAACCCAAACGACTCTATGATTCTACAATATCTGTGTTTTCTGGAAAAAAAAAACAAAAACCAAACCAAACCCCTATGGTAAAAAGACACCAAGACAACGGAACATTCGCAAAGTGACTGTAAAAAAGGGTGAATGAAAACCACGGCGAGAAATCAGCAATATTCGCCCCAAAATGATCCCGGACAGCAGGTAAACCCGACCTTTCGCCAGGTCCACCATTAACCAAAGGGACCCCCATCCCTCCGAGCGTCCTCTGACCATCACCCCCCGGGCGCTCTGCCCGAACTCCCCAGCCCCGCGGGTGCCGCTGAGCAGCCCCTGAAGCTCCGCCGGACCCCCCTTACCGGGTACTTCATGGCTGCGCAGCGCTCGGGATCCCGCGCGGCTGCCGCTCCGCTTCCCGCTGGCGCCCCGCCGCGCTCCGCCGCCACTCTACCGCCTCATTAGCATAGCACCGCCCTATTGGCTCCTCTCGGGGTGACGCCACACCCGCGGACCAAGCCCCGCCTAGTCTCTGCCCCAAGCTCCGCCCACAGGCGCTTTCCTGCGCAAGGGCGGGAGTTGGTGGCGGCGTTGGGGGTTTGTGAGGGCCCCTGAGGGGCTTTGAGGGGTCCCGAGGGCCGCGGCGGCCACTGCCTGCCGCTTCCACAGGCCTTCAACGGGTCCCTTCAACCACTGCCCTCCTCTGTGCCGTCTCAAAGCCGTTTAGCTGAGTTCTTGCTGGTGGTGGACCCATTCTGTCCTGTCCACCCCTCCGCAGTCAAGTGTTCCTTGGGGAGCGCTCAGAGGAGGCCGACCGCTTCCCGCCTGCCCTTCAAACCTCCGTTTCTTCTCTTTCTGTCCTCTCAAGACGCTCTTTCATCTTCCATCTCTTTTTTTTCTTGGATTGAAACGCTGGTGATGCCCAAGGCTGAGGTGGCTTTGGTGGTCTAGAGATATTTTAATGGTCATAGAATCATAGACTGCTGTGGGGTTGGAAGGGACCTCTGGAGATCATCCAGGCCAACCCCTTGCCAGAGCAGGTTCTGCTGGAGCGGATCTCACAGCAACACATTCAGGACGTTTTGGGATCTTTCCAGAGATGGAAACACCACAGCCTCTCCAGGCAGACTGGGCCAGGGCTCTGGAACCCTCACAGGGAAGAAGTTCAGACTGAACCTCTTGGGTTCCAGTTTGTGTCTGTTGCTCCTTGTCCTGTGGCTGGGCACCACAACAGAGTTCCAGCCTTTCGTCGTGATACTTGCACTTTATTTGTAGGCATTAATCTGGAGATCATCTCTGATGGTCTGGAGGTATCTGTGATAGTCTGAACATGATCTCTGATGGTCAGGCGATGCCCATTATAAAGGATGACCGTAGCAGTGAAGGATTAGTAATTAACTCTGGTATCTCAGGGACAGGAAGGAGCTGGGGAAAATCAGTGAATGTCGATCCTTGGTGCTTTTCCATTCAGCCCCCTTAGCCAGACATGATTAATAGGGTGCACATCGTAGGGAGCTTTGTGTATGGGACATACTCCAGCTTGTTTAGACAAACAAGAAATAAATTCTCTCCCTTTCTTTTTGCCCAAGTTGGACCTTAACCAACATTTCTAGGTCACAGATGGGCTCAAGGCTATTTCTGGTGGCTTGAGGAAAAGCAGCAGAGCATATACTCGTACTACCAGATTGCAAACATAACTTCATTCCATAGTACAGTGAGATCCTTAACTTCTCGTGTGACTAATCCTCTAGAGAGGGATCTGATTGCTAAAACTGCTTCTGAATGATGCCCTACTTTTATCTGTGATCTCCTCCATTCTCTAGTTCTGACATAAAATATGTGGGTGCACTCCACTAGTTTACTAAATTAATGCAAAACTAATTTGTTTCTACAATCTCTTATTGACCGCAGAGGCCCTAATAGTTCCTCAGCATGAGTCCCCACATGGTTCACTGCCTGTAACCCCTTGTATGGGTGTTCCTTTGGGTTTTATTTTCTCTTGTTGCTGTTGATTCTTCTGATTTCCCAAGAAGACTCTTGAAATAGTATTTTATATGAGGGGTGGCTGAGGGAGCTGGGGCTGGTTAGGCTGAGGAAAAGGAAGGTGAGGGGAGACCTCACTATCTACAACAGCCTAAAAGGAGGTTGTAGAGAGGTGGGGATTGGTCTCTTCTCCCAAGTAACAAGTGATAGGACAAAAGGAAATCACCTCACGCTGCACCAGGGGAAGTTTAGGTTGGACTTGAGGAAAAGCTTCTTCCAGGAAAGGGTCATCAGGCCTTGGAACAGGCTGCTCAGGGAGGAGACTGAATCACTATCCCTGGATGTGTTTCACAGTCATGGAGATCTGGAGCTTAGGGACACGGTTTAGTGGTGGCCTTGGGACAACTGGATTAAGAGTTGAACTCAATGATCTTGTAGCTCATTTCCAACACAAACTGTTCTGTAATTCTGTGATTATACAATGGAACATGCTGATAAGGAAGCCAAGACTTGCTCTTACTGATGTCTGTGTTGTAGGGTCAACTCGAGTTGTATTGCTGGGATTTATAACCGCAGAGCCCTATTAAAGTTCTCAGGAGGGTAATTCATGTGTCACAGAATCATTTAGGTTCTTCTTGCTTCACAGCACAGCAGTGGCTTGATTCATCACCTCATATTTCATGCCACCACAATTTTAGCAGAGTAGCAAATGAGTTCTGTGACTTCATCTTGTGCCCACATCAGTGGCTTTTGTTTGTGCCTTTGCTTTTGCTGAAGACAATTATTCCCTTCTGCTTATTTCAGCAACCTCCTGCTTGTCCTGTGCCCTCATACACCATCCTATACTCTCCTGATTGCTAGTTGGGCTTTTGAGGGTATTTGTGGGACAACAGACTACAGCCCTCAGCACCCAGCGTGAAACAGAGCTGTTGGCCATGGTAGGAAGGGAATCCCTGCCGAAGCAACTGAGCCAGTTATCACCTTGTGACAAGTGCCTGAAGAATGGGAGACAGCTATCCTGCTCTGAAAGGCTGCTCAGACAAAAATCCCTTGTTCCTATTTCCCCATGGCATAACCTGAGAAAAGGGAGACACAGCCGAGTGTCTCCCTCACAGTTGAGAGAGTCTTTTCAGGCAGGGTCTGTGAGCTCTGTGTTTGGGAAACACTGAGCTATCTTTTATCTCTTTTTTTTCCTGCCTGCACAAAGCTCTGACTGTGCCTTGGATAATCACTGCTTGCTGTGATACTTGGCCAGGGGATTGGGAGTGAAATTAATTTAGTTCTAGCGCTGCTGCACCCGATGAGCGGAGTCGTGGTCGTTAGCCATGGTCCAGTGGTCAGGTATAAGTGCAAAGGTCAAATGTGAGAATAAAAATGGTTAATAAACATTAAAAATCTGTCTGTCCCTTTGCCATTTGGCCCAAGATGCCTTTTAAGTGCAGAGCTCATTCACTTGTTTTGCTCTAGAATTCTGCATTTCTTTTAAATGAACAGGGCTGAAGCGTGGAGGGATCATCCTGCTTCCTTTCCCAGCAAAGCACAACTGCTGCTCATGTTCTTTAGAAGGGCATTTCAGCGACACTTTGTCAGGAATCGCTCATTTAACTCTGTGAGTCAACCACTAAGGCCCTGCTTAGTAACCTCCTTCCAATAACCTCCTAGAGCTAGAGATCATCTCTAGGCTGGAAGTAGAGATGGTTTCTACGCAGGAACTAGAAATGATCTCTAGTTGGGCACTAGAGATTATCTCTGACGGCAACTAGAGATCATCTCTATTTCCAACCCCCTGCCATGGGCAGGGACATCTCTCAGCAGACCAGGTTGCCCAGAGCCCCATCCAGCCTGGCATTAGACATTTCCAGGGATGGAGCAGCTACACTGTCCCTGGGCAACCTGTTCCAGTGCCTCAGCACCCTCACAGGGAGGAATTTCTTCCTCAGATTTCATCTAAATCTCCCCTCTTTTAGCTTGAAACTGTTCTCCTTGTCCTAGCACTCTATTATGAGGAGTGAGAGTTCACCTTTTCCGGGGAAAATGAGGATGGGGAAGGGAACCAGTGGAATCACTGTTAAAACTGGGTGCCCAGTGCTTGCCCGCCCACAAACTGGTGGTGTTGGGAGAGTCAGAAGAATGTCAACTATGCGAGGAAGACCAGAGAGGGAAAAGAATGTCAGGGTGGAGCACCCTTCCAGAGATACTGTCAAAGGCTTCATTCATTTCCCCAAACAAACAAACCCACTCTCGCAGAACATGCTTCTTTATTTTCGCCCCACGGCATTAAATATTTTTAATCCCTGGCTTAAAAACTACAGACTCGATTCCAGCCGTGTGGCTGCTGATGCCAAAAGGAGGTTGTTTTTTTTTTTCAGGGGGGCGTTCTTAAGAAAAGCTGAGACATAGCACAAATGCAGAGAGTGCAAACGGCTCCTGTTCCCTCTGGTTGTCAGTTGTGCGGACTAGATGTGATAAATGTAATACGGGGAGGTTGCTCAAGAGGAAATGTGTGTTTAGACATCACAGCTCATTTGAGATTAAAGGAATCCAGAATTGGAACCGGAATTGCCTCAGACTAGAAACTTGGGCACCATGCTGGGGCACGTTCAGCTTTTCATGCAGCCCTAAGGAGTCTTAGCGCTGGTATCCTGAAGCTCAGAGCGGCACCTGAACCTTCCACTTGTGTTTCCCCTAGTTAGAATCAGAATCAGATAGTTGTTTTAATTATTTTGTTTGGAAAAAACATCATCAAATTCTAACCTTTAAGATCATCAAGGCCAACCATTAACCCAACTGTCTCAAGTCTACCACTCCATGATCCTGAAGGTCTTTCCCATCATAACTATTCTGTGATTCTATAAGTCTCAGGCTGGAGGTGTTCTGCGGCTTGTGGAAATCAGGGAAATTCACTTCTTTTGAAAGGAGGTGTTTGGAGGGAGGAGAAACCGTAGGACAGCTATATCTTTTCTCTCTTGCCTCACTGGAGGTCAGTGATCTCCACAACAATAGTGAGACAGGCAAAATGTCTCACACTCAGACTTATTTTTCTCTTCTTTGGGTGCTGATGTTTAAGCTCCAGTTTCACAGTACATTTGCCTCTCCACAAAACTGCCAAAAATGGTTATCTCTGCTGCCATCTGAATCTGCTTATGGTCTTCTCTCCCCAAATCATTCTTTAAAGGGAGAGAACTGATTTCCAAACCCCTCCTCCTGTTATTTTTACGGAGCACTTGAGCCCGTTGTCACGTAAAGAAAAGGCCGTTGAGTTCCTGCGTGTTGCAGGGCTCTCAGGAAACAATACTGGGAGAGAAGGAATGTGGGAAGTCTGTTCCCTCTCTTTTCCATTGCTGTCATTTGCAGACTCCAAACACTTCCAGCCACAGATGGGGTGAAAAGGACAGAGTGCGTTCCCACTGGCAAAGCTTCCCTCAGCTTTGCTAGGATCAGGATTTGGCCCACACCATGCAGCATTCCCAGCCTTGGCCTCAACTTCATTGGCTCCTCATAGTTGACTGTCTGCTGAGGGAGGCAGTGCTTGCAGATAACTCATATCTCATGAGCGTCTACCACAGTTACTGTTGCAGAGCTGCTAGAGCACCACCCTTGGGATCACATGAAAGGAGGGAGGCTGCACACAACTGTTTGCTGGTCCCTCCTTCAACACCAACGTTCTCTTCTCTGTCTCCCCTTTTCCTTATATCTCAGTTGACTCATGATGAGGCCTTGAGTCATAAGGGCTGACACGAGGACTTGACTACTCACCTCCTCAGAGTCCAGCCTTGTCTGGGAGCTGTAAAGATCTGTCCCTACGTCCGTTCTTGGCTTTTGAGGAGTGGCTGAACTCATGTGTTGTGCCACAAGGTGCTGGAGAATGCATGTCCAGAGGCCATTGATTTCTGGGAGTGTCAGGGGACTGGAGAAGCTCCCCTTAAACTTTGACGTTTGGAAGTAGAGCATGTTAGCTCTGACTTTCTAGACAGTGAGCAAGCACAGTAGGATCTTAGTAGTGCCTTCGGATGGGTCCACAGTAGCTATTCCAGAGGTTGTTGCTTCCAGTGAAAGACCATGGTATAGATGAGTGTTTGCCCACCAGAAAAGCCCATGAAGCTCAAGCAGATGCATACCCCCTCCCCAGAACATAACCAGTGGTCTAGCATGATTGTCTAGTGGTGTAAACACTGTCTCAGAATCCTGAAAGTCAACGACTTGCTGAGGGACAGGGTTTCGGGTACACAGAAGTAGATAGAGTCATAAGGTTTGGACTAAAGCCGGTGGAACTGGCTCCTTATCATTTCCTTTTCCGTCTTTATCAGAGATGGATCACCTGGTGCAGAGATGAGGAGGGGGGAAATCCTGAGAAACACAAAATCCCAAATACAGGCAAAAGCACGTGGGGGAAAGAGAAGTGTCTGACCAAGACCACTGGATAAAGAACCAAAAAATACATTTCTCAAAGACCAAACCACATTGTGGTAGCAGCCAATATAACTTTACGAAGACAGACAAACTTGAGTTAAATTAAAACAAATAAATAATTAAAAGTATCACCCTAGAAAGTTATGTAAGATTCTATTTTAAAATCATCTGGTCCTCATTTACTAAATTTACTGCCTCAGAGCTGATGCCAAAGTGCTACATTTGATTTATAGAAATAGTTTAGCACATTTTTCCATCGGGCTATTGTGGAGCCTATTTACTGCCTTTTTTTTCCTCATTGTGAGAAATGCTTAAGAGGAAAGGGACGTGTTCATTTTACCTTTATTTAAGAACTTATTGATAGTTTCTCGCGTGATGGACGCCCAGAGCCACGTGGATAGTAAACAACAGGCTGTGTGCTTAGGAACATTCCTCTCTGGCTTCAGATCCTTCACCATCCTTTAGGGTTTTGGTTTTTTTTTCCTCCTTTGTAATTGAACAGAGTGATCCATCTGCTAAATGGATGTTTGAAAATGTCTGCTTTGTGCCAAACCACTCTTCTTAAGCACAGACTGCAAAGTTTTTTTCGTTTTTCCAGGCAAATATTTAAACAGCAGCCGGACTCTGTGATGCATTGCTGAGCGTTAAAAAAAAAACCCCAACCCTACGCACACAAAACCCAGACAGCAGGCGGGGAACAGTCAGGGTGGGATAAAGCTTCATAAATATTCCATGAAAAATCTATCTAAAAATATCCTGCTAAACAACCCTCCTTCTCAACTAAGGGTTTTTCAAGTGGGGAATGACTGCAGGGAGGAGAACTCAGCTTAACTTTACACATGTGCTCAAGTCGTAGAATCGTAGAATCGTATAGATTGGAAAAGACCTTTCAAGATCATTGAGTCCGACCATTAACCTTCCGTATTCATTTGATTGTTTGTCCTTTGCTGGGCTGGGTCCTTGGTGAACACCTCTCTTATGAGGAAAGGCTGAGGGAGCTGGCTCTCTTGAGCTTGGAGGAAAGGAGACTGAGGGGTGACCTCATTAATGTTTATAAATATGTGAAGGATGGGTGTCAGAAGGATGGAGCCAGGCTTTTCTCAGTGTCATCTAATGATAGAACAAGGGGCAATGGGTGTGAGCTGGAATATAGGAGGCTCCACATAAATATGAGAAGGAACTTCTTCCCAGTGAGGGTGACAGAGCACTGGAACAGGCTGCCCAAGGGGGTTGTGGAGTCTTCCTCTCTGGAGACATTTAAAACCCTCTTGGACAAGTCCCTGTGCAACTCAATCTAGGGGATCCTGCTGTGGCGGGACGATTGGACTAGATGATCTTTTGAGGTCCCCTTCAATCCCTAATGTTCTGTGATTCTGTGATTAACCTTCCTTCTTCTTTTGATTGTTTACCCTTTGCTGAGCTGGGTCCTTGGTGAGCCTTTGTGCAACACAACTGTTGCACAAAGGTAGGTTCTTCAAGGTTTTGAGAAGTCATTGGGGCTTCTTTTTTGTCGTGCATCTCTCTCCTGTTGAACTTATGCACAGACCTTGCACCATGTGTGATGAGTCTATGGACATGGGATGGTTCTCTGCTTCAGGCATCCCCTGTTTTGTGTTTATCTCTCTATCTTCTGAACCCAAAATGCTGCAAGCAGAGGGAATTTTTCTGGTATTTCCAGCTCAAGCAGCAGTAGGTGTTATGAGACCCCTCTTCTTCTTCTGTGACAAAGTCAGACTAGCTCAGATCTAAACCAGCAATCATACCAATACATATTCTCCAAAAGTCCTTACGCAGCAATCTTAAACCTGTATTGTCTGCTCTCGTTTTGGTGCCTCCTCAACCTTTGTTACTGATGGCCTTGAGACCGTTGGGTTAATGGTTGGACTGGATGATCTTGAAGGTCTTTCCCAACCTAAACTTCATTCTATGACTGCTCTCTGTGGAGTCTTAGATTCAAATTTGGAGTCTCTTGAAACACACAACCACCTAACCAACTTCAAGGAGTTCATCCCTTTTTTGAGACCATAAGTCCTCTCCCATTAAAAGAACCCAACTGTCTGACTCATTCTAAAGCTAGTGGGATGGATATTTTTTGCTTTAATGCAGCAAATCCATCAGACTCTTCATACTAGCTTCAGAAAGGCTTTTAATCTGACTTGTCCTGGCTGAGATAATTTCCTTGCAGCTCATCAAGTACAAACACACTGAAACCGCTCAGATGCTCCCGGTATATAGATGCCTGAGGCCAGCTCACTGGGCTGGTGAAAGGAAATGAGAGGAAAGGGGAAAAGGTCGTGGCTGGGAAAATGATTCAGCACCCTTTTTTGTGGGCTGCTGTTTGTGTTTGCAGGTCAAAGTCAGTGTGAAGTTGGAAGTGTTTTCCATGCTCTGCTCGGGACAAGGGATAAGGGTGCGAGACAAGCAAAGCGCTCAAGTCCAGATTTAATTTGACGCGCCATGAAAATGAGACAATTGTGTGCTGGCTGGTCCAGGCCCAGGGATGTCACCTCCCATTACTGTCATTTGCTCAGCAGTTGCCAACATTTGTCCCTTTTCACAGCACCCTCGATGCTACAGAAAGGCACTTCTGGGACTCCTGGGCAGCCTGAGGAAGAGGAGCTGTGTTGTTTTGGGAGCTAATCCCCTTAAACCACATCCTCTTCCCATCAGAGTGAGGTTTTTGTTACTGCCTTTTAGTGTGTTTTGTTCTGTTCAGGTTTGGTCTAATGACCAAGTCCTCTGGGGGCTGTTTCCAGATCTCCCTGAAAGGTCAGCTCTGCTTTTCTCCTTGCTTGTCATTCATATGGAGAGGAGCAAGTGCTCCTCCTATCCCTTTTGCTCAGGGTTTGGGGCTCCTCTGTTGAGCTTGGTTCTCTTCTTTGAGGTTGACGGTGGTTATTTCATTATGTCACTCTTTAAAAAAACAAGTAAAAAAAGCTCTTTAAAAAAAAGTGAGTTGATCTCTCTTTTTCCTGTTTATTGCTACTTCACGCTAATTTCTGGGCAAATAAAACATACATTCAGCCTTTTCTTTTGATGCAGGGAAGAATTTTGCCACCTGCATCTCTGGGCACCTTTCAGCTCTGCTCAGCTGGTTGGTTGTTGGTTTCTCATGTAGGGTTTTCAGAAAATTGAGTCAAATACACACGTGATGTGTCCATACAGTCGTGGTTCTAGACTTCAGATGTATCGTGTCTGAGCAGGTCTCCCCATGTCATCAAGAAGACACCAAATGTGCCATCCTGATAGGTATCTGTATGCTCTAACTGCTTCATTTTGGGAACCTTGGAAATAAATGGAGGTCCACCAGGGATGGGACTGAGCATGGAGTCTATGGAAAGGTCTATCTTAGCACGGCCCAGCTGACATAGAACTGCAACTCCAGAGGTTTCCAGTAGGTCCTATTGCATTATGCTCATCCTTGCATGGGTAGTTGAGACTTGGGTGCCTGAAACTTTTGAATCCAACCCCTGAGTGTTTGTCGGGATGATGGCCAGGATAACTGAGCATCCTGGCTCAGCAAAGCTCAGCTGAAGTTTGAGACCTGCATCTTCCCTGTCCACAAATGTGTTTCTACTGGCAGAAATGGGACATGCACAGGAGAAAACCCATAAAACAATAATCATCACGTCTTCAAAATACGTTTGAGCTGTTTCCAGGTAAAATTTTGGTCCAGGAATTCTGGGCGCAGGAGAGATTTGGTAGTTGGAGTAACTGTAGTAGAAAAATACGAGTGCATTTCTATCCCTGAGGTTCAGCCAAGTGAAAGTTCATCTATTCCATGTGAAATCATCACAGCCTGCTTGCTTAGGAGGCGGTGACCTCTGCCACTTCTATCCTGTAAATACAAAGTGGTCCCTTCCCTGCTCCAGCAAGGAGCAGAAAATGGTGAAGCTCAGTCAAGCATCACAGGGCTCCAAGTAGACAGGAAGTTCTTCCCAGGAATGTGAAAAACTACTTAGATACAGTAGAGGGAAATGGCTCTTCTCCATTGTTTTCCAGTTCTACTGTACTTAAAAACAAGAGACACCTAAATCCATGATTGTTTCAGCCACTTGTGCATTGATGTCCTGCTCTCTGCACCAGCATCTGATGTCTTGTAAGCTGCAGCAACCAAATGTGCTCTTCTGGGACTTTTAGAGCACAGTCGCACCTCACGTGGGGCACGTTCAGAAAGGATGTGGTTTTCTTGTGCTGCAGCACAGAGCTGCAGCAGAAAGGCCTCTAAGGAAACTGTGCAGCTTCAGCTGGGACAAAGGCTTTGCCATTGTTTGTCACAAAAGGGTGAAACTCACTGTCAGTGCTTCAGAAGTGCAGTTAGCCCTGCTGGGAAGGCTCCACTTAGGTTTAACTTGCATATTTGGCTTAGCAGGACAATAACTAGAAGGATGTGGGAACTGAGATGTGTAAAAGGGGACTTACAGCACAATGATTCTCACCCAAGTGCTCAGTAAAACTGGCCCACACTTCCTCCTTGCTTTCGGTTTTGCTCATACTGAAGGTGCCACCAAAGTAAATCTGGACTCTTTCATCCTCTGTGGTGGGTACCTAACTAGACTTTGCATCCTCATAGTAAACAAATTCTCTTCCTTTCTGCTTCCACCTTTGACTACTGATCTACGTCTGTCTATTTCCATCTTTGACTTTGGCAGTTGTTGCTAGTCCTCTGCAAAGGGATAGCAATCAGGTGGAGATTGCACAGCTCCTGCGGGTCCGGAGCTTTCTCTATGCCTCGGTGGTGTGGATTTCTGGGTGGCTACTGAGAAAACATTGTGCCCCCTGTCCCCTTTCTGATAGCTGCACCCATGAATCTTTCTGTTGATCTAATTCATTGGAGAAATTTAACCTGATGCCCTTCTGGGTGATAGAACAAAGGAAGATATTCTCAGTGTCATCTAGTGATAGGACGAGGGGCAATGGGTGTCAGCTGGAACATAGGTGGTTCCACATCGATATCAGAAGGAAGTTCTTCACAGTGAGGGTGACAGAGCACTGGGACAGGCTGCCCAGGGGGGTTGTGGAGTCTCCTTCACTGGAGACATTTAAGACCTGCCTGGATGTGTTCCTGTGTGACTTGGTCTAGGTAATCCTTCTGTGGCAGAGGGATTGGACTAGATGATCTTCCGAGGTCCCTTCCAATCCCTAATGATTCTATGATTCTATGACTTGTTCCTCAGGGTCAACCTCAACATCTCCTGGCACAACTTGAGGCTGTTTCCTCTCATCCTGGGGAGAAGCGAACGACCCCCACCTTGCTCCAACCTACTGAAGTTCAGGGAGTTGTTAAAAGCTAGAAGGTCTCTCCTGAGCCTCCTTGTCTCCATTTAAACCCCCCCAGTTCCCTCAGTCGCTTGTGCTCCAGACCCTTCCCCAGCTCTCTTGCCTGTGTGATTCAGTAGGAAAACATTGTGAAATCGGGTATTTTCTATGTTTTCTAACCAGCCAGCAGATAAATGACTGCTCTGCCTGTGCCCTGGAATGTCAGGATGATGTGGCTGTGTGGGTCACTTAAGTAAAACAAACACCCTCCTCATCTGCCCTAGGTAACCAGATATCAGCGAGACCTTTCCCGCTGCCGCAGGGAACACTAATTGTTATCAATTACTACCTGAGCACACGCGGTTTGGGGACTTGGTGGATTTAGACCTATTTTCATTCCAGCCTAATTAGAAACTGCACGGTAATCTCCAGCCTCAGGCTCTTCCTACCCATCCTTGAGCGACTGCTCAACTTATCCTTTCAAAATAAACAAAGAGCTGCCACACGCCCAGCAGAAGCCCCGAAGGAGGCCCCATACGCAGTGACACAGCAGCAGGAGATGAGTTTTTTATTTTACTACCTTCAAGATTTAACTTGAAAATACAATTTCAGCCTTTCTAGAACAAGCTGATGTTTTCTTTCATCATGGTTGGGTACAATGGTTAGTTTTTGACTATAAAACCAAACAAAGAGCAGATAAACTGCGGGAGTATCAAGTAGCTGAAGTAGTGAAGTGGGTGAGGTGATGGGCTTTCCTATCTCCTATGTGTCCAGTTCTGGTCTTGGGTCCAGTTCTGGTCTTCCTAATTCAAGAGAGATAGAGAATTAATTGAGAGAGTTCAATGCAGAGCTCTGAGGATGATTGGAGGTCTGGAACCACTGCCTTATGAAGAGAGATTGAGAACATTGGGGCTCTAGTTTGGACAAAAGAAGGCTACAAGGGGATTTAATCACTGTCTATAAATCCATGAGGCCAAGAAGAAAGGAATCCTCTCTTTTCAATGGTATCACACAGGACAAGGGGTACTGGATGCCAGCTTCAGTACAGGAAGTCTCACCTCAATATGAGGAAAAACTTCTTTGCGGTCAGGTTTATTGAATATTGGAACGGGTTGCCCAGGGAAGTTGTGGAGTCCCCTTCTCTGGAAATGTTTCAGACCTGTCTGGATGTGGCTTTGTGCAGTTGATTTAGGCTTTTTAGGTGGTTATGCTTTTCAGTAATTTGTATCCTGCTTGAGCAGGAGGGTTGGACCTAATGGCCTTTGAAGGCCCCTTCCAACCCTAATAAACTGTGTATGGCTACCAGTGACCCCACCGTCATAGAGATCATAGAATCCTGGAATGCTTTGGGTTGGACGGAACCTTCAGAGGTCATCTAACCCCACAATGGTCCCACCACCTGCCATCATGACAATGATGCTTTCATGAGCATTTGGGTAGGTTAGAAGTTTCAAGCTTCAGCCAAGGGTACGTGGGTGGCTGTATCCTCGTGGTCTCTGTTGCATGGCAGCACATGGTTTGGGGTTGCAGGATGATCACAGGAGAAGCCAGAGCTGCTCATGTCCTCTCACAAGGTTTGGTAGCCTCTCTCCACCAAGCAGTTGGACTCTTCCTCCATACCACACGAGTGTTTCCCCCGAGGGATGCACAGTGTCTCGAGGACCTCAGGAAGAACAGACTGTGCACATTACCGAGCAAACCAACGGAATGTGCATTCCAAGGTCTCCGAACTCGGGCAGGAGGAAAAAAGCATCAGATAGCTCAAAGGAACTTGTTTAGGGTGGCAGTTTCCTTGCCATATTTCAGTTCTCCGTCTCCAGCTATTCAGACTGTCTGAAATAAATCATTGCCCTTTTTAAAATGTATTTCCTGAGCGATGGGGGGAGTGCGATCGGCTTGTTTGTGTTTAATTCTTGTCTTTTGTTTTTTAATTCTCCTTTTCCATAAAACCCAAGTCCGTGATCGTTCCTGTTGACAGCTCTACCCTAAGTCCTGATATTAAAATAAGAAATCATGTCTGTGAGCGCTCAGGATGGGTTTTTTTAACTACAAGCAACTCTTACTTATTCTTTTCCCTACCACTCTATGATTCTGGTGGGGTTTTCTTTTCTCAGATAAAACCAAGGCGCTGCCTGGGAGCAGGAGACCAAGAGGATGTCTCGAAGCTCAAAGGCAGGCGGGATTTGCTTTGGCTTGTCACCCGGTTGTGCTGGATTTGACAAATGAAATTTCATTAGACATGCAGGGGCGGGTTGGGAATCTGCCATTAAATAACCATCTCCCTGGAGTCTCGCACTTTTTCCAGCCTCTGTTTTCCCTTCCGACTCCCAGTTCTGCCAGGGACAGTATTTTAAAAGCAAAAGCCCAGAGCTAAGTGCCAGAATTAGGAGTCAGGAGATAATGAAGGTCAAATGTATTTTCTGTTCCAGGCGCTACTGGAATCGGGGCTGTTGTTTTATCACTTCTCCCTCCCTCGCACTTTCTCTCACAATTGTTGCCACTGACGGGACCAGTCCAAGGCCATGAAGCCAGACCAGTTTGGGGATGGTTCCAGAGCTAAACGCTGTAGTTGACCATTTTCTCTCCCAAACTCAAGCCCTGTGCTCATTCCCCCAGGCTCTGAATTGCTCAGAGTCATTGACCCTCTCTAGTCATCATCATCCTTCACTATTCCAGAGCATGAATTAAACACTCATCATCATTCATCCCACCCAGCCACATCTGTACGTGGAGCTCCGTTTGCTGTCTCAGGGCTTTGCAGACCCAAGAAGTGTCTCCTGTCCTAGCTCCTACAGAGCAAAGGAAAAAAGGTCTTTGGTTCTCTGCTGCCTCTGTCAGGAAGGATTTCTACTCCTTCTGACTAGGGAATGTAAGGAGCTTCCATTTCCAAACAGGAGCCTCAGCCATGACAGTTGGTGTTTTCTATCAGGATTAGCTGCTGAATTTCCTCTCCTGTACCAGCCTTGGCTGCTTCTCAGCTTCAGCATGAGCTGGAGTGGCCTTCACAAAGGAGCTGCTTCTGCTCTCAAGCCATGGCCAAGCCAAGTCTGTTTCCCTAAAGCCATCAGTGCTTGCAGAGCTGACATGAAGAGGGTTATTCCTAGTGTAGATAAATTTATTGGTCCAGATTCTGCTTTCTAGAGCCTTAGAACTTTTTTGAATGACTTTTTAAAATAACCCAGATATCCTGCCACTGCTCTCACCAGAATGTTCTAGATGGCCTAATCCTAGACGACCTTCCACAAATCCCTTTTAATTAGCCCCTTTCCCAGAGTGTGCTGTGCCAGTGCATCATTAATACATTAATCTCAGTGTAGTTGTAGCTGATTCTTTATTCTTTCTCTACAGAAGGAGTTCTGTGTGGAGGCCCTGTGAGGTTTTCAGTCACCATCATCTACCGTAAAGTCTACTCTCGACTTTGGAGAGTCTCAGCATGTTTCGAGGAGGACAGGTGTGGGGTGGGGGATGATCTACGATAAAATCTTGAAGATAGTATTGCACAAAACCCCCATTTTAGTCTTGAAAAATAACCCTCAAGTCAACAGTCTGGAAACATTTTTGCCTGAAAATTTCTGTTGAGTTAGGGGGAAAGGTGAAGAAACAGGTAAATGCAGGGTTTTTTGTCGCTGGGTTTTATGAAGGTGGGACTTTATGGATGGTCATGTGGACCATGGCAAGGTTCCAGGTAGCAATTGGTCACGTACAGCATGGGGAGCCACTGGAAGGGCTCTAAGTTGGCACATTTGAAGCATGAATTGAGGTGTAACTGATGGGTACTAGGGACACACTTTCCTTTGGGGAAACTGCTGGGTTGTTCTTATCTTAAAAGGCAGCTGGTTTATAGACCATAGAGTTAAATGCTGAGGGTCAGGTCTTACAAGAACCCATGAGTGCTGACAGCTGAAGTCCCTGCAAACAGAGGATGAGCCATACCTTCCAGAATGGGAACCTGGAGCACCTGCTGTTGGAGCAGCAAAGGGCAAAAGCCTGAGAAATGGGGAAATCTAATGGCAAAGGAATCCCAGAGACTTTCCGAGGTGGCACTTTGCTCTGTTTCCCACTACGTTCTGGGAGCCAGTAAAGATTTCTGAAGATACTCACTCCATAGAACACCCACTGCTTGTTTTAATTAGCTGGGTCTCATTCTTAATGGGCACCAGATGAAAATATTGAGTGGGATCCTACACACAGTTCAGCATTAATGCAGAAGGATGGGTCTGACAGAGGTTGAACCTCTGGCACAGTTGGCACAGTCATAGTTCCACTGCTCTGGGGCAAGACCCAGACAAATTAAACTCTGGGGGTCGGGGCCATCTCTTGAGTTTCACTTGTAAGATTTAAAGCATATCAAGGGTGTTTTGGTTCCTTCTTGCTCATCTCTATTCAGGCTCCTAAGGCAAGAAGGGATTGCCTGCGGTGGGTGGCTTTTCTGTTACAAGGCAGTGGAAGTGTTGTCAGCAAGCTTCGGCTGATAGCAGACACCCCAAGCCCCTCTCATGTTCTCTCACGCAGAGCCTCTAAGTCTTGCTGACATGCCTGGAGTTGAAAAAGCTGAGGAGGAGCTGTGTTAAGAGCTTGTAAACACAGAGCCTGGCCACACCTCACAGCTTCTACAGCCCCAGGGAACGGATTCACCAACCTGTATCTGCCCTGAAATGCCAGGAACCAACTCCCGTGCTAACAAAAACACAAGGGCTGGTCTCCATCTGCTGCCAATTTGTGTTTAGCTAATGATGTTAAGTAGGAAATACCCACAGACATCTCTTATTAGGTCCTTGAGTAAACAGTGGCTGTCACTCAAATGTTTTATTAGCAGGGAGAGAAGGAGGCCCCCATTCCTTTTCCCTGGGCTGTGCAAAGGCAGTGGCCAGCAGGAATGACCCCCTTGCTGCCCTTGTCCTTGCCTCGGGTGACGAAGGGAGGTGTGTCTCCACTTGCTGCACGGCCTGCACAAGTGCAACGTGTTGCAGTGAGTTGAGCTCTGCAGTGCAGTGAAAAGAGTAAGTCTGTCTGCTGCTTGGGGTGTGGGAGGAACTGTGGGGGAATTATGGAGATAGTGTCCAAGACAAGCCACCTTGCAAGTTTTCTCTCTGCCTTTGAGCTTGAGGTGAAGTGGGCTTGGGGTGTCACTGACTACAAAGCAGCAAGGGGATGTGCAGCCAAAATCCTCACTGACACACGAGGAGGGGACACCCTCAGGTAGGGCAGGCACGTTGAGCTGCAGCTGCTGGCACAAGCCAGGTGCTTTGGCTCTATTGCCTGAGCTGCAGGAGCAGATAGAGCTCTGAGGGATGAGTAAGGGGGGGGAGAAAAAAGCTCTCTCCAAACAGAAATAAAATCACTGAGTGCTGGGATTCACAGAGACTCTGGGAGCTTGGCACTGCAGTAGGGATTCTTCTTGTTGTGCTCCAGAAAGTGCATAGTGAGCTGGCAGTGCTCATGGTGGATGCGATTTGAGGTGCTGCACGTCAGGAGGGAGGTACTGGATTCAACTACAATTTCCTTGGGGGCCAGGCATGTTTTAGCTTGATCCTAACCGCTGCTCCAGAGGAGCCCCCTCCTTAAAATTCTTGCCTGTGTTAAATTGCCTTTTAGTCCTGATTTATCCCCCCATAAAGTCCATCATGAGGAGGAGAAAATGTTTAATGGTGGAACTGTCGTGACTCACGCAGGGCACATTTTTGGTGGTTGTTTATGCACTTATCTTCTTTAAAAGGGGTATAAAGACCACAGCTTAGATTTATGGTGGGAACTGAGGGAAAGAAATGTGGTGAAGGAGTCCTTAGACTAGCGTGGCTTCTGGAAAAGGGTGTCTGTTAAAAGAATAACTGAAAAATATGATGAGAAATGGGTTGGATTTGGGATCTTGGAAGGTTCCAAGAAAACTTTTGAGATTCTTCCTATCACATATCAAAGCCAGAAAACAATCACCTTACACTGGAGCTGTTTGATGCTGAAAGTTAGCAAACATTCTCTTCTCAAAGCAGCAGCAAGAGATGAAATCTCTTATCTCACTTATGAAATAATCAATTCTGGTTCCCCTTTGATTTCTTACACCCAAACCCCTTTCAAAATTAGGCTGTGGTTTTCTTTAAAATAGTTTTCTTGAATGTGACCAAGACACAGCTGGTCTTGTGTGAGCCTGTCTTTGGGTTTCTCCTGGCAGCCCCATCCTCCTGATGACAGGCATCTTGGCAGCCCCTTAAACAAGTGTTGGAGCAGCAAATACAAGATAAGACGACTCCAGGATAATTAGAAATGGGTTTGTTACTGTGAGGCCGCTGTGGTTGACTTAATTACCTGGTAAACAAGCTTCCTTATCTTTCCTATCACCCGTGTAAGGATGTCGCCTCAAAGGTGGTTCTTTGGGGGTGAGCACTGAGGAGCCAAATGGGAGCTGGTGGCTCAGCTCCAGTGTGGTCTCGTTGGTGATGGAGTGTTTGTTATGGCACAGGGTTAGTGCTGACACGCACTTGGTTCTGCATGACGCGACTCATGCCCCAAGGGCCTTCCAACAGTGAAGAGTAGGGGTGTGGTAAGGCGTGGATGTGCCCATGCGTTTGCATATTAGTGAGGCTGGTAGAAGTAATACTCCGTATGAATATGAGCCAGCAGTGTGCCCAGGTGGCCAAGAAGGCCAATGGCATCCTGGCTTGTATTAGAAATAGTGTGGC
>JAOXOE010000343.1:3788932-3806948 GCA_028565055.1 Phoeniculus purpureus | reverse complement strand
TCTCCTTTTTTCCAAGCTCAAGAGACCCACCTCCCTCAGCCTTTCCTCATCAGGGAGATGCTCCACTCCCTTCATCATCTTTGTGGCTCCACACTGGAGTCTCTCCAGCAGTTCTGTGCCCTTCTTGAACTGGGGTGCCCAGAGCTGGACACAACATTCCAGATGCGGTCTCACCAGGGCAGAGTAGAGGGGGAAGAGAACCTCTCTCAGTCTGCTCCCCACCCCCGTTTTGATCCACCCCAGGATGCTGTTGGCCTTCTTGCTCCAGTGCTCTTTTCTGTTTTTCAGCAGAATGATTGTGAGCTCTGAGCTGCTCTTCACTTTATAGAGTGATAGAATTGTTTAGATTGGGAAAGATCTTTAAGATCATCGAGCTCTGTGTCTTTTCTGAATGCTCATGCGTTGACAGTTTGTGTGAGCAGTCAGTTATTAGCCGTGGAGCTTTCAGACTCGGCTCGTTCCTTACACAGTAACTAGTGGGAAGTCTCGTTCGCTGTCGAATGCCATCCTGCATTTCATGCTAGGCTGGAAATTAACTCTTTTTGTGGAAAAAAGAGAAAATCCATTTCACTTTGGTCAGAGACTTTTCAGATGCGCTGAAATGTTGTGTTTGGTTCCTGTTGACGTGCGGAACTGTTGACATGCGTTGACGTGAGGCTCTGCAGTGCCCACAGCGGTTAGATGTTCGTGGTCTTCCTCATCAAGCACGTTGGTTTTATGGCTGAAAATCTGCTGCATGTGACTGTCTTCACTCTAAGCTAAGTGCACAAAGTGAGACCAAAGTCATGAAGAAGCTCCTTCTTGGCCTGACTTCTGTAGGGTGCTGATGTCCTTACATAATGACCTTCTGTCTATCACAAGTCTCACCATCAGGGTTGGCCATTAGGCAAAAACTTGTTTGTGGAAGTGGTAATCTGACCTTGGAACAGGGAGGGGGTTGAATCGCCATCCCTAGACGTGTTTCAACATCATGGAGATCTGGAGCTTAGAGGCAGGGTTTAGTGATGGGTTGGAGACGTTCGGGCTAACGATTGGACTTGATGATCTTAAATGTCTTTTCCAAACTAAAAGCATGACTTGAAAAGAAGCTGTCAGAAAGGCAGCGCCAGACTACAGCGTGCTGTTTACTCTTTACCTATCCCAAGGCCACACAAGAGCTGGCAGGCTCTCAGGTCTGGGCTGGAACTGTGTCACGGGGGAGTCTCCTGATAAGCCCAAGCTCTGTGCCTCGGGGTGAAGGTGCCTCACCTACCCTGTGCTGAAATCTTGTTGCCCAATTTCTAAAGCCGATCTGCTCTGCCCTCAATGATTGTGCCACAGTCTCTCACCTAGTGTGAGGAGCAGCCCAGAGGAAACCTTTGTGGCAGCACCTCTAAACCTGTTGTTGGCCGTACTTCACTCACTAGCTTGAACATAGTCTTGATGTTCGGTGTAAAACCTTGTTTGCTTGGAATTATCGAGTGGATCATTCCTCTGTCTCTGTACTCTAGCTTTGATCCATCCAAGGAACTATAAAAGACTGTTAAAATTGTTAGTGATTGACGTGAAAATTCCCCTCTGTTGGGTTCATCTCATCCAGACCTGTCTGTTGACTTGCTGACCATGATCATTTTCATAGTTGCACATGTGGTTAGTAGGATCAAGGGGGTTGATTTGGGGGTTTTTTAACGCTTTGGAGAAACTCTGATTTTCACAAAGATTATTTATGCTGGTAGTTACCATGTAAGGGGCAACATAAAGCTGAAAAAGGTAATTGAGCAAAAAAAGTGGAAGTTTAGTTATTCCCTGCTGCATTTAATGTAAATTCTGGCGGCCTTACGCTTGCCAGCAAGACTGACTTCTTTATCTCATGATGGTGTTCGTTACTTACCATGAAAACAGGCCCAGTGGGGTGATTTGCATCTGGAAAATTGTGTCCAGTTCTGGGCCCCTCAGTTCAAGAAGGACACAGAACTGCTGGAGAGAGTCCAGCACAGAGCCACAGAGATGATGGAGGGAGTGGAGCATCTCTTTCTGATGAGGAAAGGCTGAGGGAGCTGGGTCTCTTGAGCTTGGAGAAATGGAGACTGAAGAGTGACCTCATTCATGTTTATAAATACGTGAAGGGTGGGCATCAGGAGGATGGAGCCAGGCTCTGCTCAGTATCATCTAATGACAGGGCAAGGGACAGTGTGTGTGAGCTGGAACATGGGAGGTTCCACATAAATATGAGAAAGAACTTTTTCGTGGTGAGGGTGACAGAGCACTGGAAGGGCTGCCCAAGGGTGATTGTGGAGTCTCCTTCTCTGGAGATGTTTAAAACCCACCTGGATGTGTTCCGGTGCAACTTGGTCTAGGTGTTCCTGCTGTGGCAGAGGGATCAGACTGGATGATCTTTCGAGGTCCCTTCCGGTCCCTAATGTTCTGTGGTTCTGTGGTTCATGAGCACTTTCGATAGTTTCAGTGAAATCAAAATTAAATAAGTATGAAATGCCAAGAGTGAGAACATTTTTGAAGATCTAAAAGCTTGGCCTTAACCAGAGTTAAGATCCTCAGTAACAAGCTCTCTCTTTTGAGAACCCTTCTGTCTTTGGATTGCTACCACCGTTGGGTGTCAGAGTAGCCTATTAGTTGTACACATCATGCCTCAGTTAGTATCTGAACACTCCCAGAAGATGCTTGATCTCACTCACAGTGCCCTGGGAGATGGAAGTTTGGATTTAGGAGCTAAAGTTTAGGTACTTAGATTCGAAAATCTGGTCTCTGTGTGTAAGCCTACAGCAACATTTGAAATTTAGCCCCATAAAGTGAGACCAGGAGGTAAAACTGTGACACTCCTCGGGCTGTAGGAGCGGGTGGTGGTTGGTTTCTCCACGTTGCACAGGTTGCACTGAGCAAGAAGGGAGCTAGCTCTCTGCCTTGCTTCGGTTCCCTCTTCTCCTTCCTTATTTTTCAAGTGCAAGCACGTAGCTCTATTAAAAGGGAGAGAAAGCGAGTGGGTGTTATAATAACACGTAGGCTTTGAGACAGGCAGTTCTGGAAGTTGCTTAAACAAAACCATTGAGATCATTTTGTCAAGACACTGTCTAGTTCGCTGGCAAATGCTTCGGAATTAAAAATCAGATCGCTTATACCTTTCCTTTATTTGCTGCGTGAGTTCCTCTGCCAGATTGCTACCTACACCATCGCGCTTGTGCTCTTCTGCTCCATTTCCTCAGCACGGAGCAAGGCGCAGCAAAGAAGTCACGGGTGAGCAAAGTCCCATTTAGAAGCACCAGGTTTTTTCTTGTTGCTTTTTGAGTGTGAAAGAATCAGAGAGTCTCCACAGTGGAGCAGAACAAAGCCAGGGAGATGCTCCGCTGTCCCTGGGATGTGGGGTGGGCAGCTTGTTCCTGTTTGATGTAACACGGCTTCAGAATGGAGGCAGCAGCACTTCTCAACACCACTCTGCCAAGAAGGGCTGAATTACCCCGGAACAGCAAGACAGACTCTGTGATTGCAGGGCAGAGTGTTTGGAGAAGGAAGAGCAAATCCACTTTTCTTCCTTTTTCTCCACATGAGGGTCGGGGAGGTTCTTCTCATTCACTTTGTCCAACGGCAGCTTGTTGATGCAGGTACATGGCCCTGGCCAGTTCCTCCTCAGAGTTTGTAGCTCTGCGAGGCAGAGGAGTGTTTAACATTCTGGGGCTGATGCTTTCCACCACTGTTGTTGTTGCCCCTGGAAATATTGATGGAGCTGATCTCTGTGCAAGCCGGTAGCTGTAGATTAACAAACGTGTGATGGAATATCTTCAGCTTAAGCTGCAAATGCAAGAAGATGATTTATACAAAAGGGAATAAAAGCTAGAAAGAAGTGAAACAGGAGTTGGCAAGGAATGTTTTTTCTTCCCAAACATGCTAGAAATTGGTTGTTAGCAAACATAAAGTGAATATTCTTCAAAGAAATACTGAAAAATTCTTCCTGGAGAGAGTGGTCAGGCTCTGGGATGGGCTGCCCAGGGTGGTGGTTGAGTCCCCATCCCTGGATGAGTTTAAAAGATGCTTACGTGTAGTGTTGGAAGATCTGGTTTAGAGGTGAACCTGTACAGTAGGGTTGATGGTTGGACTCGATGATCCCAGGGGTCTTTTCCAACCTGAATGGTTCTGTGATTCTTTTCTATTCTAATATTGCCATTAACAATAAGGGTTTCAGAATGGCCCAGGAGTGGAGCGGAGCACAGGGCTCAAAGTGCTGTTAAAATCCCTGCCAAGAAGGTGCATTTTACAAGATTTTATATAGATAGGGTCACAGAAATAAATCCACAGCTTCATCTCTGGAATCACAGAAGACAGAGTCAGAAATACGAGTGAGAAGCTAGTTCTTGTGGTTGCTGTAGATGGGAATTTTATTGATGTAGGAGTAGCACAGTTGAAGATTGTGAAAGCTAAAGGAGAATGACTCTTTCTGGGTGTAATGTGACATGTAACTTCCTGTGTTCTTTTGTCTTTCCAATTTTCCTTGTGCTGAACAAGGAACCGGTCGGTAGAACACGGACTATTCTCCTCATGGGTTCCTGTTTCTATTTGTTGGCTGTACCTGTTCCCTCTGCACTTCACAGCTGAATAGCAGCCATAGCAGTCATTTAATATTCCGAGGCATCGGGAAGCAGCATCGTTCGGTTGTTGAGTTGCTGCAGTATAAAACACCTTTAATCTCTTTTGTGCTCGTTCGTCTGCCTGGATGTTTTGTGATTCCTGGCACAGTTCCCTTCCCAGCTCTGTGTAATGTGCCCAGCTCTTCCCATAGACACCAGCAGGCTCCTCGGTGTGGAGGCGGTGATTGCGATGGGATAAAAGCCGCAGTGTGTGCGTAAAAGGAACCAAATTCCTTACGCTCAATTAACGTGGCCGTGCTGCAGAGGGGTCACCGAGCTGTAGCTGAAAAGCACAGTTCATGGAATTGCCTTGCTGCTCTCTTTTTGGTTCCTGTAAAATTGAGGGGTGTTTTTACTGAAGAAAAAGCTGTTGCAGTAGACAGTGAATTTTAAAGGAATCACCATTAGTAATAATTACGATAACATTAATAATATTGATGTGAACTTAATAAGTTGGATTATAACGTAATAGTATCAATGATAACTTAATAATGTAGCTGATAACCTGTAATAATGATATCTCACTGCCGTAAGCCACTTTGTAGTTGTGAAGCTATGGAAAGTAGAAAGCACCGTTGTGATGGAAGACTGCTTGGCTTTGGTTGTCTTAAGTCCGGTCTAATGCGAACAGGCTGTTGTGATGAAGCAGTAAATGCAGAGTTTGTTGAAAGGTTGGCTGAAGGATTACTGCAGAAGTTTCATTCTGGATGCACCAAAAAGTCCCCGTGTCTGGGAAGTCTTCAAGGCCAAGTTGGACGGGGCTCTGAGCAACCTGGTCTGGTAGAGAGAGGGGGCTGGAACTGGATGATCTCTGAGGTCCCTTCCAACCCAAATAGTTTCATGATAACTAGGATTTGAGCCTGTAGTTCTGGTCGGGGGGAAATGAGCACCTTGTTCGTGGAATTGCTGAATGTGTCAAGACAACCTCTTTTCACAGTTAAACTTCCTCTAGTGAGTCTGAGAGAGAGGAGCAGGTCAGGTTCTGCAGAGCTTCCACATTTGCAGTACATTGTGGTAGTCTTCAATCTTTCACGTAGAAATCTCCCACATACCCATGCACCCTCCATCAGTACCTGTGCACATGCAGTTGGCATCAGGTTGGAAATGGAATCTTCAACTTGCAAGCATCAGGCATTAGCACATATCCCAGTTGGCTTGTGTGCTAGCACACAGACAACGTAACATCGTCTTGCCTTTCTTTTCCTGCTGGCCACTTCACGATCCCTTCTGCTGGCCAGAAGGGCCACTTCATGATCCCTTCTGCAAGCCCTTAGGCATTGCCTGCATTTCCTTTACACAGAACAGGAATTTCACCCTGGGTTCACCAGCTCCAGTATCTCTCGTCAGATGCACACTGTGCGCTGGCTGTCCTCCCACCGCGGCGTAGGAGCCAGCTGGTGTTTCTGCAGGAGGATCATCTTCGTGTCACTCAAAGCAGAGCCATAGGGTTGGTGGGCACCGGGAAGTCTGAGCTTCCTCCTCTTACCTCCTTATGAGAATTTTGCCTCTTCACACATTGTCTTGGGGCTGTTCTTTACCTAGAAGTGCTCATAAACGTCAATTCCGTAGTAACTCTGGGCGCAGGCAAACATACTGCTGTGGCAGGGGGTTGGACTAGATGATCTTTCAAGGTCCCTTCCAATCCCTAATGTGCTGTGATTCTGTGGTACTGCGAGGAGTTACTCACTGCTGCCTCCCGAAACGTGGTTGCAGCTGGACCTTTGCAGAGCCATCAGCCTTTACTGACAACATCAGCTTCTGCCTTTGCTTTGAGCATTGGCGGTCGAGCAACCCTGTATAATAACAGGCTGCTCTGGCTAACAGCCAACAGCTGAGCTGTAAGAGCTTAAGGAAATGGATTTACATCCATTCAGCACTGGGCTTTCTCTGCGCAGCCATCACAGTGCCTGAGTAAATGTTAGGAAAAGAGTAAAAGAAAAAGTAATAATGAGGTGACAAGTGAAGTATCGCGCCGTTGAGGCAAACAGAGGTGTGTACCGTCAAGCTCGGAAGTCTCCACACTGAGATTTACTCTACGTGTATTTTCTTGTTGCAGAGGAAGTTTGGCTCTGTCCAAATGTAAGTGCTGGCTGCAGAATTAATTCTGCTGAATAAAGCTCCGGATTCATTTGCTCCTCACGTGCTCCTGAAACCCCACGTGCTACCTGCTTCAAATCACCAACACGAAATGAAATCATTCAGATCCGAAGTTTATTTGCTTTCTTGATGCACAAGTAGGAAGTCATTTACGTGTGACTGATTTTTATTCATCCACAGGAGCTGCTCATCTGAAAATGCTCCTGAAGTTTGGTAATTGGAGCTCTGAAATGCAGGATTTGACAGATGGTGTGGGTGGTTGTGCCATTTCCATGATAAATCTACTTACAAATATAACTGTGAGGAAGTTGTCTCCGTTCCTTGACTACAGCAACATCTAGATGGAAAAAGTGACAACACGACATGAAAATGGATTTGAGTCTCGGGTCTCTGTTTTCCTGCTATAATGACTTGAATTTTGAAGCAAGTGAGAGGGAGAGGGTTGCTTTTGGCTTTATCTGAAAAGGAGCTGCAATAAATGCTAACATATTCCTTCAGTAGCCTTTCTTTGCTTACATTTCCTCCTTAGATGAAAACAAATTAGATCTTCGCCAAGCTACATTTGCTGCTAAAAAAAATAGCGGAGGCTGGAGAGATGGACAGTCATGCTGCCCCGGGGCTTGCTGGTGAAACTTCAGGATGATAAACTGGTTTAAATAAAAATAGACTGCACCATCCGGTTTTTAATATTAACTCTGTTCTCTTTGTCTTTTAACAGAAATCACTGATGCTGGCACCAGAGGAACCCAAGATACAATTAAAGGTGTGAAAAGGAAAAAGATAGTGACTGAAAACCACCTAAAAAAAATACCAAAATCGCCTTTGAGAAGCCCTGCCGAAGCCAAGGTTAAGCAGAATGTAGAACCTTCGCCGCTAAAAACTCTTCCCGATGCCTCCAAACACACGACGGCGCAGGAGCCCCTGCCTGTGCCAAATGGAAATCAATGCACCAAACAAAACGGGGGAGCGCTCAGCGGTGAGACGAGCGTTGAAACAACCAAATCTGAGACATCGGTGCAGTCAAAGCTTTCGTTGACGCATCAGTCCTTAGATCTGTGTAAGCAGGCGGCGGAGGGCGCCGATGCGGACCAGCTGGACTCACCAGAGAAGTCTCTCTCCACCTCCTCCTCAAGCAAAACAAAGACTGACAGTAATGAATGTATTAATTTTGTTGACTGCAGCACGTCGTCCCCATGCACGCGCACTGCGTTCGATGTCTTACTGAAAGCTATGGAGCCTGAACTGAACACCTTAGCGCAGGAGTGCCCCCCGTATGGGATGCAGGTAGAGAAACTGAGACCAAATAAAACTGTAAGCACCTCTTCTAGTCTCACGTCCAACACGATGAGCGTCCAGAGTCAGTCCGCTTTGTCGCAGCGCGAGTTTGCGGCTGGACCTCACTATTACCCGTCGTCGTTGAACAACGTCCACGTAGCAGCAACAGCCAAGACCGGACAGGTGCAAGGCCAGTCAGCTTCTCACTCACAAGACCTTATTACTAAAACCTGTCAGCAAAATCACCAGGTTGTTGTGTGTCCAGCTTTCACCAGGTCGCTGGTGCAGCAGCCAAGTCAAGAAAACCCCAAGCTCCAGCAGATCTACAGCATAGCAGTGTCTTCGTCTGTTGTCCACACCTCCTCTTCCACCGTAACTCAGGTTTTTCCACAAAACCAGTTAGTAACTAGCTCGTCTTCGCCTCTGTCAATCAGCACATCGAATTCGACACACTTGTCTATAGGTCCCGTGTACAATTCAGCCCAGATCGCGTCAGTCGTAAACCATGGCGTAGAGCAAATCTGTAGCCTGTTGAAAGACCAGAAGCCTAAAAAACTAGGGAAGTACGTCTGCGAGTATTGCAATCGGGCCTGCGCCAAGCCCAGTGTCCTCCAGAAGCACATCCGATCCCATACTGGAGAGCGGCCGTATCCTTGCGTGACGTGCGGGTTTTCGTTTAAAACCAAAAGCAATCTGTACAAGCACAAGAAGTCTCACGCGCACGCCATCAAACTCGGGCTTGTCCTACAGCCCGATTCGGGTGGCCTCTTCCTGTCTCACGACTCGGACAAAGCACTTAGCATTCATTCTGATGCAGAGGAGAGCGGTGAAAGCGAAGATGAAGGAACCGCCGACGAAAGACAAGACGATCAAGAACTGGAACCTGCGCCAATAGTGAAAGTCATTTCGAGTGCGGAAACGTTACGGAAAGGGAGCCCGATCCCGTTGAACAACCTCGACTGTGTTTCGGGGGACTCTTCGCTGCGTGACACGGAACCTCAGGTCAGGGCAGCTTTACCCAAAGTAGTGGTTCATCCCGTAAACGTTTCTCCACTGAGGGCCGATAGCCCCAAGGTAACAGAACCAGCGCCCGAGCTCACTGCAGCACAGCGGAAAGGAGACTTTAGAGTGACAGCTCTTCAGTCCAACGTAACGGCAACGGCTTCCTTCAAGGAGAACGACGTGAAGCAACACCAGAAAGCAGAGATGGGCTCGCTGGATGAACAGCTGGGATCGGCAGCAGGAGCGGGGCACGCTCAGCTCCAGAGGCAACAGGCCACTGACGGTTCCCAGGATCAGCAAGGAAAATGTCTCCTGAGCCCTCGAAGCTTAGGCAGCACCGATTCAGGTTATTTCTCTCGTTCTGAAAGTGCCGAGCAGACGATGAGCCCACCAGCTCCTTTCGTGAGGGGGCTGCTGACCTCTGAGAAAGACTCTAACAAGAGCCTGCCCTGCGTGCCCCGAGCGAGCGGTGTGGTGGCGTCAGTGGTACAGACCGTCTGTGCTGAGAAAAACCTGATGCTCTCTGGCCAAATGCGACCTCCCATGGCAACGAAAACTCTCGAGGAGCGTATCTCAAAGTTAATTTCTGACAACGAAGCCGTCGTGGATGACAAACAGTTAGACAGCGTGAAACCAAGAAGAACGTCGCTTTCGAGAAGAGGGAGCATAGATTCACCCAAGTCCTACATTTTTAAGGACTCTTTCCAGTTTGACTTAAAGCCCATGGGAAGAAGAACTAGCTCGAGCTCTGATATACCAAAGTCTCCTTTCACGCCCACCGAGAAATCAAAGCAAGTTTTCCTTCTATCGGTACCGTCCCTCGACTGTTTACCTATAACACGGAGCAACTCCATGCCCACTACCAGCTACTCTGCAGTCCCTCCAAATGTGATCCCTCCCTCTCATCCCCTTCGAGGAAGTCAGTCATTTGATGATAAAATCGGCTCCTTGTACGATGACGTTTTTGTGTCAGGACCTGCCACTCCCCTGAACCAGGGGGGACATCCTCGGCCCCTCGTTAGACAGGCAGCAATAGAAGATTCTTCGACAGGTGAAAGCCAAGTGCTCGGACCGGTGCGATCCGTGGAAGACGGTTACCTGGGGTGTAATTTGTCGAGTGAATCCTTGCTGCAGAGGAGCAAGTCGCTGGCACAGGGATCAAGCGTGGAAAAAGCAAAGAAGTCCCCTCAGGTGCGAGGAACGATGTTTGAGTGCGAAACCTGCCGGAACAGATACAGGAAACTGGAAAACTTCGAAAACCACAAGAAATTTTACTGTTCGGAGTTGCACGGCCCTAAAACCAAACCGGCCGTCCGAGAGCCTGAGCACAAAGCCGTGCCAAACAGCGCGCAGCCTCAGATCCTGCACTACAGAGTCACCACGTCCACCGGCGTGTGGGAGCAAACGCCCCAGATACGGAAGAGAAGGAAAATGAAAAGCGTCGGCGACGACGACGACCCTCAGCAGAACGACACGAGCGTCCCGTCGAAGGGCGCGGAGGGCCAGAGCAAGCCGGCGCATTCCTCCAGCGTGTCAAAGCACAGCACCACAACGGTGGTCGGACCACAACAGCCAGGCAACCGCCTGCTTCAGAGTTCCCAAATCCAGCTGGTGGCTCGAGGCACGGATCAGGCTCCCGAGCCAAAGGGGTCTGCGCTCGTGGAGAAGCAGCCAGGTTCATCCACACACGACAAGGTGGAGCTGAAGCGTCAAGGGACTGGCATTTCTGTCATCCAGCACACCAACTCCCTGAGCAGAAACAGCTCCTTCGAGAAGTCAGAGTCGTTTGAAAGAGCGTCGCCGGTTTCTTCTCAAGAGTCCAGCAAGGTCGCAAAGCACCGCTCTTTGAATACGATCGTGGTCCAGGAGGACAGGCACTCTCCTCTCAACACTCCTCAGCAGCGGCAGCCCCTGTCGTCGGAAGGACCAAGAGGGGAAGCTCAGGGGAGCCAGACGGTCTCCAGTGAGCGAAACGCACCGCTTCAGTCCTCAAGGCTCGTCCGCCAGCATAACATCCAGGTTCCTGAGATACTGGTGACAGAAGAACCAGACAGGGACCAAGAGAACCAGTGCAGCGATCAGGAGAAGCCAGAAAGGTTTAACTGGCCGCAGCGCAGCGAAACGCTGTCGAAATTGCCAACAGAAAAGCTGCCGCCGAAGAAGAAAAGGATCCGCTTGGCTGAGATGGAGCATTCGTCCGCTGAGTCCAGCATCGACTCCATGCTCTCCAGAAGCCTAAGTCGGGAGAGCAGCTTGTCTCATGCCTCTAGTTTCTCAGCTTCGCTTGACAAGGACGAGACTTTGAAGGGTGAGAACACTTCTAAAGCAGAGCCCGTTAGTAAGTCATCGGAGTTCCTAATGATTCCCGCCGGCTCGCACGTGCTGGCTGTGCCTGGCCCGCAGTACCGGGAAATGCGCCGCGCCGCCTCGGAGCAGATCAGCTGCACGCAGCCCTCCATGGAGGTGGTGGACTACAGGAGTAAGTCTTTTGACTGTGGCAGCATGTCTCCATCAAAACCTTCCCAGCTTGTGGAGATAGCCTCTCCGAAAGTGTCATCTGCCAATGGAGGCCCTGGGCACGTGCCGCTGTTAGAGAGGAGGAGGGGACCGTTTGTAAGGCAAATATCCTTAAATATTGCTCCAGAAAACCATCAGCCTCAAGGCAAATCGAACGCTTCGTTTCCGCCAGCTCATGCTACCGATGCGCCCACGGTGCCGTTGCACAGGCTGCAGACCTCTGGGAAGTCCTCCCTGGAGTTCCCTTCGAGCACTGAGCAATCACAGACTCACTCCAGGCCTCACCTGGCTATTCCAAATTGTAACCCTGTCAGCCTGTCTTTGGTTCAGCAGCCTCTAGAGCAGCCGTCCTCCACTCATCAGCCTTCCCAGGCACCCACTGAGACATCAGTCCAGGGGGAGCAAACGAGCACGTGTGCGCTGCCGCGTCACCCCAACGACAAGAAGGATTGTTTTGCTCCCAAGTACCAGCTTCAAGTGAAAACGTTGCACGTAGGGCAGCCGTACTCCTCAAAACTGCTGAAGAACACGTTGGCAGCTCAGGCGGTTCCAAGTCAAGTTGGAGTGGACCAGACCGTGTCCTCCTTTGACCTGCAGGCGAAACTGCCCGACATGTCCAACCCCTACTCCGTGCCTCCTCCGCTGAAGCAAATTGTCCCTAACAATTGTCAGATGCCTGCCCAGATCGCTCCGTTCGTGGTCCCCGTCCGCATCCACAGCTCCGTGCCGTCCTATGGCTTTGCGACTGTTACGCCCCTTCCGCACATTCTGGTGACCCAGGACCAGGTGAACCAGTCTGTTTGCAAAACGAACGTTGTGGCGCTGCCAGCGCCCGAAGGCAAAACTCAGCTGCTGCCAAAAGCTCACAAAGATCATCAGCGGACTTTGCCGAATTCCTTTGAGACTTCGCCACCGGAAAGCGGATCCAGAAACTCGCCTTCGTCGAGCTCTGTGAATATTATCCAGAAGGTGCCGGTGAGCGGACTCTTCCCTCAACCAGAAGCTACAGCTTCAAGTAAGCGGATGCTGTCCCCAGCCAACAGTTTAGATATCGCCATGGAGAAACAGCAGAAACGTGTTAAAGATGAGAGCGGAGCTGCCTGCGTGACAGATGCCAGACCACTGCATCCGCTGAACGTTAGGTCTAATGACCCTCCTGGTAAGCAAAAGAAACCAGTTTTGGTTAGACAGGTTTGCACCACAGAGCCTCTCGAAAGTGCCCTCTTAGATCCTGATGGTGTTGCCCAGCCTGAAAAAAGCAAGGCTTGTACCTCAGAGCTGCTGTTGCCTGACCATCGTTCATCTGACCCCGGCTGTCCGGAACCTCTGAAGGAGTCACCAGAATCTGAAGACCTGAAGTCTTCGGCATCGCCGGTGTTTGTAGTTAGAAAACCATCTGAAGTGTCACCTGGGAATAACCTGAGCTCTCTTCTCAAAGCTGTGAGTAGCAGTCAGGAGAGGAGGTCTCCAATCAACAGCAACGAGAGCAAACACCTCGACAGCCAGGGGCAAGCAAAGCCTGTCACAGCACCGGCCACGACGAACGCGGGAGAACTGCAGACATTGTCATTTCCCAGCCTCAAGACCTCAACAAGCTTTACCTGGTGTTACCTCCTGAAGAGAAAACCCCTGCACCTGCTGCAAAGCGATCAGAAAATCTCAGCCTACTCCACATGGACAGTTAGCCCCAACAATCCCAACCCTCTTGGCTTGTCGACCAAGGTCGCGCTGGCCCTCCTCAACTCCAAACAAAAAGCTGGAAAACCGCTGTACACTCAAGCAAGAACCACTCACCCCAGGTCTGACGTGTTGGTCTACTCAAGCAAGTGGAAGAACAGCTTAACCAAGGTACTTGGGCTCTGCTTGCTGTACGCTGGCCCCGTACTGAGGGCTTCAAGCCGTGCTCGTTCGTATCTCACGTGCACCGTCTTTGTGCTCGTTTCTTTTAGCTGTGCTGGATCTAACTGCTGTAAAGACCTCAAGTCATTCCGTTGAGAAACCAGCTCCTAAGGAGTTATTTCTTCTCATGGAAGTTAGTTCATCGATTTAAATCAGTCTGCTGAGTAGTCCTTGTGGCAGGGGTCTGTTTGGCTGGTTTTTTGAAATGCAAAGAAAGGGTAGAGCAAAAATAGTTCTGCTATAAATATTAGTGAGGCACTTTTAACTTAACTCAGGTTGATTTAAGATCGTAATTGCATCCTTTGCCTTAAAAGTCAGCTGGTATTTTCGGCTATCACAGAGTGCTCAGCCTGAGCAGGTGTCCATGGATACGCTGTGGAAGTACTTTTCACCGTCGTCTAGCTGAGAGAAGAGGAGCGGTGTTCCGCTTCCCTTTCGCCCACCTGGGTTGAGGGCTGGTGTGAAACAGTGACAAAAATAGCCGGGTTTGAAATCCAGTCACAGCCGCCGTGACTGCTCCTTGCACCGATGCAGCTCCCAAGGTGATGTTAAATCTCGTGGTGGAATCAGGGTCCATAGGGTTGGTGGTTGTTCTAGAGGAGGCATGGCACAGCCTTGGGGAAAGAGACGTGTCTGTCGACAGGAAGACTTTGTTGTCTAGAACTACCTGAAAAGAGGTTGTAGAGAGGTAGGGTTTGGAACAAGTGATAAGGCAAGAGGAAACAGCCTCAAGTTGCCCCAGGGGAAGTTTACGTTGGCCACCAGGAAAATCTTCCTGGAAAGGGTCATCAGGAACAGGCTGCCCAGGGAGAGGGTTGAATCACCATCCCTGGACGTGTTTCACAGTCATGGAGATCTGGAGCTTAGGGACGGGGTTAGTGGTGGCCTTGGGACAGTTGGGTTAATGGTTGGACTTGATGATCTTGAAGGTCTTTTCCAACCTGAATAATTCTATGAGGTTTGAACCTGTCAGGCCAGTAGAGCCTTAGACTTAAACCCAGTCCTCCTGATAGTCAGTGGGAGACTTCCCTATCATATCGGCGGTCACAACTTGATCCTGTGGTGTTCCACACAGACAGCAGAGGCTTGTGGGTTCGTGCTGCTGCCCCATAGCACTGCTGGTTCTGTATTAATTCAAACTCATAGTGCACCTTCCAGTCAGTTCCCTAATGCACTCCGTGAGAGCTGCTGCACTCGAACAGGGCTAAGCTGAAAATTAAAGAGGGAGAAAGAAAAGTGAGGCGAGTCTCACCTCAGTTGTGTCGTTGACCCGCGCTCGGTTTGCTTTTAAGGAGCAGTCTATCAGGAGCGAGTCTCCGCTAACAGAGGTGCCTCTCGAAGAACCAGTTTTGCCTGCAAACAAATTCTGTTTAGAATATAAATAATGGGTAATAATATTTGGGGAAATATTTTGACAGCACCTTTTTAAACACTGCAGGAGCGCTTAAATGCCGTAATAGGCAGCTGTCAGGTACTTCCACAGCGCTCTTGCCACAAAAGAACCACAGTTACTAATCTTTCCTCAGTGTTTCTTGCTGGTGTTTTGAATGAGGCTCCCGAGCATGGGGAGAATGAAGAGTTCTTCAGCTCTGCTTGCGGCTCATTTACAGGCTTTGAGCGAAGCCTTTATGCAGGAAGGAGCGAGAAAGCCCCAATTAAAGGTTAATTGGCAGCTCAGATTGCAGGAGCAAGGTGCAGGGTGGTAGAAATTAAAATTTCCAAAGAGCTGCTCTGACCTGACGCCTCCAGAGTTGCTCTGCTTTCCCCATAACGGCTGGGCCAGTGGGATTGGAGCTGCTGTCCAGGATGCTGCTATTAGAACGTATCCCCGTATTCCCAGTCTTCTGTAGTGGAGCAGCCGATGCCAGCTTGGAAACTTCCTTGCCAAAGCCACGTTTTAAAAAGCAGGATCTGAAATTCCTCTTTCAGTTCACACCCAGTAATTCTGCTGGTTTTTTCTGGTTGAGCCAGAGGGTGGAAAATGTTGGCGGTCCTTCTGGACAGGAACATTCCCTTTTAAAAAACCCAACAACAAACCAAGTAAACAAACAGATCGGCAAGTAAATCTTTAAAAAATATGCTTGATTTCCTGCAGAAAAGCTTGGTGGGGTCATGGGTTCCACCAGGAGCCAGAGTTTAGGTTGGAGGTCTTTTGGGTTTGTGTTTGCTCAAGCCATTTCCATTAACCCTGACCTGATGAAAAGCTTTTAAGTGCTGCTGTAATTCCTCTTCAAAGTAATGACACAAAAAGCAGCAGTGCTGCACCTCGCCTTGTCTCTCGGAGCTGTAGCGCTTCCTGCCCCCAGAACTAAGTCGTGTTTGCAGAGAACTCAGACACTGCTGCTCCTCACAGTCCCCAAGGAGGTCAGTTCTTGCAGTGAGGGGTGCCGTGGGAGACGAGGGCACGCACGTGAGCAAAACACAAACAGGAAGGGACCCCGGGACTGTGTTTGCCTTTCACAACTCGCTGCTCAGAGACAATGGGTGAAGTTCTGGTGACTGGAAAAGGACAAACCGTTAAGTGTTCCTTGTGGAAGGAGTGTCTGGAACAAGTTAAAAACTAACAGGAGGTTCACCTGCATGGGGAACCCTTGTTTTATCTCCCTTGTTTTATTGTTCTGTTTATCCTTGTTGTTGTTGTTCATCAGTTTTCTTCACCTAAGTCGATGGTATGTTAGCAGTGGGACTAGGTGATCCTAAAGGTCTTCTCCAACCAAAACAGTGCATAGAATCATAGAATCATTGGGGATTGGAAGGGACCTTGAAAGATCATCTGGTCCAATCCCCCTGCCAGAAAACAGTTCATAGAATCATTGGGGATTGGAAGGGACCTTGAAAGATCATCTAGTCCAATCCCCCTGCCAGAGCAGGACCACCCAGTTCTGTGATTCTGTATCAGAAGTCCTTTCTCATGGATCCTGGCATGTAGGACTGGGTGTAAGCTGGAACAGAGGAGGTTCCACATCAATATGAGAAGGAACTTGTTCATGGTGAGGGTGACAGAGCACTGGAAGGGGCTGCCCAGGGAGATTGTGGAGTCTCCTTCTCTGGAGACATTTAAAATCCACCTGGTTATGTTCCTGTGGAACTTGTTCTAGGTGATCCTGCTGTTCCAGGGGGATCTTTGAGGTCTCTTCCAATCCCTACTGTGATTCTGTGTCTAGTATTCCGGGCTGAAGATTCTGTGGCAAGGAAATGTGGCTCCCAACAGGAGGTTGGAGTAGATGACCTTTAAAGTTCCCTTCCAGCCCAACACATGATGCCCTCTATCAGCCCAGCTCACCACTGGAAAGTAGCTAAATGAGAAGATTTTAAAGTGTAAACTAGTGCAATGGTAGAAGACATTTAAAACCTTTTTCCTCAAGTGGCCCTTTGCCAACAGGGGAAGGAAGTTTAATGAATGTTCTAATCTGAAATGTGTAACTGTGATGGTTCAGGCTGCGAGAGCCTGTGGCTTGCTGGGTTGTTTTCTTTCCAAGGGATGTTGTAAAGTACCAGAGGTATCTATTGAACTCTGGTCTCTGGGCAGCCTTAAGAGCAGGTTTTTTTTCCAGTTATACCAGTAATTGAACACACTGGAGTTAAATTGGAGCAAAACGAGTGAAGTAGAAGTGAATCATGGTCCTTGGCTCTAGAAGCAGAAGACATAAATAATCATTGAGAGGAATGTTGTCTGCTGTTTTCTACCCTTCCCACCAGTTGGTGTAGGGTTCTAGGTGAGGTTCCTGAAAGGATTTCACTCAGGGAGCTGCTCCTGCAAGGCAGGCTGCTTTTAACATCTTTAGAAGATCCAGCTGCACTTCAGCATCAGCTTCGTTGCCCTTGTGGACACACTTCAGCTCCTCAGTGAGGGGCAAGTGAGGGGAGTGATATCACCCCTCACTATATGTAATGACCAGTGTAATTCATCAGTTGTTTCAAGTCAGCTAGCTAGGGGAGTCACTCCTGTTGCCAAGATCTCACACGTTTACAGCACTACATTTTATAATGAGAGAAAACATAAGGCCAGACTCTTTTTTTTCCCTCCCCCCTCATCATTTTATTCTTCTACCAATATGAGCAAATGTGGGGAGTGTGCCAGCGGCGTGGGCAGAGCAGTTTATAAATACAGCAGTAATAATTGCTGGCTAATTGGATCATTCCTTCATTTGTTGCCCATTTTATAAATATCCTAGACTTGGAAGGAGGAGATTTTAATTGGCAAATGTTGGGGGAATTTACCCTCCTTTCTTTTTAAAAAAAGAAAAGTTCCTTAATTAACAATCAGGGGAAATTATTAGAAGTACTGGACAACAAGCTTTTTCTCCTCATCTGGGAGTTAGGTGTGGGGTCCTGCTGTGGAAGGGGTCTGCAGCCCCTGTAGTAACCTCACGAGGTTGGGAACAGTCCCATGTCCACAGTCCAGGTATATTTAAAAAAAATATGGGCAATCAGAATCACACAGAATCACAGAATCATCATGGCTGGAAAGGACCTCCAGGGTCATCAAGTCCAACCTTTAATCACAGAACATTAGGGACCGGAAGGGACCTTGAAAGATCATCTAGTCCAATCCCCCTGCCACAGCAGGATCACCTGGACCAAGTCATAGAATCACAGAATCATTAGGGATT
>JAOXOE010000343.1:3743709-3769537 GCA_028565055.1 Phoeniculus purpureus | reverse complement strand
TTGCCCCTTGTCCTATCATTAGATGACACTGAGCAGAGCCTGGCTCCATCCTCCTGACACCCACCCTTCATGTATTTCTGAACATTAATGAAGTCAACCCTCAGTCTCCTTTTGTCCAAGAGAACCAGCTCCCTCAGCCTTTCCTCGTAAGGGAGATGTTCCACTCTAGGAGAGGGAAAAGAAAAAGGAGTAACAGTTGAGAATGAAGAAGGGAGAGGAGTTCCAGTCCTGTTTTTCTGTCACAAAATGGTCTATTTTTAATGAGAACCATCTCCCTTGTTGCAGTTACTGGTGCAGCAGCAGAAGGATTTGAGAAAACCTATAGGAAGAAGCCACTCTATTGCTACCTTGCCTCAAGGATTCTCCTCCTGTTTTAGACTGTCTTGCTAGTTTTGCTTAAGTAGACCAGAGAGACCTGGAAAAGTCAATTTAGAATAGCGGTGTGGAAATATTTGAGCTTCCAGGGATGTCCACAACCAGCAGGAGCCACAGGTGGCTCACCCCACAGTAATGGCAACCTGCTGCAGATGGTCCAAAGGGCCAACATGAGGCTGGGAGGTGTATGGAGGAATAAATAAGCTCATAGTAATGGAGAAGGAGAGTGCAATGTACCTGCTTGTGGGTTGTGTTGCTGTGCTGGTGTGAACAGGAGATGGGACACTCAGGAAAATGAGGGCACGGAGCATCTATCACTCTTTCTCCAGCTTGCCTGGAACATGTCACTTCCTACTCAACTGCCATCTCACAGCTGTGATGTTTTTCATCATGCTCTTTTGAAAAGGTAAGAGGTCTGGTCCCTAAAGAAGACTTAGCCCAGCCCAGTCCCAGTGCCCCACTCTAGCTGGTCTCTCCCTTCCAGCTGTCCATCACTTGGTTTTAATGAACTGGAGCCATAACAAAGTCTGGACAACACAAGAGCAATTCAGTACTGGATTTCTTTCAGCACTGCTAATTCCTCTGCCCTTTACAGGGGCATTGAACCAGGAACACATCTCAAATGTGTAGAGGGTAAAACAACCCAAACAAACAAGCAGGGGAAACAAACTAGAAGGTTAAAGCAAAGATAACCAGTGCCTGTTCTTGGGAAAGTAGAGTGTTTTCTTCCAGCTCAATTCACCTCGTGGCCAGGCAGGTCAGGACTGGTGGTACTGGGTGGCTCACCTATGAAAACAAATATTCCCTTGTTGGGTGAAGTGCCACACTGTTGATGTTTTCAGCTCCCAGGGCTCTCCAGACTAAATGACGACCAGCCAGGCCAGTTAGAATGCGCGGGTCTTTTGTCCTATTTGTGTACCAATGTCTATGTAAGACAGCAGGACCTCCAGAAGGGTACAAGAACACGCAAGAGATTAGAGGTGAGCGTGTGTGTGTGAGAGACAGAGACCAAGGAGCCACCTTTTATTGTTGAAGGTGCATTAGGATGTTTCTTCCCTGTAAAGAATGACCAGAATGACACATAACAAAGAAATAAGGATAACAGAGCATTTCATTTGTGTAACTTATTCCCCTGATCTATATACATCATGTTGCCTGTGATGTAGTCTGGAGAGATAGCAGAGTCCTTGCCTGAGATCATCAGCCCAGTCTGCATAGTCTGATGATGAGCTATTGGGTTCACAGTAATTCTTTCTCAGCTCGGCTTTGGACGTGGCATAGCATCATTTAAGGGATGTAAATGATGCTATGCCAGAATTTAACCCTAAGGCCACTGCTGGGGTGAGGGTGACAGAGCACTGGAACAGGCTACCCAGTGAGGTTATGGAGCCTTCTTCTCTGAAGACATTTAAAACCTGACTGGACGTGTTCCTGTGTGACTTGATCTAGGTGATTCTGCTGTGGTGGGGTGGGGGGGGTTGGACTAGATGATCTTTGGAGGTCCCTTCCAATCCCTAATGTTCTGTAATGCTGTGAAAAGAGGACTCTTCTGGATGTACATCAGGTTTGTTTGGAAAACACCACAACTCTTTGCTGGTGATAAAAATCAAAGGGCTTGCCTATGGAGTTTTAGGGTGATTTGCTAAACAATAGGGAACTCAAGAACCAGTTGACCATCAAAATCAGTTTATAGTGCAAGTCGCATCCGAACAAGGTCTCTAGGTTCCCGGGTTCTCATGTTCCTTACTGTGGACAACAGAGATGTCCGTTCCGATGCCTTAGCTTCTAGCAACGAGCATTTTTTACGTGGCTAAAATCCTTTAAAAGGTGGATCTGTTACCTCAGATGCAGCAGCGTATTCAGCAAAAGCCATGGTGAAATTGGTGGATGCTTTCCTGGAATGAGAAAGGCAGTAATGAAAGAGCAGGACCTACGCTTCGTTATCCAGTTATTTCTACGCTGAAGAAAGCCCGTCGTGATTTGAGCATCAGCCAAGCACATACCTGGCCCACGCTGTAAGAGGTCACTGGTGCCCTGCACCACAAACATGGCAAAAATGTTTATACCTCCCAGTATCCAAACTGAGTTTACAGGAGCAGAAAATAATTGCATGAAAAAAAAAACCTCAGAAGAAACAGAAAAGAATTTGAACAAGGTGCTAACAGAGGGAACAGACTTCTATAGTTTACACCCCTCTGGGGCCTCCTGGCTGCTTTCTAACTTGCCACTTGGGGTGTTGTTTTTTTTCCCCTTGAATTGTTGCTATTTCAGCACAAAAGTTCAGCCTGGGCCCTATTAATGGCATTTTGCAACTGTTGGCTCCACTTTAAACTTCAAATTCTTCACCAGAGGAATTTTGCTCATTTGCAGAAATGACCAAATGTCATTTCTCATAAGGGACACAAGTTTCAACACAGGGTGGTGGGTGACTTACTTATCCCCTCAAAAGGTGGACACAAGAGCCTTGCAAACCTTCGATGCTTTGATGTCTTTCCTTCTGCTCTGCTTGGTTGTGCTGCTTCTGAGAAATCTGTTAGCTGTCAGCACAGAGCTCAGGTATCTCATTAGTCCTGGGTGGCTGGAAGAGCTGCTGTATGTGGTCTTCCACAGGAAAGCAGCACATCCATCAGGGGGTTTGGAGTTTTTTTGCTCCTTTGCAAGAAATTCAGGCTTTTCACCAGCTAACAGTCCCTCCCAAGACATGTCAGTACAGTTTTCTTGGAAATAAGTTCTATGTCTCACTTCTATTTAAAACTCAGGTAGGTCTGGAGCTTAGGGACAGGGTTTAGTGGTGGCCTTGGGACAGCTGGGTTAATGATTGGGTTGAAGGTCTTTTCCAGCCTAGATGATTCTGTGATTCTACATGTAATCAGACACCTAGTCAAAACTTTCTGGTTCACCCCTGGAGTCACATCAGCCCTGTTCTACGCTATACCAGCTAGCAAACCCGTATACTAAGTTCTCAGGTAGAACCTTTCCTCCAACACCTCTTTTCTCCCCATGATAAGGATCCCAATACAGAAACATTTTCCACATCCTTCAGGGACTTCCCTCATTTCAAAAGGTCTCCAGAAAGCTGCTTTCTTGGCTGGTGTTGCGAGAAAACCTCACAGGACAAAAAAGGAGAGGCAGAGGTGGGATGATTCTCGGGTTTCTGATTTATATTTTTAATGTCAGAGGTCACGGTCAAGTGACTCAGACTTGGCTTTGCCTGATCATCTTTTAGCTAACTTCTGCCTCACAGAAATTATGTAAAATTCCTTGTCCAACACGCAGGAGCCTTCTACTCAATTTGGTAATCTGGGAAATATTTGTGACTGTCATGTGTGACCTCAGCAAAATGTCTTTGGGAAAGCTGCCCAGGCTTGTTATGCTGGGCTTGCACAGGTAAGGACTCCTCTCTCCGTGGGAGGTCTGAAATGTGTTGACTCAAAGGCTGCGATGCAACAGGCTTGATGAGGAGCAGAAAGCACCTTACTCGCCTCCACTTCCCTGCTCCAACCCTGGTCAGATTCCTTTTGGAGAACTGAATGCAGAAAGGCATGGAAACACCCACTGAATGTGACAGCAACTGATTTGCTGCAGTGAGTTCTGCTTCAGAGTAAGGTGAAGGACTTTTTTTTGAACTTCCTAGGGGTACCTTGGTATATATGTAAAATCTCACTGAAAGGACACGAAGCTGCTGGAGGGAGTCCAGAGTAGAGCAATGAGGATGATGAAGTGGAACACCTCCCTTATGAGAAAAGGCTGAGGGAGCTGGGTGTCTTTAGCTTGGAGAAGAGGAGGCTGAGGGGTGACCTCATTAATATCTATAAATACGTGAAGGGTGGGTGTCAGCAGGATGGAACCAGGCTCTGTTCAGTGTCATCTAGTGATAGGACAAGGGGCAATGTGTGTAAGCTGGAACACAGGAAGTTCCATATGAATGTGAGAAGGAACTTCTTCACAGTGACGGTGACAGAGCACTGGAACAGGCTGCCCAAGGAGGGGTTGTGGAGTCTCCTTCTCTAGAGCCGTTTAAAACCTGCCTGGATATGTTCCCGTGCGAGTTGGTCTAGGTGATCCTGCTGTGGCAGGGGGGTTGGACTAGATGATCTTTCAAGGTCCCTTACAATCCCAAATGTTCTGTGATTGAGTTGATGTTAATCTTAAATCCCAGCACAACCAGAGGGAATCCCTGTGTGCTACAGCTGTTCTGTTGGCTTAGTACACAATTTGCCCTCAAGGCAAGAAATGAGATCTCAGCAGTAAGGAGCAAAATCCACTCTAAGTTGTATTTCAGCTGGAAGATGACTGTAAAATAAGGACATGAACTTGTCTTATGTGGTTAGTCTGTCTGCTCATGTGGCCAAAAGCAAAAGTCCAGAATAAGATTGTAGAACTAGATGAGCATCGAGTTATTTGCCTCCCATGGTGGAGTGTTTCTACTTTCCATCAGTTCCATCATTTAATAGCAAGATGAGTCTTCCAAGACTTTGTTTCCTTTTTTTTAACTACTCTAAGTCTTTGATTGTCACCAATTCTGGAGTGTCAAAATATTCTAGGGCTTGGCTATGCTTGTGTGAGGAAAGCACTTTTGTTTTTCTTAAAGCTTCTGCTTGGTGAATTGATGGGATATCTGATAGTGTATCGGGTACAAGCTCATCAAATAGTCTTTTATGGTGGTTTAACTCTCATTGATCATTTCTTGAGGTTCTCCCCACATACCTGTGATGCAGTTCCCAATGTGTTTTGGTGATCTGAGCGCGTGGTAGATGCTGTGACACATGGGTTGACAACTTGCCAAACACAAGGTAGAAGCACCCAACAAATCAGCTTGTGCAAGAGAAGTGGCTCCTCACTAGAAGCAAGGAGTGAGGCTGATGAGGTGGGTTTTCCACCAGTGCTTTGCCAGTTTCTGTAAGGAAGAGACCAACCAGGTCCCTGTTGTAACAGACAACCCAAGCAGCAAATGTCTAGTCTCAGCATCACCTCCATATGCCACTGGCTGTCAGGCATCAAAGTTATTTCTTAACTCCTCTGATAAATTAAGACCTGTGGTAAAGACTGAGAGCCAGGACAAGCAATGTAGAATGTAAAGGGAGAAGACCCATGTGAAGCCCACCACACTATCTCTACAGTTTGTTTCCTACAAGGAACCCTTCATCTGTGGGGGCAATTTTGTGTTGGACAAAGGATGGTGATGGTCCTCTCAGGAGTCCTGTGCCATCTACCATATTTCTGTGCTCCTGCTCTTCCTCAGCCAGCCAGGGATGATGAGTAAGTTCACTGAGGGAACGGCATGTACTCCATGGCCTGCCACAGTCCTCTTCTGCGTCAACCCCGTTGATAGGCTATCTGTGAGCAAGAGCGATGCATTGTAGAGTTGATACATGTCTTTGTAAGGGTGCTCAAAAAAAGTAGATGTTCTACAGTTTTATCTACAAACTGCCTGAGCTGGGAGAAAGTCACAGGCAGTGCTTCTCTTTTTCTGGATGTGAAGAGAGAACGACTATCCCTTTCTGTGCTGCAGCTGCAGCCCATCTTGATTACCCTGAGCTTCAGCCTTAGCTACAGCACTGACCACAGTGACAGGCCAGTGAAGAGAAGGCAGAAGAAAAGGATGGACATCACCTCCTTATATCCTTATAGACTTATATAGGTTATGTTAAATTTCAAATATTTAAATAAATAAGGGTTTTTAACCTTAATTGACTGCTCTTTCACATTTTAAAGTGACCTCTACTAGGAAGAAAACACACAAAAGCTGGCACAAATCACTTGAAAATAATTCAGAACAAATCTGTGCAGCTATAATACATAATAGGACCAAACAAGAGTCTAAATGCCTGATCCCGTACTTTCACAGAGGCTATCTGTGGGGTATTTTGTACTACAAGCTCACTCAGATGCCTTTTCCAGTCTTCTTTATCCTGACCTGTCATTTTTGGTAATTTACTGGTTTGTCCCAAGATCTTCCTTTCGTCTTCTAATTTATTGTGGATTTCCTGGATAAAGGCAAATTGTTATTAGATCATCGTTTATCTCCACACCATAAAAGTAAATTCCTTGGCAGCCCTAAGCCGGCATTAGCTGTCCACAAGCCACTAATCCAAAAAGCTTAGAAAAGGTCAAATTTTTTAAGCTAATAATATAAACCCCAAATAATATAACGTTTGGCTCAAAAGTTTAGGAAGTCTCTCTTGCAACTTAATTTAAATCCCTTGTAGACCCAAATGTCTGGATAAAGCCCACAAAAGATGAAAGACACTAGAGGACCTTGATTTTCTAACCCATTGCATTTTCTATCCCCATGCAAATCCACCCAAATCTTTCCCTCTTTGAAGTCGCTTGCAAATCTCTTGGTCTTTTCAATAGGACTCACAACTTCACTCCTAGTAATTACATCAGCCTGCCACCGTGGAACATCACTCTGGGGAAATGATGATAATATAAAGCCAGTCACTGCCAGATTGTCTTTGTACCCAAGCCAGTTAGTTTAAGCAGGTTTTATTCTTTTCCTTGTTGAAGACATGAGGATGTTCCAGGCTTCACAGATGTACAAATTATCTCTGAAAGGGATGGGCTGGTTCTTTTAATAGGAGTTTGAATCCTGACAATGGGTTTAAGAGAGCAGATTGTGGCTGGTGGTGGCTCATCCTTCTCCAAGGCATGGCTTTGCTCCATCTCATGCTCTCTGCACATGACTATCCAAAGGCTGTTGTGCACATGGTTATTACCAGCTGTGCATCTCTCTCCACTTCCCCCGATGGCTCAGCGATAAATGGAACACAAATATGGCTGGGTAAGGACATTGGTCACCTTTTATCAGCAACCTGAGCCATCATTCCTTTGGGAATCTCTTGATATTAGTAAGTTGCAGAGGCAGGTTATGCAGGTGGAAGAGCTCATGCCTGTCCAAGGGTCCTTCCCTGGGTGCTAAGTTGCACTGGTGAGGATTAGACTGGTCATTAGGAAGAGTTTCTTCACTAAAAGTATTGTTGGACCTTAGAACAGGCTACCCAGGACAGCAGTAGAGTCGCCATCCTTGGAGGGGTTGCAAAGCCATTGGGATGTGATGGTTTAGTAGGGACTTGGCAGTGCTGGGGAAATGGTTGGACCTGGTGAGCTTAAAGGTCTCTTCCAACCAACGAGATTCTGTGACTACTCTGTGAATAATGAAAAACCATCTCACAGCAGCCTGGAGGGCAAAGGGAGGGAAACTGGAGTGAAAATGGGGAAAACACACTGGGTCCCCTCGTTTTGCTGAAGAAGCTTCCAGCCAAAATATTTCACTGACGGAAGAGCTGTGCTTTGGGTTTTGTTTTGCTCTGTTTCTCCGTTAATTTAGAACCAGGCGCAAACGTACAAAGGAAAAATCAATCAAAATTAAATGTTTCACTAAAATTCTGGGGGCTCTGGTGGGTACTGAGACAGCTTGGTTGTACACATCAACACTCTGTATCACCTAACTGTTGTCTGAGGTGGAATTCACTGTAATCCCATCACTGAAAATTGCCCAGGGGGGTCCTTTGCCCGTTTTTAAATGGCAGATTCTTATGGCCTGGCAGGTTGCTGAAGCAAAAAGAGCTGCCTGGTCGCTGCAGGCTGCTGTTACTATAGCTGATGCCATTTCTTTTCTCCATGGGGGAACTGTTGACAGAGTAGCTGATAAGTCAAAGCCCAGATGATGGTCTGGCTGTTGACAGATAAGATCAGTGGGTTCGTTGTTTATTCAGCAGTAGGGTGGGCTGGTTTCACTGGCACTGGCTCTGTGCTAATGCCTCCAGATAAAGGAGTTATTACAATTCCACCTGAAAGCCAGCACTACTCTTCCCTTTCTCCTCTCCATCCTACCAGGTGAATGCCAGATGCAGATATTTTGGGCTCCATCATTAGTTTCGATCTATCTGAGTTAGTTTGGGGTGTCAGATGATGCCAACCTACCCTTGTATCAGCTGCAGGGGCTCCTCGCTAAATGAGAACATCTCAGATTTGAGGCAAACCACACAGTGATAAATTAGTACAATTTGAGGCTGGAATTACTCTCGATCCCATATCAAACCCTTTGCTATTCCAACACCTTTGACCTGGTGGTGGATGGAGACTTGTGCAGCTGAAGGTAAAACCTGGCCAGTTCTCTTCCCGGTAATCACAAACGTGATCTTTTGGGAACAGCAGATCATCTGTGCATCTGCGTGACAAGGAATTATGACACAGCAGCGATAATTAAAAACATCACTTCTCAGCTCTCGTAATTAGTTTTGCTCCCAGGTGATAGATGAGGCATTTGCTGGAAAGGAAACCAGTTGCTCGCTCAGTCTCAGCACCAGAAATATGTCCAAGGCAGTGTCCAGCCCCATCATTGGTGACACCAGTTAGGAAGGACCTGCTGAAAAGTGCTGAATATGTAGAGGCACTTTCTGTAGTGATCATAAATCAGAGTGAGAGATGATCAGTAGATAGAAGAGACTTGTGGGGAAGATGAATTTGCATTTTCCTAATGAATCCCCTCTGATGGCATCTGCTTCTTTCTAGTGTTTGTGGTGCACAATCACCCGAGTGATAGATAAGAGGCTTTTTTTTTTACTGGTGAGACAGGCTCAGCATTGCTCCTGATGGCCAGAAAGGCTGGAGGGAAGGTGGGAAAAGCATCTGCCCCTCAGCAATCAACCCCCTGGAGGGGTCTGGGCTTCCAGCCCCAGCAAAGCTAGAGCAGTGAGTTATGTACAATCTCATAGGATTTAGTACTATGAAGTACTAAAGTACTTGGTGGTTGAGTCAGCATCCCTGGATGAGTTTAAAAGACGCTTAGACGTAGTGTTGGGGGATCTGGTCTAGGGGTGAGCTTGTAGAGTAGGGTTAGTGGTTGGACTGCATGATCCCAAGGGTCTTTTCCAACCTGAATGGTTCTGTGATTCTAAGTACAGGAGACAATTGTCCAGGCTATGTAGGTCTCCTGCATTAGCTCCTGAAGGACTGCACCCTAATGTTATGGTTATATGGGATTTCTGTCTCTTGACTTGTGCCATCCTGGGTTAGATTTTGTGGCATTAATCCAGCACTGATTGTTTTAAACTCCTAGGATAAGAGGTAACAAGTGCCTTTTACTGCATGATTGTCATTAATGCTTGCTGGATTATTTATGGAGTTATTTTATTGTCATTCCTGGTAAGCCATTTCCCCTCCTTTTAGGAAAGAAAAAGTGGAAGCTGATTCTGCTGATGCCAAAATCCTTACTGGTTATCTGTGATGATTTTTCTCTAATAAACATTGCCAACTGGAAACTTCAACTTCTTGTATTTATCAGGCCTGAGCCAGAACTTTAAAGCAGAAGTTGGCTTTGAAGTGGGGCCCAAAGTCAGGGAAAAACACCAACCCAAACCCCAAAACAACGACAACAAAACCTTTAATGCTTTATGGGCAGGTTTGCTGACCAAATCCATCTGCTTTATTTGACAAGTGATAAAGACTGGCAGGTGCTCTAATGACCCGGCTTTGGGCTGCACTTGCACATTATCCCTTTGAAACCTGCAGCAATGCCCTTCTTCAAATAGCTGCGAGACATGATTGACCCCGATGTCAAATGTCCCAGTGGATGTGTGCAGGAACGTTCGTGTGAGTTTGTGTAAAACTTGCTCCTGTTTGCCCTCAACACACCCTGCTGCTGTATTTCATGTTTTTGTGCTCTCCCATTTCGGGTCCAGTCTTGCTCCCAACAGGAATTCGTCTGTAACAGCCCAGACCTGAAGGAAAACTTGCAAAATGGTGCTGCCAGAGGAGGAAGGAGCTTCCCAGTGCCCTGTTCTCCCTGGGTGTTGTTCTTATCACTAAAACAACCAAGAGGCAGCATAAAATCACTAGCTGAGGTTCATTGGACCTCTGAAAGTCATCAGTTCTATCCCTTGCTCAGACCACTGGAACAGGCTGCCCAGGAAGGTTGTGGAGTCTCCTTCTCTTTAGATGTTTAAAACCCATCTGGACACGTTCCTGTGCAACTGGATCTAGGTGATCCTGCTGTGGTGGGGGGATTGGACTAAGATGATCTTTCGAGGTCCCTTCCAATCCCTAATGTTCTGTGATTCTGAGAAAGCATGCCCGCTTTCAACACCAGCATCTTCAGCACCAGTATGGGCTGAGACGCTCTGGCACATCCTCATCTGCTCTGTGGGTGCCAGCCAGCAGAAACTTTTCTTCCTCATGCAGACAGAGTAATCAGTTCAAAATTAGAGCAGTTGTTCCCAGCTTGTATCTCACTTTCTCAGCTTCTTCTATTTTTGACTTGAAGGACTTTCTCTACCCAGAGGCTTGTTTGCTTTTTCAACCCTATCAGCTCCTCTGATACATAATATTACCTCCCCCTGCACATCTTGCTGGTATTCTTGGGCTCTCCCAGCAAGAACATTATCTTCGGTGGCAGCGGCCAGAGTATTTTTGTCCCAGCGATTACATGTTTTATCTACAATAAGCTGCTGAGGTTGTTATTGGAATAATCAGGCTAATCCAAACATTCAATAATGTTATCTGAGGGGCTTAAATGGTACAGAAATTAGGAGAATTAATTCCTCTTAAGTAAAGCAGCCAGTCGAATCCAGTGATTCTTTGTTTCGAGCATAGTTAAAATTAATTTCTCCCTGCTAGCCAGCCCTTTTTATTGCTTTTTTAAGGGGTATTAGATTTTTCTCACTTTTTTTACTGATGAAGTTTGGGTGTTTGGTCTGATGTTCCAAGTGATGGGGGAGAAAAACATTAGGAGAGTCTAAAAGAACATTAGGACAGTCTAAAAGAAATGGGGTTAGGCAGAGCTGTCAGTGGTGAGATGTGCTTTGCCTAAAGTTTGCTTAATTATTGTAAATGATTAAAGGGCATTTCTTCATTCTAATCCCTACACTGATGGTTTCCTCTTAGAAGTAAAAGCTAAACAGCAGACCCAGTGCAATTACCTTCAAATTAGGCTTCATGACCAAAAAGAAAATAGAAAAACTTCTCAGTTGTAGAATATTGTGAGGAGCTTGGAGTAGATATTTTCCTATGCAGTCCCACTGTTCCTGAAGTGGTCAGATACTAAATTTTTCATTGTAGTATAATCTTGCCCTGTTGAATCAAGTCAGAAGCTTAAAGAAGCTCCAACCCATGTCCCTCTGAGCAATTCCTGACCCCTGCAATTACATCTTCAAATGCTTGGGGAAAGAAAATAAACCACCCTAAAAAAATCTAGGAAGAGATGTTCAGGCTTCCCTGAAAGGAATGTGGATTCCATCAGTGTCCATTTGCATCAGTCAGTGGAGATGACCCCAAAAAAATGTTCTCAGAACTAATTGCTCAAGCGTCACTTATGGGATTAACTGCCCTTCTCCCTGGTGCTGCGTTACTACTGGGTAGGAGTTAGACCAGGGGATCTGCTCCTTGTGAGCACAGCCCATCCTTCAAGGAGTTCCTGGTGTCACCACAAGGAGGAAGGACATGTTGGTGGCATTTATAGTTGGAGACATGGAGGAGATTAGCATCTTGAGGGGCACCTTGTAATGGCCTGGAAAAAGCACAAGAACAGGCTTGAGTTAAGCAGGAGAATACGATGGGGAGAAATCCCAGCCCCCAGAGCTCTGTCCTGTGCCCTGCACTGAGAGTAGCTGAAGGAGCATCACTGCTCCTGGACACAATCTGCTACATGGGTCAGTTCCTCCTGAGCCACAGACCTTCCCGTGTGACAGTACCTCTTAAAATATCCCACCACAAAAGCATGAAAACACCATTATGGAAAATGTTTTAGGGACCCACAGCAGGTCTGTAGGGCCAGCAACCTGCAAATTCATGGGAGGATTGTCAAGTACGGTTTTATTGCCCATGCCACCAGGTACCCACCTCCTGCTTCATGGGGATTTTTCCTTCCTCTCCTTTTTGCCCTACCTCCTCCCAACTAAGAAATAGGAAAGGACATTCTTGGCCAGAATAATGCTAGAGATTTTCATGAGTAGCCCCTTGGACAACAGAGTAGCCCTAGAATTCCTTGTTTTTCACCTCTCCTTGCTTAACTTTTTTTTTTTAAATGAAGGAAGCTGAACATCAAGAAAGATCAGTCCTCGTGATCCACAACTAGTCTTAAAACATAAGAGCTGCCTACCAGGGCGAGAGATTTCTGTTCTGGTGTGGATAAGCTGGAGATTCCTTTAACAAGCCTGACTGCCGCCCTTTGGCCCTGTTAGGACATCCCATTGCCCTACACCCTCTGATTCCTTCTCTATTCAATAGAAGTCTTACATCTTCTCACACACAGATGCCTCTTTTTTTGTCCTTGAGCAGCTGCTTTGAGAACAGTCTGCAGCTACCCAGGCAAAGTCAGAAGACACTGAGAGGGAAAAATTTGGGCTAGTGTGGCTGTTTTGGAGAAGGAAGTGAGTTTGAGGGAATCCTCAGACAAGAGACAAATACAGTTATGTGACAGGCATCAGCCTGTCCCTGAGGTCCCGTGTACAGGTTAATGGAATAAATGACAGGGGAGAGTCTCTGCTTGAAGAGGTCTGTGGGTGAAGCCTCTGGGACCAACCCTCTCTCCCAGCTCATGGCACTGGTGCTCAACCATCTTGGGGTCCCAAGAGCAAGGCATGGTAGTGATTTCCCAAACTCTGCCTGGGTTTGTCCCCTGACTGGACCCTGAGGTAGGGACCTCCAAGCTGCCCCGTGGACAAAACCCTACAACAAAATGCCTACACAGATAACGAGGTGGTTTGATTTGCTTTGGCTCTAGAGGCAGCAGAATAGAAGATCTTTTTTAATTGATCTTCATGACCCATCCGGTCCCTGTGCACCACTTCTGAGGTACCAGCGAGGCAGCAGGAGGATCAATGGAGCAGCCTGACTTTTTAAAGCCAGGTCTATCCGCAGGCAAAGTTCGCAGAGGTTGAGGCCCCTCATCCTGCCTGTCTAACAAACCAGCTGAGAAGATGCTATCGCAGGCTTCAGCTGAGGTGTATTTCACAGCTGAGCACTTTTCTTCTGTCAGGTAAAAGGCTGGAAGACAGCAATGACTAAGCACAGCCTTCCACAGGAAGAGATGCCCAGACCTGCATGCAAAAGCTGCAGCTTGGTTTTTTTTTTTAATCTTCAAAAGTACCTTCAAGTGACAGAACCCGGTTGTTCCACACACGCACTCAGAGTTCAAGTGCTCTCAACCGATCCTGCTGAACACAGGAGCTTTATTTAACGTGGCCCCTATAAATGCTGCTTTCTCCTCAAAGGGCAGGATGGTGTAACCAGCCTCTTGCTAGTTGGACTTGTTTTTCAGACGAGCAGGTACTAACCCTCACAGTAGTGAGATTCCTTTTTATATAAAACCTGTGTTTTTGGAGAATGAGCTTCAACAATCCAACTGCAGCTGTTGAGGAAGAAAATAACCCAAAAAATCATTTATCTGAGCAAACAGGCAAACCAAATAAACCCACTGAGCTAGGGAACTGCAGAAAGAGACTAGCAGAGATAACAGGGGAAAGGTAGCAGAAGGAAAAGTGCCTGTTAAATAACTTCTTGCCAACGCAAGGAGGAGACCTGTGAGTGATTGTATGAATTAGGAGAATTGGCTGTGCGTGTTTGCACACATATGTGGAGCAGTAATGGGGACAGTGGTGAGGTCAGTTGACTTTCATGTCTGCTGGAACCTTAGGTGAAACAGCAAAACAAACAAGAGATGCAAATCAGGACTTTTATATTCCAAAAGAACCTGTTACTAGAGGATTTGAGCCTCCTGTGGGGTAATTCTGGCCGTAATTACCCAGGGACAGCAGTTGTGGTAGCGTCAGCACAAATATTACCTGCAGTAGGTCTTGAACAAACATGAAGCGAGAGGTGTAGGTGTTCTCCAGCAACCACATAACTCCAGTTAATAGATTTTTACTAGATGCCACTGGCACCCAGGGATTTGGAAGAACTTGTGTTTCGAATGCCCTCTAGTGACTGAGGAAATCCTGGCTCAGAACCATTCTGTGGTCCCAGAAGCCTGTGGAGCAGAGCTGCTAAGGTGGGAATGGGTGGCAAGAGGCAGTGCCACCCCACTGGAGGCATGGAGAAGGGCTGGGGCTCGGTTTGTGGTCCAAAATCTTATACCTTGCTTATAATGGGTTTTAATAGCTCGTTTCATGCTTGCAGTCATTAACGTCTTTGGAATGTGACTTGTCATAGAGGAGCATAAACTCTCCAACTGTCTCCTGGAGGGAGGAGGAGGGAAATGCTCAGGGCAGTGTTGGGAAGTGTCCAGCTGTGGTGTTTACTCCTACACCCCCTTATGTCATTTGCCTCGCGGCCATCCTCTCTGTATTTTGTACGGCTCCGATTTGAAGCTCATGCCAGGACATTAGCATTTGGGGGATAGGGGGCAAGAAACATTCCCAAGGAAAATTGCTCCTCTCTGCATTGTGCTTGCATGAATAAGCAGCCCCAGCCTGCTCACCACCCAGAGGATCCTCTCTGGAGGAGCTTTTCTCCAAGCTCAGGCACATTCTCAAAGCTTTGCAGAGCTGGCTCTATCCTCTGCAGCAGCTGCAAAATGAGTCTTTATGTCTTTAATAATTAATAGCAGTGATAAAAGTCAAAAAGCTGCCTCCACTTTAATGTAGGACCTCATGTGCTTCAATGAAGTTTATAAACTGTTTGTAAACTTTTAGTAAAAAGTTTGTGAACTTCAGTAAAGTTTGTAACACAGTCTGGAAGCTGAACTCTGCTGTTCTATTGACTGTTTTGATCCGACACTGATCTTAGTGTGGCAGCCAGCCCCAAGGTGTGTTAGCACATTCTGTTTGTGAACACGGCTACAGGCGAGATAATACCTGACTTGGAGAAAAGAAGCAAAGCCAAAACAATGCCGTGAGATCAAAGTGAACTCTCTGCTGATTCTCCTTTCACAGAGCATTTCCTTCTTTTCCTCTCTTATTTTCCTAGATGTTTCAGCTCATGGAAGTCATCCTTAGATTTTTATTGGTTTTCTTGGAGAAAGGTGAAGTGGAAAATATTTGACACAAGTGGGCCCAGAAAGGGAGCTGAGGTCTGAGGAGAATATTCCTGCTTTGATCAATATCAGTCATTCCACTGAATTTGCTTTGCATACAGGAGCTGCAGCTGTGAAGCCCTGGCAGAAGCAGCTCTGCAGGTCAGGCATGAATGGCATCTGCAGTGGCTCCAAAGAGGATAATTTCAACAAGGGTTTGGATTTCATTTCTTTCAGATCCCATCTGGCAGCACCAATGATGTGGAGTTTGAAGGACACTTCATTGCCCAGCTGTGCCTGACCCTTGTCAAAGCAGATTTATCCATCCAAGTGGCAATTCCCAGCAGTGGTGACCAAACCAGTGGATGCTATGTGAATGTCACGCACTAGCCATCAGTGGTCCATCTTGATTGCATTGGAAGAATGGAACTAGCAAAGTAGGTAACCACGTACATTTATAAGGTAAAAGGAACTGGTGGTCCTTTGAGCTGCTCTGCTGGATTGACTGCGGGAAGTCAGAGCTGTTCTATCTCTGCTATTGCCCTGGCACTGAGGCAAATCATCCTACTTCTAAGGGTGCGTCAGTCCTATTCTAAAAACATCTATAACATAACAACTTCTGGAGATAACATGGAAATCCACTGAGGGGGAGAGTAGTATCCAAACGCTAAAGGACTCAATGATCCAGGAGTCTTTTCCAACCAGAGTGATTCTGTGACATTATGATCATATGGTGATACAGATTTGATGATTTTAAAGGTCTTTTCCCACTTAAATGATTCTACGTGGACAGGACTTAGACTGATGCCTTGGTTGAAACCTGTCATTGGTCATGGGCTCATCTGCTCAAAAGATTGTGATGGCTAAATACCAAACACTTCAAGGGTGCATGAGAGCTTTCATATAACCTGCAGCCCGAGAAGCTAATAACTGCAGTAAGATTCAAATAAGGAAGATGTTGCTGGATGCAGGGATCTGGTCAAACTTCTAGGAGAGAGCATGGTAAAACTCAGTTACATTGGCTGTTAATTAGTAAGTGCATGGTTAACTCCAGCTGCAAACTGATGACCATGGAGTACCAACTGTAGCTCACGTGTGGGTCTGGAGCAGCACCCAGTGCAGGTGACTCACATCTACATGAGTAGAGTAGCCTTTATAGAAGAGTGGATGGGGCTAGCAGAAGACCAGCTCTAAGGTGCTCTGCCTGGGAAATCTGGGCTGGACTGCCCTTGGTGAGACTTGTTGGAAGAAGCTCTTGCCCCTCAGCGTTCTGATGGGTCCTGTGTTGCAGCTCTTCAGATCTGAAGGATCAGAAAGGTTGGTGGCACATTTGTTTTGTTTTGACCAAAGGGTGCTGGTTGACTTAGGCTGTGAGAAGATGTTATTGTGCTGTGAATGGGAAACTGAGCCTTGAGGAGATGTACTCGGGAAAGTAAGCTGCAGAGACAGTGCTAATGGAAGTGACTGCTGGAAGCCTTGTATGTGGCAGGGATGCTTTTGTGGTTTCACCCATACATCCACAGGCCCGTATCTGCGTGTTGGGGCTGATGACTGCAGCCAACTCTAGTTTGTGATGAACTGGTAGAGTTATTTGTCTCCTGCTAAGCTGAAACATCAGTTTCTTCCTGAACAAAGCTGTGAGTTCTGTGTCTGTGGGGAATGCAGGAGACTCTCAATGCATAGAGATCCTGTAGCTTAAACACACAAGCTCGTGTTTAGACTAGCATTGGGAGTCCTTTTCAGTCCCTATCACTTACAGGTTTGACCAAAGTACATTGCAAGGCAAAGCTGTTCCACTCAGCTTCAACTTAAGAAAACCCCACAACCCCCAATACTCAGTCACACAGTTGATCTCATGGTTGTTTTCTAGAATCTCACTCTTTCCCTGACTATCATGGTGAGGTTTTGATCCCCTTGTGAAATTCTAGTTTGCTAGCAACTGCCTTGTGTCTCTTACACCTTCTTGCTCAGATACACTTTATTTCAGCATTCACTTTAATTGCAGTCTGAGGTTACCTGACAATTGTTGCCTGACTTGTCCTGGCACCTACACAGAAGCCCCACCTAGGGCTGAGGCATGAGAGAAAATAGGGTATAACCTGATTCCATTGTGATGGGCTCATGTGAAAATGCTGCTGCTATCTTGCAAGCTTTGACAAAACACGAGCTCCCTGAAGGGGAAAGTCAGGTTTTCTGCTCTTCTTTGGAGCAACATAGGGAAAATAACACCTGGCTCCAGGCTTTTAGGGGTAAAGAAGTCCACAACTCTTGTGTAAGCTCATAGCATAGTCAGTGAGACTGGCTATTTGAAAGAGTCTAAACATCTCCAATGCTACACTGGCCCTTCAGATCTACTCACTGGTCACCCGTGGGTAGGTTTTGATGCTTTTCGTGCTGGGTAGGAGAAAGAGAAAGTTCAGGAAATGTTATTGCCTCATGCACTATCTTAATACCCATCTACCACCCACTTGTGCATATCTAATGCACTATCTACCACCTTGTAGAACTTGATATTGCACCATAACAGCAGTTTAGAAGAAGAGAAATGACTTCTCATGTCATGAGTAGTCCTAAGCCTCCTTGCTCTGTCAGCCCCGGGTTAGAAGTGTTCCCTTTTTTCACCTTTTATGGATTTATACTCGTGATTACAAGAGTGAGCTGTCCTGATTTGTTTTGTATCATGTCTGGAAAGTAAAGGCTTCAGTTTTTTCTCCTCGACTCACAGAATCTCCTTGGTTGGAAGAGACCAAAAGACACTGCCAGATCACCCCTAAACCCTGTCCCTTGCTTATCACTTGGGTCACTTGAGGTCACTGGGGTGTTCCCTAGACCTCAACTGGTTGCAGCAGGGTAGCATCTGAACAGCTGAAGCAATGCTCTAGACCATCAGCAAAACCAGGCTGTGCAAACTAACCTTTGTGCTGTGGGCCTTGCTTTTTGTGCTTGCAGCTGCCTGCATAAACCGTAGAGGCCAGTGGTTCCAAAGTGAAGCCTAACACTTAATTCTAGGTAGCAGTTTGGTGCAAAAGGCTTGGCAGGTGATGAGTTAATAACATCTCTTAATCTGTTTCAGCAATTTCAAAAACTGTCAGCAGCTGAAAAGGTGCTCCCGTTGTGAAGTAGCTGCTTTAAGGATGCTTAATCTCTTTGTGAAGAGCTTTTGAGATCTACTGATGAAAGTGAGGTGGTATTTCTATTGTTGTTGTTGCTGCGTTGTAAAATCTGGGCGTACGCTGCAAAATATTTTCTATGGGTGCTCATTTGAATCTGGATTTTTCAACAGGCTGCTCCAGCCAGCTTGTGGTTCTTTCAAGCTTTATTGCACGTGTTTTGAAGGCGAGCTTGTAGGGTATGCTCTTTAAGGGTGGGTTCTGAGAGCTGAGGTGGCTTTCGCTGGCAGGGCGCAACAGTGCCCTGCAAAATGTGACAGAGGGGAGGAAAACAGGTCCTTCATACAGTGCAAAATGTGACAGAGCAGAGGAAAATCACTCTTTATACAGTAACCAACAGGGGCAGACTAAACTCATCTGCTGAGCTTTGTGCTCAAAAACAAACCCCAAGCATCTCTCCTGGGTTAAAGGTGGGTGTGTGTCAGTAGTTCTTGGGTTGCTCCACTGATGGTCCATGGGTGTTGTCCCTCCTGGAGCAGAGCTCCTACGAGATGTCTTGGGGTCCTCACTGCCTTTTTTGCTTGGTATGACTGGGGAAGAGAATCCCTGTGTGTTCAGCAAGTCCTGTACATGCCAACAGGGGAGAACATCATAATTAGCCACACCACACATTTCAAGTCTTTGGCTCTTTAGGCAACAAAGTCAGTGTGAAGAAACCACAAGGGTTTGGTCAGACCCAAATAGCTGTGTTTACTCACTGTGCACAAATGTAGGAGGCTTTAGAAACCTGCTCTGAGGAGTTGGCTGAGTTCTGGCAACGAGCTGGTGGAGTATGTGAGTCAGAGTGTTGTGTATGGGGCTTTTTTAGTGGTGGTTTTGAAATCCATAACAGGACACCAAAATAATTTAGTCCCATTTGGAAGCGCTCTTATGTCTCCAGAATGGTGCAGATCATCCTCCTTGTGAGCATCCAGAGGAGTTTGGCTTCTACTCCTCACTAGAAATGGTTGCTCTGCTCTTTGTCTGGTAGGACATATCCACAGCAATAGACACTCTACCCCACTTTGAGAATTACTTCCTGAGCTCTTCTCTTTCTGTCCATGGAGGCTTTTGATGGTGAAAAGTCAAAGTCCTTCTAGTCCAAATGAGAACAAAGTGAAGAGGCTGCCTTGCTCTCTGTGGCTTCTCTGGGCTGTGGCTGACTGTGTGAAAGAGCCTCATACTGTCCAAGGCTGTTAATGCAAGGGGAGGCAGAGATATGCTAGTAAAGGTTTAAAGATTTAGTCATAAAGAGTGGTGGTGGGCAAATGCTCCATAAAGAAGCATCAACACCAAGTGGCTAGTCTCTGCTACAGTGACAAGGTGTTGTGCAGCAGCAGGTTCTGCACCTGCCTGGTTTGTTTCAGCAGCAAGCACTGGAGCATTCTCCTCCAGTGATCTCCCCCTCCACCCAAGACTGGAGGGAGCAGTTCATGTTTACCATGTTGTCACGGAACCAGAAACCCCTTTGGGCAGATAGTTGTCATATTTGCCTGTTTGGACAAATGCAGAAGAGCTGGTTGTTGTCTGGGGGTGCACAACACTGTGCAGGGGCTTACATGGGTCTGTGCTCCCAGTGCCAGGGGTTCATTTCAGAAAGATAATCTTTTCACACCACTTTCTTTCTGGCACTGGCTTCTGTCTACCTGACCCTTCTGACACACTCTACAATTTTGCCCCTCCTGCCCCTGATTCCATCAAACAGCCCATTTGCTCCATAGTGCTGGTCAGTGTTGGGATGTTGATAAGAATGAGGAAAGCAGCTGATGCTGCATCTGATTTGGCTTTTTTACAGCTACAGCAGTTCTGTCTTCTGGCAGATTTCATCACCCAATTTGCCCTTCCTCTTCTCTAATCTGCTTTTCCTGCTCCCTTATCTCCCACTTCCCCAGCATGGAGCACCCCCATGTTTCAGTCTGTTGACCTGCACCCTCTGCACTGCTCCGGACTGCAGGAACAACTTCTCGTTCCTAAGATGCTTGAAGTCACAGTTCCTAGAAGCTGAGGGTGAGGTCAGACAGAAGAGTGAGGCCGGTGTTGTCCCTGGCTGCTAGTGCAGGACTGTTTCCCATCCCTCCCGGCTCTCACAGAATCATCAATGTCGGAAAAGACCTTCAAGACAATCAAAGTCCAAATGTCCACCCTACAATCTTTAACCACTAAACCATCTCCCAAAATACAGTGTCTACCTGTTTTTTGAACACCTCCAGGGATGGTGCCTCCACTCACTCCCTGGGCAGCCTGTTCCAGTGATTTTTCACAATGTTGAGTGTCTGCTCTAGCAGAACCAAATGGCAGAGGCAGCCGGTAGGAGAACAAAGGGCTTTATTGCCCGTCCCTGGCAAACTCCTGAAGGCAATTGGCCACCACCCTTGCAGCATTCCCAAAGGGTTATAGGACAATAAAATAAGGTTGGTTATTAAAGGACTCAAGTCATGCCCTGATCTCTTTTTTTTCTACTCGAGAGCTTGCCTTGAATGGTCCATAATCTTCTGTTTATCAGCTATTGCTAAAGTTCATGTATTTATAGCCACGACAAATAACCCTCGTGTACACTCCTCCAGTGATTTATTGTGCAATTGTTTTGCATTTCTAAAATGTAAAACAAACCATCAAAGAAAGACACCATGCAAGAGATTAGCTTTTAAGAAACAAGCAGAGGAGAATAATCCCTTGAAACGGACAATGCAGAACATGAACCAGCTGCTTGTACATTGCGATAAGGTTCAAACTAAGAAGCTTCAGTTCTGGTAAGCTCTCCAGGAGGGGTGCAAGCTGATGTTGTGGAACTGATAATGATTGCGCCACTTCATCACAATGTCACTTAGCTCTCCAATAGTCCATGGTCCTGCTGTGAAGACTGGGCTGTTGCTGGGCAGCTCTGGAGCCTGTGTCCTTTGTTGAACTGATGATGCACAAAGTAGCTCATGCAGCCTCATCCTGCTTCCATCACGGTACAGTTTATGTGTGATGTCAATGGTTGTGTTTGTATCTAGTTTCCAGTTCTCCATGCTAGAAGCCAGATGAAAGCCCTACAGGACATGCTTTGGCCCACCCTTGCTCTTGTGAACAGAGTCAGTCCCTCACAATCCAGGAATCTTGCACTGGAAGTGTCTGAGTTAAACAAACGTGTTGCCTTCCATTAACGTGGCTGTCATCAAGCTCCAGCTCGGCGAGAGCTCAAACAATATGCAGAGCTCCAGCGTTACTGGAAACTTGCGAAGGGAGCTGCTGCTTGGTCTCTCTGTTTGGTGCCAATTGTTTAGGAAAGAAAACTCTTCTGAAAAAGGAAACTGGGAGCATTTCTCCATCCCCACCGCTGCGGCAATAACAGGAAGTGAAATTCAGATCTGCAGAGCCTGGCAGATAAGAGCTGAATGGCAGGTTGTGTTTTACAGCTGAGGGCGAGTGACCCCAGCGAAAACCCACCCACTTGCCTGTCTAATTCTCAATGACCTGAGCCACCAGTTACCTGGGACTGGTGCAGGCACCAGGATGGATCTCCTCAGGGAGGGGAGACCTCTGTGAACTAACAAAGCGGCTCTGAGCAGTCCAGTTCACTGTTGTGGGTTGACAGCTGACATAAGGTGACCCAGCCAGGGAAGGCAAGAATAGCTCTAGGTGGGAAGCTGTGCCTCCCCCAGGGGTTTCTCCAGCTGATGGTCTGTTGCTTTTTTGAGAAAATGTCTCTTGATCAGAGGAGGGAAATTTTCAGCTGCATGAATTGTTGTAATCCAGGGTAATCTGTCGGCTCGCTGCCTTCACAAGAAGGTCAGCTGGTGGTAGTCTTCCCTAAAAACTAAAACCCCAGGCATTTGAAACAACTGAAGTGCTTGTGTCTTCTGCCAAGCATGGGCTTGAGTCACAGAATACATAGAATCACAGAGTGGTTGGGTTGGAAGGGACTTTCAAAGCTCATCCAGTCCAGTCCCCTGCAGGGAACAGAGACATCATCAACCAAGTCAGGTTGCCCACTCCAGGTGGTTACCTACTTATTTCTGGGGCCATAATCATGGACATAGCCTTGAACAAGGCTTCTGCAAATGAGGACCTGTAGGAACTTGGGATTCCTGCCCCAAATAATCTACTATTTAAGAAAGAACATACTTCTCTCGTGTATGTGTCTCGCCCAAAGGTTCAATCACGCAGAGTGTTTTGAAGGGGTGAAATTAAGCTCGAAACAGTGCTGCCTTGTGAAACCATCAGCTGCTGTTGCCTTTAGGCTCGGCTGCATTGCAGACGTGTTTGCTGGCTTGAGAGCTTTGAACCTGTTTGTCTGTCTTGACGCAGCAGAAAAGCACGGCATACTGGGCTGGAGTTTTATCTGAGGGTGGTAGAGTACTTTGAATAGCATCTGCCAAGGTGGGATTCCTGACTGGATGAATTGCACTGCTGCTTAAAACACACAGAAAGAAAACTTGTCTTATTTAGAATGGTCTGAGTGGTTGTGTGTGAGTGAATGTTATACAGGGGTGTGTACGTGGACTGACAGCTACGCATCCCTGTCCTTGACACACTACTCTGTCCGCTTGCCACTTCTCCCAGTTTCTCTACCTTTCATTCACCACCACGGGATAAAATGATTTTTTTAATTACTGTCTCATGAACTACAGGAAAAAAGCTCCAATTTAATGTCCTAAAGCAATGAGCTGCTTTATAGCTAATGTTTCATCATTGCCCTCTTAGCTCTCCAATAGCCCATGGTCCTGCCACAAAGACTAGGCGGTTGCTGGGCAGCTCTGGTCCCTTGTTGACCTGGTGTTGCTCTAGGCAGCCCGTGCAGCCTCATCCAGCTTCCATCGTGGTAAGGAAAGGGGCTGCATTGGGGATTTTATGTGTGGTGTCAATGGTTGTGTCCACTTTTGGAACACCAGGAAGCTGAGCTGCCGTTAGGATACCATAGGAAAGTCATGGAAGTTGTGGTCCTCTCTCCCAAGGTCTTGGGAGGCACTTAGACTGGGTCTGTCCCAACAGTGTCTGCTGTGCAAGCAGATATTTTCTTATGAATTGAACTTTGCTTGATATTTGGGTCACTAGAGCTCTATTCAGGTGCTTGTTGCTGTGTCACACATCTGAGCAATTCCCATCATGTCTTACCTACTGCTCAGCCGTTTAATCACTGGTACTTTTTAAAGCTAACTGGGAAATGTCATCTTTAACTAACTTGTGGGAAGTATCTGGGCTGGGATCACTGTGGAAGGCAACTGCAGTGCATGTTTGGCATCTTCAGTGTTTGTGTTTATTGCTTGTGTATGGAAAGAGCAAAAGTCTGCTACAAACTGAGCACAGAAATGTGTCCTAGGTGGGCTTGCAGAGGTTTTCACAGATTCTAGAGACAAATAAGTCTCTAGAATCTGCAAGAAGAGAAGAAATAAACCCAGATCCTCAGCGCACAACTTCAGGGCAATGACTCCCAAAGATGATGAAGGATCTCCTTGATGAGGAAAAGCTGAGGGAGCTGGGTCTCTTTAGCTTGGGAAAAAGGAGACTGAGGGGTGACCACATGAATGCTGATAAATATACAAAGGGTTGGTGTTGGGGGATGGAGCCAGGCTCTGCTCAGTGGCATCCAATGATAGGACAAGGGGCAATGGGTGTGAACTGGAACACAGGAGGTTCCACATCAAAATGAGAAGGAACTTTTTCACAGTGAGGGTGACAGAGCACTGGAATAGGCTGCCCAGGGAGGTTGTGGAGTCTCCTTCTCTTAGAGACATTTAAAACCCACGTGGTCATGTTCTTGTGTGACTTGGTCTAGGTGATTCTGCTGTGGCAGGGCAATTGAACTAGATGATCTTTTGAGGTCCCTTCCAATCCCTGATGTTCTGTGATCTCTGCTAGTGAATTTTTCTTGTAGAGTAACCAGCTGCTCCTCAACGAGGTGCATGCTCCTTGCTGTCTGCTCCTCCAGATGGTACCTTCTCTGAGACCAGCTCACTTAAACTGGCTTTCACAGAGCTGGAACTGAGTCAGCACTTCTGTGGTGAAGCACAACCCACTTACCACAGGGCTGAGAATCCTCAGCCAAAAGAAATCCAGGTGTTGACAAGGCTGGAGAACACTCGTGCAAGTAACGAGCACCTCTGCAAAAACAATTCTTGAGGAATAAATCACTGGAAGCTTTTGTGATGCCCTGTTTAATAGAGAAGAGAGAGGATTAAGTGAGCAATGGGAAGCACCGTGTAAGAATTTCCCCCAGAGCACTGTGGGCAAGGGAATGAAGCAGCACATATGCTGCTCCTTATACAGCTGCAAATGCTTTCTTATAAAACACATTTTCCTGACCCATTTGCAGTCCCGGGAGAGAAATCCTTTCTCTGCATAGGCTACATTAGGATTTTTATTTGAACCATAGAACATCGGTGACAAAAAACAAAATGATTTAACTGCAGCTGAATTAATTAATGGTATTATTAACTATTTCTAGTTCATAGCTACTAACTACATCAAATACTTTTAAAAGCAGTTAACTGGCAAAAACAAGCAGATTGCTTTAATAGGGAAAGCTCGACAGAGATTAAGTTATCAAAAGCACAATGATGTTTGGAAAAACTCCCTGAGAATGGCAGTAACTTTCTGCCACGTAAGTATGGTTCTGCTGAGCTGCAGGAGATGATAATCGGGAGTAAATCATCCCCTCCCTTTCCAGACAAGCCCTTTTCACTGCCAAAAAGAGAAATCTGCACCGCTGACAGGGGAAAATAATTGCTCTGCGAAACTCTGGGTAGCGGCTTGTCTGCAGATATCTACTTCAAATTGCTCTGTCGAAGAAGAGCCCTGCTAACATCTCCTTAATTAATGGCCATTAGTGCTGATAGTGCCAAAACAAACAAACAGCTGATTATTTTAAATTATTTTTCTGTATTCCCAGGGCAGCAGTGCTGTTACCGCTGTGGTATGTGCAAGGTCCCAAAGGTGTGGGAATGAACTTGAGACTGTAACTGGCACTTGGTGGGAAAAGGAAGGGGGAAAGACTCTTGAATTCTTTTCCCAGCCTCTAAAATGCTGTGGAAATATGGCTAATTCTCTATGAGACTAATGTGATAGGAGCATGGCAAAGGCTCAGCTCGCAAACAGCATCACAGGCACATGGCCCAGCCCTCGAGAAAAGGCTGGTGTGTGTTTGCCGAGCAGCAGGGGCTGTCCAGCTTGTCTGTCCCTTGTGCATCAGCAGCTCCAGTTCTCTATTGAGGAATTCTGTGGGGTTTCACAGAATCACAGAACATGGGTGATTGGAAGGGCCCTGGAAATATCGTCTAGTCCAATCCCCCTGCCAGAGCAGGATCACCTGGACCAAGTCACACAGGAACATGTCCAGGTGGGTTTTAAACATCTCCAGAGAAGGAGACTC
>JAOXOE010000343.1:3724947-3737728 GCA_028565055.1 Phoeniculus purpureus | reverse complement strand
GCAGAGCCTGGCTCCATCCTCCTGACACCCACCCTTCACATATTTATAGACATTAATGAGGTCACCCCTCAGTCTTCGTTTCTCCAAGCTAAGGAGACATTATTATATATTAATTCTGTTATTGGGTTATTATGTTGTTGTTATTACCACTACATATTCCTTAGAAATAACTACATATATGATGGAAATGAAGGCAGAGAGTTTTAATAGAATTGCCCAGGAGACTGAACCTGGTTTTTATTGTATTTTAATCATTATTTTATTTATTATAATTTTGCATATGTTTTTATATTGAATTTATTACTGTTTATTGGTTTTTAAATATCTAAATTTTAACTGTGTAAGCAAGAAAAAAAAGGGTTCACTCTCTTTCATTTAGGTAGTTGATCTATAGTGAACTACTGTATCTCTGGAAGCAGCTACCGGCTCTGGAAGAACAATAGTCTGAAGGAAAAGCTGATCTTATTTTAATCACTGGTTCTTCAGCTCACCTTCATAATTAGAAGGAAGGGCCACTCAGCAGTGCTCGGGTGGAATGCACAGGAAACATATGATTAAATGGAGGTTCCAAGTTCAGCATTTCTTCCCCAAAAAGCAAAACAAGAATCAGGTGCAAAGTGTTTTCCTTAAAGTCAAGGGGCATTGAAGGATGAGGTTAATCAATAATGGCCCACTTGATAACTGAAGACAAAGGATGGAACAATAGCCAGTTAAAGCCAACTGGGCTCTTGCTGTTGCTTTCAACAGAGCTCGATTTCAACCCTCTGTTTTCACACAGGGTCTTCTCCACAGATTTCATGTGACTTTCATGGTGAGGTGAGTTGCAGAGAACTTCATGAATAAGGAAAACAAATACAGCTTGAGTTTTCTCTCCAGTGCCAGCTCTATTGACCAGCCTGAACTAGAAGCTTCTCCCTATCCTGTTGTGCATCCTACTGCTTGGTAACCTCAGACAAATGCTTTTAACAGAGTTCTGGTGATTAAATTCTCCTTAACGTGTTGTAAATCCCTGGAAGTGGAGGATGATGTTTTCCTGGAGAGAATAGGCTTGTTTTTCCCTTTTAAATAGAACCATTCTCTAGTAACCGAGTCGATCTGGCTACTGGCAAGCGGATCTCTGCAAGTGCATGTGTTAGGAATGCTTGGATTCAGGGAAATCTAAGGTGTGTCTTATCTAGCTTATGTCAGTATCCAACTTGTACAAAGATGACAATCTGAGGAGCATTTTCATCCATATTACTGTTGCTATTGTAGGAAATCTTCTGCTCACATCTCCAATTCATTTGTTATTCCCTCACCACCCAATGAAAGGTTTATCCCTGGTAGGAATTCAGCAGATTAAGGGGAGAACACACTGCATTGAACAGGCAGCTCTGCTTTCATCACACTGCGAACTAGGAAACCACAATAAGATTGAGAGTTCCCAGGAAATTCTTCGTTCTCCAGCCAATGATTTCCACACCTTTGTGGCAGTCTCACCAACCTGTTTCACCCTAGAATTCCAAATCAAGTAAAATCTGCAAGGTGGATGCACTGAAGACTTGATATGGAGCCATTCACTGCTCTCTTTTCAGAAATTATGGTGAGCAAGCTCTTGTCTCACGTTCACTTGTGTTTGGATTGTAGCTTAAAGTATCATCAGAAAAACAAGCTGTTTGCTAAAGTGAATTTTAGAATCCACACTATGAAATCCAACAGAGTCAGAAGAGGTTCTCTGGAATCTGGCAGATGTTCAGGCCTGGGATATTTTTCTTTCCCTACTAAAAGGAATAAAATGTGTGGTCTCAGTTTTAACCTGTGGAAAATTACAGTTGGACCATGATAATAGTCCCTGATGGCAAAGTATTGGTAGGAAATCACGTACTAGATTCCTTACCCAACTCTGTTCAAAACCAGTTCAGGATGGGAAGCACAAATCCTCTGAACAATTAATTTAGGCATTTGACAGATCACATCTCTAGAGAGATCCAGAAAAAACCCTCAAAGTTTATTTAACTCAATCATAGACTCCTTTAGGTTGGAAAAGACCTTGGAGATTGAGTCCAGCCGCTAACTCTACCAGGGCCACCACTAACCCTTGTCTTTAAGCTCCAGATCTACATGTGCACCAATAAGCAAATAAAATATTGAGAAAGGAGGTGCAGCTGCGAGTGCCACAATCCCCACTGTTGAAGACCAGCCATCGCTGCACCTGCACCAGTACAACCCTCCCTCTTCTCATGTTATGAATGGAGTCTAAAATCTGTCCTCCTGAGCGGAGAAAGTAAGATGGGGAAATGGGGAGGAAGGGCAGGAAAAGCAGCAGCACAATGTGATGCTCTGGAAAGGCAGGATCGCCTCCAGGTTTCCCCAGTGATATTGTGCCTTGTGCTGGAGCAGCAACACGGCCACGCTGCTGGAGGCTCTGGGGAATTACCCTGGTATTTCATGTGTTGTTATGAAAACAGTGAGTTTGTCTGCAGCAGGAATCGTTTCTTCCCAAACAGTTACCAGAATCCTATTGTTGTTCTCCTCCTTGTTGACCTTTTTGCTGGTTTGGAGATTGTAATAATGATTTTCCCGGCTTCGCTATCTTGAATTTGTTTGATTTATATTGTGCCAGGAATCCAGAGGGGGAAAAGGCAGCCCAGTGCAGGCAGAAGTTCTGCTAAATGGACGATTTTAGAGAAGTTATTTTTTTGAATGGAACTGTGATGGGAAGAGCAACATTTTTCTAGCTTTAGGCATTTTAGTTGCATGTGGCCAGTAGGGGCCATTTTCAGCTTCAGTCTTATGCTGCATCTACACAGGGTGACCCAATGTGGGTGTTTTGAATTACATTAAAGCAAATGCTACTGTATTTTAGAGTGTAAAGGCTCTCAAAAAAAATCTCATAATGATTTTCACATCTATACCTTTGCTGATCAATTACTTCCTCTTTTAGGTTGGCTTTTTCCTGAGGGGTTTTTAGTGGGATTTCTCCTTCAGTTACCCCCCTAAAATATTCTGAAGTGAGAAGGAAAGTCCTCAAAGAGCAGGTCTCAAGTCTGCTTTGGTCAGCTACAGGCTTAGCTCCAAGTCCTCTTTGCAGCGCTTCTGCGTGAAGCTTCTCCTTGATATCCCACGTGCATAAGGGTCGGGTAGGTCTGGCTCAGGTCATGCTTCACCTTATTTGTGTCATGGGGGACAACAGCAAGGCAAAATAATTGCCAGTTCTGTGCTCCTGTGTCTTCAGAGTTCAATTTCTTAGGTGCCCGAGTCTGTCACAGCCTTGTCATCACGATACTCCTGCTGCGTTTCTACATCCCGATGATTCGGATCCTGCACATTACTTTTCCTTTAACACTTATGGCTGTGTTTAAAGAAACAGATAGACAAGAAACAACAGAAGAATACTAATTTTTTTGGTTTAGTTTGTGTGCGAGGCTGTATGTTAGCTGTGCTCCCCAACACTCACTTTTTAATTGACATTTCTTATCTGCAAGGACGTACTTGCCCTACAACAAGGGCAGCGTGCCATAAGCGACACATGAAAGTCCTACAAGGACATGATAATTTTAATTATTAAATATATAGGTATATATAAAGCACTGCTAAGAACATGGTCTCCATTTCAGGGGTACAAATAAAGACCATCCTACACCCAGCTGTCCCAAGAGATCTTGCAATCCATGGAGCAGAGGCATCATTTCCATTTACACCTATTTCTGTAAACCAAATCCAGTCTCTTTTTGGAATGTTGCTGTCATGAATCCTGTGCCCATAGATTCTATAAGAGGGACTTGATGAGCTCTACCAAGAACTTTTAGTTTATTACCAAAGGTGCCAGCTCCCATTAGCCTCTCTTTTTCCATGGGATTATCCATGTGGATTTTTTCAGCAGCAGATTTTGGCATAAGGCAGGGAAATGGTTGAAGAGGAATGAGGTGCTGCTGCAGTTCAGTGGAAGAGTCCAAGCTCCACGTGAAGAGACCACAGATCTGCATGCTCACTCACTTATTAGTTCACACCTTTTTGCTCAGCAGCAACATGCTTGCTGGTGGAAGTGACTCAACCAATATCGACCTGGGAAACATCAAAACCTAGACAGAGTTGAAATATTGCTAAAACAGAGAGAGAGAACCAGGAAAATGAGCCCAATGCTGGAACAGGTCTAGCATGCAGGTCTTCCTCCCTCTGCCTTGCCCTCCTCTGGATTGCCTGGAGCCCACACTGATCTTGGGGTATTCACTCCAGACTCCTGAAACTTAAGTTTGTGCACTGCAAGGTGAGAAGAGGTTTAGACTGGATGGAGCTGTGGCTCATCCCAAGGCACAGAAAATATCCCCACTTCTCCATGACTCTGGCCTTGAGAAAAATCCAACTCTCAAGGATGATCTTGCAGTCAGCAGCTTGGGCAAAACACCTGGATCTCTCCTGGAAGACATTGACCCAGCTAGACCTTGTCTGGTAAATGAAGACACTAAACCAAACGCTGCTCTTCTTCATGGCCTTTTGCTTGCTGCCCAAAATATTGTTGGAGCACAAGGCTGCTCTGTGACCACTGCCAGAAACAAATGTTCTGAGGGCTCTAGTAAGAGTTCTGTGATGATTCTTTTTCCACAGAAAGGTCTTCTGGTCTCCCTCACACTTTGCAGGGCAACTGTCAGGCAAGCGACTGCTTTGATTTTTCAGGGTTTTCGGCATTTATTTCCTGTGTGCCCACCAGCACATGGAGAAGGCATAAGCTGGTGATCTGCTTAAATACCAGGTGCCCCAAGAGGACAGAACTAGGGCTGAGGAAGCTTTTCCCAACACCTTTCGCTACCTTTCCGTGGGCTTTTGGTCCAGCAGTCCATGAGGTGAAGGAAAGCCTCTTGCTTGAGACTGCACAGGTGGGGAAGAGAAAGAAAGGGAAGCAAGCCCAGAGCCTTCAACCCAGCCTCTGGCTGATGTGTTCCTCCTCAGATGCCAACACTTAGTTTAGGAGCTGCTTAGCTGCACTATTTAAGGCAAGACTTATCTTTAGGTTGTGTGTTTGCATAGCACCTAACACAGAGAAGCCCTTCTCCTTGACTGCAGCTCGGAGCCGTTATCACAACACAAACAGTAAATAATAATCAGGTTAAAGACAGCCCTGAATTAAACCAGAGCCCTGTGTCTCCTGGAGGCCAGGGGATACGCAGTGCCAGCTCAGGCAATTGGCTCTCAAAACTGAAAGAGAACATTCCTCCGCAGTAAAATAAACACTATTCTTTTTCTCTTGAGCTCGATAAAGCATTGTGTGCCGCCGATAATTCCATATGCTTTGCTTGCTTGCAGAGGAAAGCACAAAGAACAACAATTCCCCAGATTTCTTCCTCAGACGTTGCATTATCAATAAATGCCTGTGATATCAGGCGGGTTCTTTAGCCCACACATCCGGCCAGTATCTTAATTACAGTAACTTCGTGTCCGAAAAAGCCAGTGCAGTCAAATACAGGGGACCTGTTTCCAACCCCTAACCTCTCAGAGCCCGGAAAGTCTTTCAGCATTCCTGCAAACTTACATAAGGGAGAGTGAGCAGATAACATTGTGTGCCTGCAGTTAAACATGCAGGATGCTTGTGCCCTCTTGCAGAAAGGAGTGAAAGAATGGCCTCTTAGGAAGTTGTTCTGAATTAGCAAATGGCCTTACAAGTGAAGAATTTGGAGTGCAAAACCAAGGGCCCCCTGGGACTGTCCAAATTGTCTTGTTGACTCTCCAAAGTGACTTCATTTCGCTTTCCTTTTTCCCCCCTTACAGTCTGTGGCAACCCAAACCCCACTGACCAAACACACAAAATACTCGATGTGGTCTTGGTGCACACTGGCAGCATCACATCGAGTGGGTGGAGGAAAGACCTGACTGCTGCTTAAGTGGAGAAGGAAAATCCTTTGACTCAAAATGTTCCCTTTAATTTGACTTTAGAATCAAGAACACAAGACCAGACAGTCTCATGTCCACCTCTAGGAAGGTGATGGGTGATGATCAATATTAGGCATCCAATGATAGGACAAAGTGCAACAGGTTTAAGTTGGAATATAAGAGGTTCCACATCAATATGAGAAGGATCTTCCTCATGGCGAGGGTGACAGAGCACCGGAATGGGCTGCCCAGGGGGGTTGCGGACTTGTCTTCTCTGGGGATGTTTAAAACCCACCTGGCCATGTTCCTGTGGGACTTGATCTAGGGGATCCTGCTGTGGCAGGCGGATTGGACTGGATGATCTTTCGAGGCCACTTCCATTCCCTAATATTCTGTGATTCTAGGTGATAGAGCCCCAGCCCTGGGTCTCTAGGAAGGTGTCACTACCACAACAGTGGAAGGGATCCTACTGGTGTCATTTTCAAAACACCTGAATTTTCAAAAGCCTTTTACAAGGTGAAACAGCAGAGGCTATTGAATAACTGGCCAGAGGGTTACAGTTAGCAGGAGCAAGTTGCTAGGGATGGGTGCTGTGCCTTAGAATCATCATGGCTAAAAAGGACCTCCAGGATCATCAAGACCAACTGTTATCCCAACATCTCCCTAACCCCTAGACCGTGGTCTCAAGTGCTACCTCTGTTCATTTTTTAAAAACCTCCAGGGATGGTGTCTCCACCTTCTCCCTGGGCAGCCTGTTCCACTGCCTGACCCGTAAATTTCTTCCTAATGTCTAATCTAAACCTCGCCTGATGCAACTTGAGGCTGTTTCCCCTCATCCTATCATTAGTAATTTGGGAGAAGAGACCAGCACCAGCCTCACTACAACTTTCTTTTAGGTAGCTGTAGAGAGTAATAAGGTCTCCTTTCATGCTCCTCTTCTCTAGACTAAATAACCCCAGTTCCCTCAGCTGCTCTTCACAGGGCCTGTCCTCTAGAGACTTCTCACCAGCCTCGCTGCCCTTCTCTAGCCCTGCTCCAGCCCCTCAATGCCCTGTGGTGCCCCAAACCAGACCCTGTACTCAAGATGCAGTCTCACAAATGCAGAGTGAAGGGGCACTATCACCTCCCTACTCCTGCTGGTTACCCAGTTCATGATCCAGGCCAGGATGCTGTTGGCGTTCTTGGCCACCTGGGCACCCTGCTGGCTCCTGTTCAGCTGGCTGTCAACCAACACTCCCAGGCCCTTTTCTTCCAGCCACTCTTCAGCCTTGATTGATAAAAAGGATAAGAAAAGACAGTGAACAGTAAAACATGCAAGTTTGCAGGTGATACTGAGCATTTCTCCTAGGCCATGTTTAGAAGGACCACACAAGTCTGCAGAAAGGCAGGTAGTTAAGTGAAGGGCTCATGCATCTTTAGAGAAATAAATCAAACCATTTCTTTGTGATGCTGAACTCGGGGAGCTCCAGCACAGGTTTGAGACATCAGCATCATCAGTGACAGTTCTTGGAGAGCACCTGCTCAGCACACAGCCAGAAGAGCCTGCAAAGCTCTGGCCAAGGGGATGGACAGCAGAGTGGAGACGAATCAGTGATTTTCATGGTTGTGGAGGATAAACAGCCTGTTGTCACTGTTTTACCTAAATCTTTTAGGCTGCTATAGAAAGCTCTGCTCTACCTCATGCTCCTGGTATGACTTTGGTGCTGGATTCACTGGGAGCAGCCAGAGCCATTTATTGCCAGGTGACTATTGTCTGCTTCCCTTCCTCCAGTTCCTTTGCTTCTGCTTGGTTGGCAGCAAGATCCTCCCAGCACTGGTTCTCTGTCAGCTTGCAGCCAGAACAGCTTCTTCAGAGTTATGTGAGTAGAAAATAAACCCAAAATGTATTATTTTGGAGGGAAAAGGGAGGTAGAGAGGCGTCAGCCTGCTGATGTGCAGCAACACCATTATGCAATATATGGCCTTGAGTCAAGGACTCTCTGGTGAAGAGCAGCGAGCACTCGAGTCAGTGTCCTTTTGGTTATGTTTTCTCTAAATTCCTTTTGGGATGTGTTAGCGCCACTGAATTTCCTGGGTATAAAAAGAGCAAAGTGAGATGGCACTGGGTGGTTAATTACTCTCAATTTAAGGATAAGGAATTCTTACCTGAGACATTTTCTGAAGGGGTCAGGGTGAACTGGTGGGTTTTCGTGAGTTAAGGATCTAATGATGCTTGAGCTGGGTAGAGGGAAGTGCTGCCTTCTGCACCTTGGACTTTTCCCTAGAGCTGTAGTTTTTGCAGTTCATTTTGTGATATCTCAGTCAACAGGCAGAGGTGTCGATGTGGTCAGATCACATCCTGATGTCAGAGCCTGATACTCAAATTCCAACAAAAGGAATTGTCCTGCTCGTTGTCTAGACAAAGTGGTTTTTGCAGTCGTGAGACACTGTTGAGACAGAAGGAAGTTCTCGAATGCAAATATGCCAGAACTTAGCAATAATCTTGGTTGGTCTAAAGTTAACATCAAGAGCTTCTCTGTTGTTATGATGGTTTAGAAGTGTATTAATGGTCTAATGTTGTTATTCCTATTTCTGAGGGTTGGACACCGCTGGGTGCTGTGTCAGCTGTTTAAAAACACAAAAGGGGGGTTTTTTCTGCCTAAAAGAGTCCAACACTTTACTCAAAGCCCTGCAAGCTGTGTGCCTGGCCCATGCACATGAATATAGGATGATATAGAAAATTAAAGGTACTGACTGCCAGACCAGCTCTGTCTGTTGGTAGGATGTATGTGACGCGAAAACTTACGGGTTGCATTAAATCATAGCTTCTTTACATTTCTGAAAGTCTAAGCAGGACTTCCAGTAGCTGAAATGAAGGAATTTGTGTCTTCCTGGCAGTTACTCTGATCTACCAGGTGTGTGTGGTCTCTTCCCCTTGCTGAGGTTGCCCTTTTGTTCTGACTTCTTTAGCCAAGAAGACAAACCTCAAGGCAGCTGGACAGCTTTAGCCTGTGAAATAGCCCACATTACTCACACAGCTACACTCCTCGCTGACCCCTAACAGTTCAGGAGCTATGATCATTAAGAGGCTCAAGCCTTAATCTTCTGTCTTCAAAGGCACTGGAGCTGCTCCAGTATGTGGCCTTTTGATTGTGGCTTTCCCTGAGTTTAGAAGCTCACTGTTGTCAGCTGGTCACGTCCACACTTTTACCTAGAAGCCAATAATGGCAAAATTAACACAAATTACAAGTATTGTCCTGGGGCTTTCATTACTCACTGATGCTCTGCTCTTCTCTTGGCACAAGCTCTCTCGAGTAGAGTGTTAAATAGCAGAACTGCTACCTAAGGGACAAAATGTTCTGATCCTGGGATGCGCAGCCCAAGGAAAATATGCCGGCCAAGGAGCCCTCTGGCTCAGCCTTATGCCTTTTGTGTCTTTACTCTGGCTTTGAGCATGCAACTGATGAACTACAGCTTCTTCACAGCACAGGGTTTAGGGGATTCTTCTTCTGTAATCTGCAGAGATGTTGGACTGGACCAAAGGATGGTGGTTATCTAGAGAAAATAGGGCCATTGGGTGATGCTCTCTGTAGATGCCTTTTTGTACTGTACTACCATGGTTTCACATAGGTATTCTTTTTTCCCATTTCTTGCTCTTTTAGGTTTGTGTTGGGTTTTTTGAGTTCTGTGCTCTGGGCAATAAACAAAGGGAGCAGTGGGACATGGTCATGGATGTGGGTGGATTCAAAGACACTGGTATTTATGGGTTGTGAAATATCGTTTGCTATTGCCCCAAGGTGCACGTGAGTATCTCTACATCATGCAGGGACCTGCTGTGTGTGAGAGCTCTGTACCACAGAATATTTTTCTCCCTAGGGACAGGCACATCTAAACTTTCTTCAGGCTCCCCTGGAGATGGGGATGCTCTTCCTCACTTCTGCTGCAGACACAGCAGCCATCGGGCATGGGGGTGACACAGCGATGGTTATTCTCTGGGACAAGTGGCTGAGTTACTAGCTTGCAAATTCTTAAATAAAAAAAAACAGGAGGTGAGAAGTGGATCACCACATAGCCAGGCTCTTCTCAGCATCATCTAATGACAGGGCAAGGGGCAATGGGTGTGAGCTGGAACATTGGAGGTTCCACATCAGTATGAGAAGGAACTTGTTCACAGTGAGGCTGACAGAGCACTGGAAGGGGCTGCCCAGGGGGGCTGTGGAGTCTCCTTCTCTGGAGACATTTAAGACCTGCCTGGATGTGTTCCTGTGCAACTTGGTCTAGGAGATCCTGCTGTGGCAGGAGGGTTGGACTAGACAACCAGAAGTCTAGACCACGGTGGCAGTGTGCTGCAGCAAGTGAGCCACAAGGGTCTCTGCAGGGTTTCTGTGGGCTCTTGCCTTGACTTGGTGGCACGACATTCCTTCATATCCTGTCCTCTCCTGCTGACCTTTCTTCCTTGTTTTCCATGTGACTGACAGCCCTGCAAAACACCCAGCGACAGGATAGTGTCGGATGGTGGGAGGAAACATTGTCATCGGTTTGGGGATATCATTATTGAAACAGCTTCAAGTTATCAACAGCTTCAAGGGGGGAAAAATGCTGATATTTGCTGTTTGCCTCGTGTCCTACTCCCCATTCATTAATCGGTTCCTTGACTCCTTGACCCACTTTCCTGCAATAATAGTTCTGTGGAAAATCTAATATTTCTTATCCTGATGTCTGCAGCCCAGGGGCTGAAGATTTTCAGTTCTGCTGGCTGGTGACCCCCTTCCACAACACTTGCAACAGTAGCTAGACAAGACCTTTGGAAACCATGTCCTAACCTTCCCTTTTTACTGACTTAACTTTGTTACCTAACACAGCTCCTAGAAGAACCAAAACACAATTGTGGGGAGATGATCTGATTGTACTGAACTCTGAGGGACCCCAGGGGTGATGTTGAGCCAGATCCCTTGTCTCTAGGGTCATCATCTGTATAAAACTTCACCAAAAGAGTTTTGACCATCATCCCCAAACCTGCCATTTATCTCATCAGAGTTTTTCCGTCTCTGTCTAATGTCTACCTCTATCTAGAGTTTTCTATCTAATTACCGCAGAGTTTTGCAAACACTCATTAATTACTTTCTCGGTGACCTGGTCTCTTTAATTTCTGTCCTCTCACTTGGTGCCATGGTAGCCTCTGATTTTAACAAGGCAGTTAGCAGCCTCACTTGAGCATTGCATAAACTGAGAGACTCGGGGACTGCATGGGGTGGCTGCCTGACCAAACACATCGTAGTGGTACTGGCGGAAATCATGTCTGCTTCTGACTCCTTCAATTCTGTTTTGATAATGAGGGCAATCCTGCTCTTTGATTCCATAAGTTCATCTAGGGCCCTCCCTTCTGCTTCCATCAGGTACTAGGGAAGGAAAAAACTGGGAAGAAGCGGTTGGTAGGAAAATGAGAAGTTTCCTTCCCTTTTCCCCCTAAAGAGCTAAGGGAAAATGCTAACTGGTGACAAATCTCTCCTTGAAGTGATGCTCGGAGTTGAGCTGCCTTTAAAATGTCCGAAGTATTTGTAAACAGTCCTGATGTGGACAGAACTAAGCTTTAGGGGCATGGAGTAGCAGGGAGAGCATCTCACCCAGGAGCAGGGACCTTCACTGGGTAACAAATGCACTGGTGAATATGGGTGTTATAATTGCCTCAGCTATCATCACTGCCAGCGGGAGACCTGCATGGGTGAGCTACTTGTGATGAATGTGCTTTGAAGATCAGAGAATCCACCAAGCGTAACCTGTGGTTGATGACACAGGCCATGGACAGCGTTGCCCCAAGGCCAGTAACCTGTAGAGCAGTTTCACAGATGCTGTGGCCAGTTTGAGGCCACCATGCCCCCACTTGTTCTCTCCTAGGGCCTCTTTGCGCTGGTGTTTGTGATCTTTTCTAGGGTCTGTGAAGCAGCTGAAACTGCCCGAAGAGTAGTTTCCAGTGGGATGTAGTTTTCACTGTGGAACCCGATGGTATGGGGTATCCAGGGGATGAGGAGGCTGCTCTTGGTGTGAATGGATGAAACCACCAAGCTGTAGTGAGGATCATCTAAAGCATCTCTTATTGATGTTTGGAAACTCCCATCATCATCACCCTTTATTTTGTATTTGGAATCCTCAGAAGGATCACGATGCTACCTTCAGCTGCATCTCTAGAACATCCTCCTCTTTAACAAAACAGGTTCTTTTTTCCCCACTTGTCACATCAGACATTGAAAACCCTGAAGCAATCTACAACCTGCCCATGAGGTTCCATTGATTTGCTACGAGGGCAGGAGAAAGGGCACGTTTCATGTGTGCTGGAACACAGCGCTCATTGGCCAGGGGCTCCTGGAACAACTTAGGCTGGGGGGTGATGACATGATGATAGCAATATAAATAAGTGAAAGGAAATGGCATGAAAGAAAGGAAGAAGTTTATCTGGATTATCTAGGAACTGGCTGAACAGAGTTTGGTCTAAAATTAAAAATGGAAAAAGAATCAGGCTAGACATAAAGGGGGGGGAAAAAATCCATAACCTTGAGCGTGCCTGGAATAGACTGTCCAAGTGTAGCAGAGGCAATGACATGGGTGGGTGAGACTAGATAGGGTAGGACAATAGCAAGAATAAAGTAAGGAAATAATCTCTGTGGTGTGGGCGACTGGAGTGGATGACCCACCTTGTGTTTCCAGCCCTGGCTGTCTATATATAGATACAGATATATATATATAGTCCAAGGGATCTGTAGATACAGATCTATAGAGCTGAAGTGAGGCAGTACTTCATGTGCTTGTCCGTGGTGGTTGACTGTGATGAGCTTTATGTGCCTCTTCCTGGTGTCATGGAGATGCAGCTGTGAGAGGGGATCTCCAGCCCAGTATTTCACAGAATCACAGTACATTAGGGATTGGAAGGAACCTCGAAAGATCATCTAGTCCAACCCCCCTG
>JAOXOE010000343.1:3712200-3724847 GCA_028565055.1 Phoeniculus purpureus | reverse complement strand
CTTCCAGTGCTCTGTCACCCTCACTGTGAAGAAGTTCCTTCTCATATTGATGTGGAACCTCCTGTGTTCCAGCTCACGTCCATTGCCCCTTGTCCTATCAAAAATGCTGGATTTCAAATCTATGCTGGATCTGAAGGCCACGTCCACTTCGGATCATTCCATCTAGAGCTGTAAGAGCTGAGCTCAATCTCAGTCCCTGTCTCTAACGAATCAAGTAAATAGAGCAGAGACCAGGATAAACACACGAAGGACTATCTTAAACGTCACCCTACTCTGACAGCGACTGACAGCTCATCTCCAAGCGCAGTTTTTCAGCCCATGGTCCATTCAAGTCGATCTGACTTCTTCAATTCGTTTTGTCCTATTTTTCTTCTCGGAATATTGTGTAGGGAAATGACATCCTGCTTCTTTCTTGATTACTGGGCTGCCCACACAGTAAAAAAGGAGAATTGGTCTGACAGGTCTTGTTGGAAAAAAATAAAATCAAAAGCCCAACCACAAAAAACAGGCCAACAAATAAAACCCTCCCAAGCCTACCCTGGCTGATATTTGTCACACATTGGTCTCTTGGGACTGTAACTCGGTTATTTAGTTATTCGCTCTATTATCTCTCCGTTTATCAAAGGCTGATTGGTTTTGCATTCCTTGGCTCCTCCTTTTTCCTCCCCATAAAGGCAGCTCCTTTTTCTGGGACATCCTCGTTAAACCTTTAGTCCTTGCAGAGAATTGTGAACAGCTCTGTCTGCTTTGATTAGTTCCTTAATTAGCGTCAGTGTCACCGGGCCTCATGAACTTGAAAGTTCTTATCTTATCTAAGAACTCTTTGGGCCATTCTTGTTATATCCCGGCTTCTATTTTATCACCTGCTAAATCGATTTCACAGTTAATTTTTTTTACAAAGGCACGAACGGCCCTTCTGTGTTCTGGCCACTGTTTGTCCTCTTTATCCAACTAGTCATGGCTTTTCCTGAGCTGTCCACTCTTCTGGACATCTTAGAAGCCTTTCATATCCCTCGTGAGCTGCTATTCATTTGTGCATAGAAGCACAGAACCATTTAGGTTGGAAAAGACCCTCAAGTTCATCAAGTCCCACTGTTAACCCAGCTGTCCCAACCCTGTCCCTAAGCTCCAGGTCTCCACGACTGTGAAACACATCAAGGGATGACAATTCAAGCCCCTCCCTGGGCAGCCTGTTCCAAAGGCTGATGACCCTTTCCATGGAGAAGTTTTTCCTCACGGCCAATCTAAACTTCCCCTGGTGCAACTCTCATCCTATTGCTGGTCCCCGTTTCCTCCTGTCCTATCTCTTGTTACTTGTGAGTTGAAGTTTGCTTCCAGAAATCAGAGCTTGCTTTTTGGATTGTCACTCTTTTCATGACCGTGACCATTTTGTGAGCACCATCCCCTCACCTTGCCTTACATCTCGCACTGGATTACTGCCCGCTCAGCAGCACCAGCACTGAAGTGTATTCTCCTACCCCTAAACAATACCCTTCCTCCTTGGAAGTGGTGTGCTCTCCCTCTCTCAGAACAATCTGAGCTCTGTCCTGGCCAATGCTATTAATTACTCATGTAAAATTTCCCCATCACCAAGCCTTTACTTGCCTCGAGATCTGCAGTAATTTCTCTCTCTGTGGTTCCCCCTCTGTGGGTGCTGCCTCGTATGCCGAGATCAGGCTCGGCGCTGCTGGTCTCATTATGGATTGCAGGAGTCTGTAAATTAAACCTTTTATGGAGCAATTACACCTCCAACATCATCTTGACCCAGAATCAAACAGGGTATGGCTGATGCTTTAGCTCCCACATCCAGTACAGACTACAGAGTATTCGGTCGACTGACAGTGACCAGATGATGATGGTCAGCCCATCAGATTTTTTTTGTTCTTTAGATGTGGGGTTGGGTTCATTTACTGACATGGTCTTCTCTGCGAATACTTGGTGCTCATAAGGCTTGGAAGCTCCAAATACACCAGGCAAGCACATAGTACTGTCTGGAAATCTGCTGCTTCCAAGGAGCCTTCACTGCAGAGCAGGGCAACGAAGCTGGGGAAGGCCCTGGAGAATCAATCTGATGAGGAGAGATTGAGAGAGTTGGGGCTGTTTCGTTTGAGGAAGAGGAGGCTAAGGGGAGACCTCTTCGCTCTCTACAGCTGTCTGAAAGGACATTGTGGAGATCTTGGTGCTGGTCTCTTCTCACAGGTAGTTAGTGATAGAACCAGAAGGAAGAGCTTCAAGCTCCAACAGGGTAGGTTTAGATTGGACATCAAGAAAAAATTCTTCAAGCAAAGAGCACTCAGGCACTTGGGATGGGCAAGGTGGTGGTTGGGTCCCCATCCCTGGATGAGTTTAAAAGACGCTTAGATGTAGTGTTGGGAGATGTGATATAGGGCTGAACTTGTAGATTAGGATTGATGGTTGAACTCAGTGATCCCAAGAGTCTTTTCCAACCTGAATGATTCTATGATCACTGGATAAATCATTCATCATTTCACTCAGAACATGAACTGGTCACACTGCAGCTTCAGTTGTGGTGTTGTTCTGTGGTAGAATCTCTGTCTAATGCTTTTTCTTCTCCTATGCACAAGGAAATGAAGAGGTGACCAAGGTAGAGAGAGATGTGACCCCACCAGACCTCTGCACCTCCTGCAGTTCTGCTTTTGCAGGAGCCCGCTCTCAATGGCCACTCAGGCAGGGCCAACAGCTTTTCCAAAAGCCAAACACCACTTTTACTGGCCTGAACCAGGGTCTGATACCACTTTCACCCAGTGGCTATTATTTATGTGTGTGTGTGTTGCCTGTTTGATGTCTCAAAGCACAAGCTGGCACCTCTGCCTTACCCAGCCTGGACTGCAAACCCTTGGAGCCCCTGGCTGGTGTTATCAGAGCTCTGCCCGCTTCTGTTTGACCAGTGCCATGGTTACGAGCGCCGCGAGCCTGATGATATTCACATGCAGGAAACAATGCAGGGAAAACAGGATTTGCACGGCTCCGGCTGCACTGCCCCAAGAATTGCAGGAAGCGATTGTACTTTATGAAACCGTCTGTGCTCCGCTAGATTGTCTATAGCCCTTAAGGTCAAGCCGTAGCACGGCGGGTTTGAAATGCCCTTTGTAAGAGTGAGGACTGTTTATGAAGCTCAGAACAGGCTGTATTGTTTACCCCGGGCTTTGGTTAAAAGGTGCTATATTTCAGCCTGTTTTGCAGGATGGCACGAGGAATCTATCATGGACCTTTCTGGCATGGGCTTGGGCCGGGTTCAAAGCGGGGGTGTCCATCATGTTGTCTAAAGCATCCCCGGGCATGCGGAAAGTCACGCAGCACGCGCGGCCACCCACTGCTCTGGGAAGCCAACGAAAGAGCTTTGATGGAATCAGAAGGGGCGTTTGGAGGTCTGGAGTGTTGCTCTCGGTGCTTCCCGCAGCAGCTGAGCTGCTCTCTTGGGGCGGGGAGCAATGTGAGTCCCACAAAGGGTGTGCTTCACCCAGAGAGAGCAACAGACCTGTAACGGGGAGGGGACCAGAGCCCCTGCAGCTAGGTGGGAAAGTTCTGAGAAGCAGCCATAGATTAAGATCTATCCTTAGCTCATTGCCTTGCTGGCATCTGAGACAACTGGCCGCAGGCTCGTCCTTAAAACCAGGTTTAACTTGATCAATATGGAGATGTCCCTCTTGAAGAAAATTGCCTGAAACCTGTCCTAAGCTGAGCACTCTGCCCTCAGTCCTGTCTTTTTGCTCTTTCTTCATCATCCCGGGGGAAGATCTCCTGGCCTCAGAACAAGGGGAATACTTTCTTGGGTAGGCAAAGCCTCCTCCCTGACCAGCACCAAAGCAAGGAGAGCCAACCAGGCAGCCTGGAGCTCAGCATTGTTTTCTAATAAATAAAACTCCAGAAGAGGAGCTAAGGGAAGGTTTAATTAATGTTTGCAGCTGATGCCGAGGGATGGATGAAATGCTTGCTCCCGATAGACATCTTTCACATCCCTCCTTTGTTCATTTAATCTGCCTGTCAACTCCCAACGTGGATTAAAGCTTTGAGTCCAAAGTAGTGTCTCCTCTGCAGTCCCCTTTGCATATGTCCTCCTGCCCACACTCTTCAAGTCCTTTTGTTTTGGTCATCCAGAAGAATCACTCTGATTCCTCCACATCTGTCTTTATCCAAAATCTAATGTGCCATGGCTTTGATTGGTCATCCAGAAGAATCACTCTGATTCCTCCCCCTCTGTCTTTATCCAAATTCTAATGTCCTATGGCTTTGACTGGTCATCCAGAAGAATCACTCTGATTCTTCCACCTCTGTCTTTGTCCAAATTTCAGTGTCCCAAGGCTTTGACATTCTTATGGATCCTCTTCTTATAGATCCTGTGTGTATTGAGAAGATGGGGAACCAGACTTGGACACTAGTGGACTACAATAAGCCCTGAGTGCTGGGAGGTGGGACCTTCTAAGGTGGTTAAGGATGGACACAAGTGGTTTGGTGAGAGCACAGGTAGAGAGGTGGCTCAGGCTAGCAACAATCAGAAACCAGAGTGTCTTCAAAGCATTAGTCATCCTGGAAAAAGCCTTGGCACTTGTCTACCTAGCGTTAGCAAGCAGGAGGCTCTGCACTTGCTTTCATTGCTCAGCAGCTCACTGTGGTTGGACACGTTAGACACTGTTTGGTCACTGCACCATGTCCTCCAGGGGATATAAAGCAGGGAAGCGAAGAGGTGGACATTGCAAATCTTTAAAGCAACGTGGACTTGTCTGGGTCATGTCATGCATCCAGTTGGGAACGAGCTTTGCCAGATGAGGAACTGCTGAGCTCTTTGCTGGTAGACCCCCATTCCTACTAACCCAGTGGGCATCTTTCAGAGGGAGCTGAGGAGTTTCAGTGCCTCTGGTGTTGTTTGTTACAGCAGCTCCCGGGTGGTTATTCACAGTCCATCAGATAGGATCGCTTGCTCCGTTTCCTATTGGTTTTCTTCCTGGAAAACTGGAAACAAGTACCCAGAAAGACGACAAAAACATTCCTAGAAGGGACTACACGAGACTTCTGAGGTTGAGAAATGTTTCGTGTGAGTAACCAGGAGAACAACCTCTAGAAAGCAGCACAAGAAGCTGGTCAGCCCAGACTCTGAATGTGAAATGCTGAGAGGAAAGACCTAAAGCCATGGTCAACCAAGGGAACAATCCAAACTGCTCATGTATGTGTGGCTTCTTTCCCATCAGGGATAGGGCTGCAGCAGCAGACTAGGAGACTTTTAACAGCACAACTATGCAGCCCAGGAATTTGCAGCTTGAGGGGGAAATCTAGCAGAAGGCATCCGAATATGAGCAATGACTCAATGAGAAAAGAATGAAGGACTAGAAAACTCTTGCTTGGGGAGTACCTGGAAAAACTGGGACTTCCTAACTTAGGGCTAAACTAAATGTCTTTGTGGGGAGAAACGCTTCCATCGGGTAAAGCTGCCAAGAAAGGGGGAAAAGGAGCAAGAGGGTTAGGACAGAGCCTGGATGGAACACAGAGGAGTAGAGAACACGGAGCTCTCTGGGGCGCTCCTACAGGCTTTTCTGGAGCACCCATGGATGAGTAGAAAGGGGCTGCAGTAAATGTTATTCACAAGATAAAAAAGAAAAGCAGCATCGTGCTCTCCTACCTGGTTGTCTATTCACACACAACTCTGCTCTCTTCCCCTCTCTCTCTCTCTCCCCTTGTCCTGTGTTTGTGAGGTCAGAAAATCATGGGGCATCCCTTTCACCCCCCTTACCCAGACGGTCATCTGAAGCTGTAGCTGATGAGTAGATCCTACAAGATGCTCTGCAGCAGGATGCTCTGCAGTTCCTGCCACCCACCAGAGCACGGCTCTCTGGAGAACATTAAAATAAATTAACAGGGGAAAAAAAAACCCAAACCCAAAGCAATGCGACATAAATTACACAGGAAGCTTTGGACCAGCTTGACTCTCTGCCTGTAACAACAGCTGGGGAGAGCTTTTGCTTTACTGGCCATCCAGCCGAATTCCAAGGTCAGCAGATCACAGCCCTTTATCAAATGATAAATATTTGCCTTCATAACCTCAGCACAGCTTGTGTGACTGGGCCAGGAAGTTCACTTCCCCCGAAATATTTTTGTTTGTTTGTTTATAACCAGTTGCTCCCAGTTGTCTGCACGGAGACACCTTCACTCTGGGGCTCGGATTTTCCAGCGTAATGTGTTTGGCTGTCATGGGCTGAACCGGTTGCCTCTAAAAACTCAGCCTGCGCTTACGATTCATTTCTCAAACCCAAGAACTTCCCTGTGGGTTATAACATTTCCAAAGCTGTGCTTTGCTCTTCTTAGAGAAATCCGCACAATTCTAATTCTAAGATCCAGAATCCAGAGAGATCGTTCACAGTTTCCATCCCTTGCCTCCAAATACACCTTCTGACTTTCAATTTTTGTTATCAGCATTTCCAATTGTCCATTTTCTAATTGCAACCCAGCTGTTAAACCACTTCTGTCTGGTGTTTCAGCAGTGTTTCCCTTATTTTAAACATTATAAACTATTCTGTATTATTTTTACTGATGTTCTGGCTTTGTGATGCTTCTAAGCCTTTTCATATCACTGTGCATCATTGAAATCACAGAATCATTCAGGCTGCAAAAGACCCTTGGGATCATCGAGTCCAACCATCAACCCCACTCTGCAAGTTCACCCCTAAACCAGATCCCCCAACACTACATCTAAGCATCTTTTAAAATCGAGGGATAGTGACTCAACCGCCACCGTGGGCAGAGGTGGTTGGAACAGAGTCCCCAAACCCCAGAAATGATGAGGAGGGGGTTGAATAGACCATAAATTATTTCTCAACTTATAGCTGGCAACACCACAGACAATCCAGGAGCTCAGACCAAGGTTTAATGGAAAGAGCAAGCTGTAGAGCTGCGATACCTTTGCAGCTGGGCTGCTCTGCAAAGTGCTCGGGTCCTCGGGATGATGCTTAAAACAAACAGATAACCCCCTCAGAAAGGAACAGGGTGTTTGAAACCCAGCGGGAGTGAAAGTGCTTTTCTGTGCAAAGTTTGCACAGCAGCCAAAAGAATAAAACCCACCCAAAAAAACAACCCTACCCCAACCCAATAAAAAGCCTCAAGGGGAAAGAAAACCAGAGCAAACAAACGGCTGCTAAAACAGACTTTCGGTGAAGGCTCCTGAAACATGAAAGCAGCCTGAGGAGAGGGGCTTTGTGTGTTTTCAGTCACTGTGTGTGGACAGCTTTAAATACACGTGAAAGGCTGAAATCCTCTACCAGCACCATCCATCCCCCCCGGCTTAACAAGAAAATCCCTAAAGTATGTTTGTTGACAGACTAGTAACAATGGCAGGGGTTGTGAAGTTGTTTACCACCACCGCCCTCCTCCCCTCTTCCTTTTCTTCTTTATCCCTTTTTCCCTTCTGTTTCTTTATTTCTTCTTTTTCCTTTCCCCCTTTTCCCTTTTCTTCCTTTCTCGCTTTTTCCCTGTTCTCACTTTCTTCCCCTTTTCCCTGTTCTCCCCTTTTCCCCTTTTCCCTGTTCTTGCTTTCTCCCCTTTTTCTCTTTTCTTTTCCCCTTTCTCCTTCCCCCTGGCTGTTCTCAGGGACTTTGCCCATATGGATTTTATTCACCCATCAGTTCATGTCAGCTCTGCCTCTATCCAGAAAAAGAAGAACAAATAAAACCCAGGTTTCATTTTTATTATAGTGACTGGGTTTTTTTTGCCAGGTACTGTTTGTTCAGAGATGAGGGGGCCGGGGAAAAGCGGCTCCTAGGATGCCTTATGAAGGGGCGGCAGCTCCTTATCGCTCCTCATCACACAGCTGTGGCCCGCGATTCCTGTTGTTTCCCAATATGCATTCTTCGAGCTTTTCCATGTTGACAGTGATATAATTTGTGGTATGCCCTCCCCCCACCTTCCTTTTCTGTTCTCATCTGATCTGATCTCTCGCTGCGTTATTAGGATTTGATTTGGTTGGTTTGGGGTTTTTCTCTGAACTCGCAGGGAGCTATTTTTAAGTTACAGCACGATTTTTAAATGGAGTAGAACCGAAAATGTGGTCTTGGGTGGAGGAACAAGCAGCAGATTCAGGCAGTGCTGGCAGGTTAGGACTTCACGTCCACTGCCGTGGTTGGTCACTGTGACTTTGAGTTGGGAGAATCACAGGACATTAGGGATTGGAAGGGACCTCAAAAGATCATCTAGTCTAATCCCCTTGCCACAGCAGGATCTCCTAGATCCAGTCACAGAGGAACATATCCAGGTGGGTTTTAAACATCTCCAAAGAAGGAGACTCCACAACCCCCCTGGGCAGCCCCTTCCAGTGCTCTGTCACCCTCACCTGGAAGAACTTCCTTCTGATATTGATGTGGAACCTTCTACGTTCCAGCTCACACCCATTGCCCCTTGTCCTATCAGTAGATGACACTGGGAAGAGCCTGGCTCCATCCAGAACGATGCCACAGGAGGGACAGCGATGCCACAAAACCCTTCAGAGCAAGGAGTAGGACAGGAGCATATCCTGCTCTGCTACTCTGACAGCAATTCCCTCCTGGATCTGGGTTCACCTATCAGCACCCAGGGACCTTGTGGACGAGTCTACAACATCCCTGAAGGGATGGACTTTGGATTGTCTCGTTTTTCAGTAGCTGGCAGGGAATTTAAGAACGAGAAGAGTCTCACCTCTTTCTTGTACAGTGCTCACCCCAACAGTGTGACCATTAGGAGTAAGAGCATAAGAGAGTGGGGATCTCTAGGAACATAACAGCTCACAGGCAGACTAGTTACTGGTAGCAAATTAGTGACTATATCAAACAAAAAGCTTCTCCCCTTAAAACTGACCAATGTTCCTGCCAGCTCCCTCACGCCCTGGACAGAAAGGAAATCAATCTGCAATAGAGCCAGGAAAGCTGCAACTAAAAATGCACCCGCTGGACAGTTTGGGCAGAAGAAGGAAGAATTTTCAATGGCCAAGACATTACAGCAGCATCTGATGTTCCCTGTTGTGGCTGCTCGTAGCAGGTCAGTGTGGAGAACCATCCTCACAAGAGAAATAACCCAGCAGAGAAAGAAGGGGACGTGGTGTTCTTGCATCATGCCCATTTGTCCTTGGCTTTGCTGCTCTAGGAGAGCAGTTGTCCCCACAAAGGTCTGGGCTTGCTCCTCTCCTGGGAGTTAGGGAGTCTCAGCTTTACTTCTTGACTTTCCATGAGATGTTTTCCCCCTTTCCTAAGGTCTGCTGGCTAAATTCTTCCTTTTTAACACCCCATCAGGACTTGGATATCACTGGGACAGGTCCATAATGCTGATAGCCCGTGTTGATGCTCAGGTTGGTTTTGCTAAAGCCTCTTAAGGGTGAAAAGGTGAGCTGAGATCAGGCTGTGATTGCTCCTACCCTGGGCCTTTGGTCTTGCCTTCGTCTGTTTGCTCAGGTCACCGCTGTGAGAGACTGGGATTGCACTGTGGGAACAGATCAGGGGCTGCCAGAGGATGGGACAGGGATGGCATCGGAGGGGGAAGAGGAAATTGGATCCCATGTGTCGAGCAGCAGCTCAGATGTGTTTAGGGGTAATTAGGCTACAGCACAACGTTCCTTTGCTTTGGTTTAGGTCTTTTGTGAGAATGTTCCAGCTGAGAGCTGCAGTGCCTCAGGCTCCAGGGATTAAGTCCTTGCTTCTGATTTCCTTGAGTGTAAATAACAGTCCCAGGAGACTCTTACTGCCTCTTCCTCCCTTGCTATTGATCCTTTGGAGACAAGTCCCCCAGTTCTGCTCTCAAGTGTCCCCCCAAGTTGTAGTTTTCTCACCACTTTTTGTGTTTTCCCCCCTCTTTCCCACTCCTTTCAGTCAGAACACGGATCCTGCTCTCCTCAAAGCACCTTCAGTTGGGTCATGCAAGGATCAACCTTTCTGTGGATGTTTTAGGGAGCTGGAGAAAGGCTGTTGCTGCCAACTTTGGTTAAAGAGGCATTAATGCCCTTGAGGGAGAAACACTGAGGCCACAGAGTTGTGGATGATTAACTGGCCTGGTTATCTCACTGGCTTCAGGAGAGCTTGTTCTTGAGCACCTTGTATCAAGCAGTGATTTAGGGTGGAGCTGGAGAAAACGAGGCTCAGGGGAGACCTTCTTGTTCTTCCTGAAATTCAGGAGGTTGGAGCGAGGAGAGGTTTGGTCCCTTTTCCCCTGGAACATGCACAGGATGAGAGGAAACAGCCTCAGTTTGCACAAGGGGAGGTTTATGCTGGACATGAGGAACAACTTATTTCACCACAAGGGTGATCCAGGCCTGGTCCAGGCTGCCCAGGGCAGTGCTCAGGGTCTGGAGGGGTTTAAAGGACATGGATATGTGATGCTGAGGGACAGGGATGAGTGGGGACCTCGGAACAATGGTTGGACCATTGGTCTCTTCCAATCAAAATAATTCTGTGACTCCAAAAGTGCCAGGAGGCTGGACCTGCAGCAAGTCCCAGATTAATAGGGTCAGGTTGGCTTGGAGCAAGGCAGAGCTTGCTGCAGGATGGGGGCATCCACAGCCCGTGTCCCATAGTGCTAAAAATCAAACCAGAGGTTCTGGGGTGCCCGTGTGAGCCAAAGAGCAACTGCTGGTCACACCATGGTGTGAGGATGGGAGCGTGGGGTAGACTTGCCTGCTGCTGCTGCTGCTGAAAAACATGGAAGTGGCTCTTTTTCCAGACATTAATGGAAGAACGTTTCATATATCGAGAGAGACTCACCTGCAGCAGCCTTCCAGGTCCAGGCTGGGGATCTGGGCTGCTTCCATTTGTTTCTTAAACTCCCTGGGAAGAGCAGCTCTTGGTGAACCCTTCATTCCGCACTGACCCAGCCTCTTCCGACAGACCAGACTGGGTCGATGTAGTCATCATTAGATGACGAGACCTGTTTTCAAACCTACCTGAGTTCGTTTTGCCCAATTGCAGTTGGTGTGGTGGTGAGGATTGAGTAGTCAGTGGTGGGGAGTTACACCTGAAATTAGGAATCTTCCCGTGCTCAGCCCCGACTGCAAACACAGTCTTCGATCTGAACTTTCTTCCTTTCACAAGGACAACTTTTCCTACTGTTATTACTTGCGAATATTTAAAATGTTTAGATGTTGGTCAGTAACGAGGACTTTTTATCCCTCACCGACTCTAGTGCTGCTCCCGGCGGTTTGGCCCTAAGCTGGGGTGTTGGTGCCCTCTACTGTCCACCGTAAGGCGGCTGTTTCCAGCCGCTGGTTGCGGCTGTGACCATCCCCTCGAGCTTGCTCTCTGGTTTAAACTGTTTGTCAAGCTGGAAACACTGAAAAGCAGACTCACAGAATCATCATGACTCCTCCACCTCTGCAACCCAAAGGACCACTGGTAGTGCAGCAGAGCTCACAAGTCGCAGCGTATCATTTAGGACACCTAGCTGGAGCATTTTCTAAGCTCACATTGGCTATAAATATGAGAAAGGTGGGTGTCAGGAGGATGGAGCCAGGCTCTGCTCGGTGGCATCTAGTGATAGGACAAGGGGCAATAAGCGTGAGCTGGAACATAGGAGGTTCCACATCAATCTGAGAAGAAACTTCTCAGCGAAGGTGACGGAGCACTGGAACAGGCTGCCCAGGGGCGTTGTGGAGTCTCCTTCTCCAGAGATGTTTAAGACCTGCCTGGATATGTTCCTGCGTGACTTGGTCTAGATGATCCTGCTGTGGCAAGGGGATTGGACTAGATGATCTTTTGAGGTCCCTTCCGATTCTTAATGATTTTATGATTCTCATCCACCACAAGTTTTAAGTACATTGGGAGTTGAATGTGCATTTAGATCTACTCCCAGACAGCCAGATCTGATCCTTGCTGCTACCCATCGTGTTGCAGAGAGCAGCAAGAAGGAGCTCTGTGGTATTTATAACTGGAATACTGCTATTGATAACTGGATACTGGTATTTATAATTAGAAGCCTGGTATTTACAACTGGTGAATAATCAGCCAAGTGATGAGGTACAGTTTCCCCTTTTACTTCTTACAGGGGTGCCACCTTCACGATCAGAACATCACAACTTTAAACCTCTGTGAGAAATTTAGTTGCTAAGAACTGGGTGTCTGCTTCACTTCCCTGAGGGACTGGGCTGACCTCTGGCAGTGCCTCCCTGGAGAAATCAAGATGTTTCTGTTTAACCTCATTCAAATTCACAGTGCACAGAGTGTGTTTGGAAGATGTAGACTGATTTTTTTTTCTCTAGTTAAGGTGGTTGTGGCCAGGGTCTGGCAGGGCTCAGAGGAATTTGGCCCTTGAGGTGCATTGTGCTGAGGAGACCCTCAAAATGTCCAAGGGCTTTGTTGCTTTGCCAAGTGTGAGCAAGGGGACACCAATGGCCATAGGTTAGAGGAGCAGTTTGCTGTCACTGTGGGGACTGTGCACGGCACACCAAGACTCCTCATTCAAATGGGACATGTCACAGAATCATAGAATCATCATGGCTGGAAAAGACCCCCAGGGTCATCAAGTCCAACCCTCACCCCAACAGCTCCCTAACCCCCAGACTGTGGCCTCAAGTGCTCTAGCTACTTATTTTGTAAACACCTCCAGGGATGGTGACTCCATCACCTCCCTGGGCAGCCTGTTCCAGTGCCCAACCACTCTCTCAGGAAAGAACTTCTTCCTAAGATCCA
>JAOXOE010000343.1:3697581-3711834 GCA_028565055.1 Phoeniculus purpureus | reverse complement strand
TGGGCAGCCTGTTCCAGTGCCCAACCACTCTCTCAGGAAAGAACTTCTTCCTAAGATCCAATCTAAACCTCCCTTGATGCAACTTGAGGCCATGGGGACAGAAGCTGCTTAACCCCTCCCTAGCAGAGATGCTACCGGATAGGGCCAGAACTAGATATCATAGAACCATAGAATCGCTCAGGTTAGAAGGGACCTTAGAGATCACCTCCTCCAACCTTCCTGCCATGGGCAGAGCCTCTTCTCAGCTAGACTTGCCCTTGAACATCTCCAGGGAGGGAGCATCCACAGCCTCTCTGGGCAATTCGTACTGCCCCACATCTCTCAAGTCTGACCAGGTCTCTCTGGATCATCTGCATCTCAACTGCCTAAATCATGTTTCCAGGTCCCTCAGAGTAGCCAAGCCAGTGGCACAGCGCCCAGACCCTTAGAAACGTGTGGTTTGCAAAACAAGTGATGCAGATATGTAGTCCATGGCCCCAGTGCTTCCCAGAGCCAGCCAGTGGCATGAGGAGGCAGAGATTTGCTCCAGTGCTACTTGTTCTAGTCCCTAAATGATTTCTTCTCGATTTCATGCTAATGGTCACATTTCCTTAGATCAACACTGTTTGGGCAGGTTCAAAACTGCCTTCCCTGGCTGTGCATCTCCCCAGCAAACCCAGTCTTGATCCTCTCTGTCAAAACAGAGGAGGAAGAGAGTCTGCAAGTGGAGGAGGTGGAGGAGGATGAAGAATTTGGCAGAACCTAGGAAAATTTCAGACCCGACACCACACAAAATCTCCAAGATCAAGGCTTCCAACCCCACCTTTTCCTACGGGAATCACAGTGGTTCTGCAAAAGGCAGCATTTGGAGGCTCCAATTCTTTCACAGGGCAGCAGGAGGGATTTTTTGTCTTGGGAATTTGTGGAAAACAGCAGCAAGTTGAGCTGTTTTGGTTCTGGACCTGGCTGTTTATGGGAAGCAGATAAATCCTTTCAGATCTGTGAGAAAAGCAAAGTCTACAAGAAGCAGTGAGTGCAGCTCTGCTGCAGATGGGCAGAAGCTCCAACCTTTCCCCAGAACACTTCATGCTTTGGGGCACTCAAAAACCCAAGTCTGACGCTGGCATCATTGAAGTGTTGAGAGTCCACCTACACAACCCCGTAAAACACGCGGTGTTCAGCAGACGCTTCTGATGTCGCATCTCTCCCTCCCTGCTCCCCTGCCCCTCCCTCCTCCATCCCCCTTCTGCTGTTAAACCCTGAAGATTTGCACGGAAAGTTCTTTTTATAGGCTCCTTTTATTAGAGCACTGTCCCTGCTCAACGCTGGTGTGAAATCCTCTATTAGACTGTAACCACCTACAGACCCTGTGGTATCCTGTCAGGTTTCTTCCCAAAGTTGATTCTAGAAGAGTTTCTCACCAAAAACACTCTAAATGTCAACTTACAACTTGGAGCTGGTGCCAGTAATATCGAGTCGTTTCATCCCCTTCCCTCCAGCTTCTGGAGGAAACAACTTCTTCCCTTCTGCACACACAACCTCCACAGGCTGGCTGGTGTTTCCCAGCACCGTGCACGGGGAAATTTGTCTCTTGGGCTACGAAAAGTGTCTCTAAAATTTACAAATTGTCAATACGTTGTGATGTCAGAAGGCTACTGTTACGTGAGGGGAGCTGAACTAGTGCCTAAGTGCTGTGGAAAGGAGGGAGGGCCAGGTGTTCTGCAACCTGAGCTCAAACTGCTGACCGACAATCGCATCCTTCGGGATTCATCTTTTATTGTATCAGGTTGACTAACGGCATCTTTTCTGCCTGGAAATGTTCCTGCTCTTGTTTCTGCAGACTGTGGTGGGACACGGTGATGGATTAGAGCAGGTGGATTGCAATGTGCCCTTGTGACCAAGAAGGCCAATGGCATCCTGGGGTGGGTCAGAAGTGGGATGGTTAGCAGATGGAGAGAGGTTCTCCTCCCCGTCTACTCTGCCCTGCTGAGACTGCATCTGGAATATTGTGTCCAGTTCTGGGCCCCTCCATTCAAGAAGGACACAGAACTGCTGGAGAGAGTCCAGCGCAGAGCCACAAAGATGATGGAGTGGAGCATCTCCCTCACAAGGCTGAAGGAGCTGGGTCTCTTTAGCTTGGAAAAAAGGAGACTGATGGGTGACCCCAATACTGTTTATAAATATGTGAAGGGTGGGTATCAGGAGGATGGAGCCAGGCTCTGCTCAGTGTCACCTAATGACAAGACTGGGGGCAATAGGTGTGAGCTGGAACACAGGAGGTTCCACATCAATATGAGAAGGAACTTCTTCACAGCACTGACAGCACTGGAACAGGCTGCCCAGGGGGGTTGTGGAGTCTCCTTCTCTGGAGCCATTTAAAACCCATCTGGATATATTCCTGTGCTACTTGGTCTAGGTGTTCCTGCTGTGGCAGGGGGACTGGAGAGTGGACTAGATGATCTTTCGAGGTCCCTTCCAGTCCCTCATGTTCTGTGAATCTGTACTGTGGCTCAAACGTGTTGCAGCTCTGCAGTAGTGAGGTCGGCCAGCGCAGGCAAGATTAGACAGTCCTATATATTTAAACTCCAGGCTGGACTGATACCATCCTGTGTTCTTCCCTGTCCATACAGTCCTGCAAAGTCTGTGCCAGAGAGTTTTGCTACCTGGAAGTGGTGTCTAATGCTCTTTCACCAAGAATCCTCCAGCTACTCCCTCTGCCCTTGCAGATGGAAGTTCCAGATAATGAAAACCAGCAGCAGCTGGACCCTGGGCTGTTCCCAGAGTGTTTTCGATGTCTATCCCTCACGTGCAGAACACAGATTCTGGCTTTACAGATCATCCACAAAAGGTAGAGCTAAGGAAACTCCCGGTTCTGCCTTTCTAATAGAGGATAGGAAGTCCTCCAGAATGGGAACCGCTGGAGCTCTATCAGTCTGGCTCTGCTCTTGAATAAATACTCGCTGGTGTATTACCAGGAGCATTAATTGAAGGTTAGATGCTGTTGATGTGACCATAGAAACATCCCTCCCCCTGCCTGCAGAACGCTGAGTGCGCAGTGCCCTCTTCTGTAGGACAGGGAGAATGAAAACAGAGCCGGGGCCAGGAGCTGCTCTAGCAAAAGAAATCCTGTTCATCACTACAAGGTTCTCCTCCAGGTCAGCTTTTCTGGCGGCTGGTTCTTTGTGTAAATTCTGTCCCCAAGCCAGGATGGAACATTTTGGGTTTGCTTTTCCCTTTTAAGTTGTCCTTTCCAATAGCTCTTCTGCAGAGTAGGTGTCACTGCTCAAAATACCACCGTTACGTAAAGCCTGATTGATATGAGCTAAGGTGGGCAGGGAAAAAAGGCCTCAAAAGCTGACTGCTTGAAAGGGAAGAATGTATTTCTGTGTAAAGCCGTGGGAGGGCATAATTACCTGTGCTGAGGAAGGAAAGATCTGAGCTCACACTGCCGATGTGCAGGGCTAGAGAGCGCAGAGCTCCCTCTTCATGAGCCCTCCTGCACCCAGAGGTACTCACCACACAATACCAGAGGTCCTGAAACCCCATTATCGTGCTTTGAGGAGAAGCTTCTTCACTTTGAGGGTGGCAGAGCCTGCCCAGAGAGGTTGTGGAGTCTGTTGCTCTGCAGAGATCCCAAACCCACCCGAATGCCAACCTGGGCAAGCTGCTCGGGGGAACCTGCTGGAGTAGGCGGTTGGACTGGGTGATCTCCAGAGGTCCCTTCCCACCCCTGCTGTGTGTGATTCTGTAATGTAACAGCCAAACAATGCCGTGCTGCTGAACACCACAGCTCATTAGCAGTCAGGATAATTACACCGCACGCACAGAGCACATTAGTGCTCTCTCTGTGGTCTCTGAGCACTTTAGTGTCGAAGGAGGATTGCAGCATCAATTTAAGAGGGAAGCAGTGAGTGTGCCCTGCTGCGCTCCTGGCAATGCCTGGCTGAGGATTTGAGCCTGACCCTCACAGGGGCTGAGGAAGTTGTGGATGTCTCCCAGCTCTGAAGCTGCCGGGCGACAGGGCAAAATCAAGGAAAAGCTGTGGTGAAGCCTCAGCGCCATGAATTGATGTCACCCTCAAGGGAGGCTTCTTGTGGAGGGACCAGAGAGCAGTTGGAAAGCCGTGTTTGAAATAAAGACAAGTGCAAATTCCCAGCCTCTCTCTTTTGAAGGGATGTCATTTGAGAGGTGGTTTTCAAAGCCCTCCCATTACATCCCTAAGCCAGCTGTTTGCAGCATCTCATTCCCCTAAGACCCTGGGAATCCCAATTGCTGCAGCATCTCCACCAAGCTGACATCCCTTCTGCCAGCGGGCAGGCGTTGTTCTGGCCACTCTGGTTTAGTCCTGCAATCAGGTCTTTCTATAGAAATTCACTAAATTCAGTCTATCAGGAAGCTGTTTAGCTCAGGTTTGCACTACACAGTGTACTGCATCTCTGAGAAATACTTGGAGCTGGCCTTCGGATGAAGAAATCAAATCACAGGGGCTCTTTGCTGAACAAGTTATTTTAAGACATGATTTCACTCCTTAATGATCCCTCAATTACCAACTTCCTGGCTGATAATGAGAACCACTGAAGCAAACCAATTCGCAGTGGCACCGGGGTTTTTTTTCACTAAGTTTGCTTTATTCTCACGCAGAAATAACCCCGAGTGATGCTGCAGCACAGCTGCCGTGGCTCTGGCTCTAGACACGCATATAATTCCTCTAAAACAATTTATCAAACCATTTAGCTGAAGTGAGAGAATCTTCAGACAGTTCTTCAGTCTCTGGCACTCCAGTGGGTTTATTACTGCTAATATTTACTCTTGGATCTTATTCCTGAGGTGAAAATACCGGTAGCAATCGGCCGTCAGCTCCTTTTTGGGATTTATCCTAGAGCATCAGCATAACTTCTGCTTCTCTCTTTCCTCCTGCAGTGAAGATCTCTTAGAAGCATTATGGGGAAGATAGGTGAACTCCCTCAATGCTCCCCAGTGCCTAGTCTTCGGGTCTGCTGAGCTCGGCTTTTTTGAAGCAAGAAATCGGTGTTAGCAACCTGGTTTCTTTCACAGGGATTCCCTTGCTAATTGCTCAGACTCTGTCATCACGTTTTTCAAGTCAAATTCGGGTTTCTCTACTGTCAGTCTGATCACGTTTCCTAGAGAATGTAAATCCCCTTTTTGTTCTACTTGGAAGCCAACAAAAATTCACTTAAAAGCTCAAGTGGGTTCGAACAGCAACTTTCAGATGCAGCTATGGACTATGTCAAAGCCCAGGTGTGGTCCAGTTGGGGGTGGAGGTTTGTTCCAGTAGCTTTAACGGCAGAGATGTCATATTGGCCAGTTATATGTTAAACTTCTTCACCAAGGGGGTCGTTGGACACTGGAACAAGCTGCCCAGGGCAGTGGTGGGGTCATCATCCCTTGAGATATCAAAAGGACATGTAGTTGTTGTGCTTAGGGATGTGACTTAGCGGTGACCCAGCAGTGCCACGCTGGGCTTGATGATCTTAGGGGTCTTTCCCAAGCAAAACAATCTTGCTTCTGTGACCAAAGCTCCACCAGGAGCCAAGGTTCACTGAGAGCTCCTGCACTGCTGTGAAAGAAGGGCTTTCACAACAGAAACCCTCAATGGAGGCTGTTGCTACGTGGGAGGATATTGAAAACAGTGACTGGCATCGCACTTGCTTTCTTCTGTCTCCTCTGTTGTTTGAGCCCCAACGTGAATGTTCCTGTGGCTGCATCTATCACCCTTCTCCTTCTCCCATTTCCCCACTGCAGTCATTAGTGTTTGAAGGATAATGGGAAGTAATTGCACCCAGGGCAGAAGGGCCCTGTCAGAAGGCTGGGGAAGAAATGCTCGATAGGGCAGGGAATGATAGGACAAGGGGTCATGGTTTGAAGCTGGAAAAGGGCAGACTGAGGCTGGACATGAGGAAAAAGTTCTTGAATCCAATGGTGGAACATCCCTAGAACAGCCTGCCTAGAGACGTGGTGGAGGCTCCATCCCTGGAGCCATTCAGGGTCAGGCTGGATGGGGTGCTGGGCAGTTTGTTCTAGGTAGAGATGTCCCTGCTTGTAGGGGGGTTGGACTGGATGACCTTTGGAGGTCCTTTCCAACTCTGTGATTTCCAGCCCTCTACACTAGGACAAGCCCATGTCTGGTGGTTATAAAACCTACAGCTACACCTTTCATTCCGCTTCTGGAAGTGCACAACTCAAGTTGTGCCAGGGGATGTTAAGCTGGCCATGACTGGCTGGCACGGAGGGGAAGCAAAGCATTGTTTGACTGGTACAGGATGGATCCTCCACCGATTTTCTAGAGGACTCAGAGGCCAGGACCCCTCTGTCATGGCACAGTCAAACCTTGGCTGATCCAGAACCTCAGCAGTGGGTGCGTGGAGATTAGGGCAAAGCCTTGGGTATTGCTCTTAGAGGCTTCCCAGGCTGAGACACGCTCCTGTTCCTTTTCACCCTTGTGAAAACAGCATCAGAGCCCCTGTTACAACCAGCCCCTTATTGCTGGCACTTGCTGAAAGACTTGTCTAAACCTTGGCAGCAATTGCATCTCATCATAGCAGGAGCAAGAAGAAATATGGCTGCGAAGCTGAGAGTCGTACAGTGTCGCTCCCCTCTGCCAAAGGGAGACTTGAGATGATCCACATCACGTCGAGAATCACATTTTCCTGCACGGAACCGGTCTCGTGCCTCAGCAGCATCTCTCAGCTGCTGTTTCCCGAGTGTGTAGGTAGAGCAGCAAACCCATGGAAACCTTTTGTCCTTTTGCAAATGGAAAGAGAACAGCTCCTGCCTCCTCACAACGATGAGAGCCAGGAAGTTTTGAGAGAAGCGCTGTTAGCCGCTGACTCCTGAAAACCTTGAGGAAAGCGGTTTGGTGATGAAAGACGCAACAGCCAAGGAGACATTAATCCAAAGAGGCTGATTTCTCCAAGCTCAGGAGCTGCCCTGGGGAGGGCTAAAGCTCCTGATGTAATTCTGCATGTGTTTGCTGAGGTGAGAAGGACTTTGGAACGTGTTCTGGGACTGTGCCTTGCTCGTTATGAGAATTAGCAGTGCCACAGCAGTGCCTAGCAACTCCAGTGAAGTATCAGGGTCTTACTGCAGAAGTTACTGTGTGAAGAAGGAAGGAAAGAAACCCAAAACGTGACTTACTGTCTTAACATTTCAGGCAGAGAAGGGTATGGAAAGAGCACTCAGACTGGCACTCTGGCAGCAGGCTTTATCATACCAGTCCTGTGAGAGGGAAAAGATGTGAAAACCAATGTCACCTTCCATATATTTAAGCAAAAAGGGAGTCGTGGGGAGATTCTAAGCAATGGGAAAGAAATAGAAGGGAAGGTTAGACCAGCAGCTAGGGGAAAGTCTATTGTAAAAGTCCTCAGAGATGCCTCTCAGAAGAATTAAGGGCTATTTTACTGGGGCAGTGAGAATACATTCCAGTATAGAGATCTGCAAATACGATTTCCACCTCTGCTCCTAGAGATGTCATTGTGGTGTTTCTACCACGTGTTGTGGTCACGGTGCTTCCAGAAGAGAAGCTTCTGCTGTGAACTGAATCTGTGACTTCTTTTTTTTCCTCCATGTCTCTGCCATTCCCCATCCAGGACCAATATTCCTAGAGATCAAGATTTTTTTATTCTCTGAGACTGTATTTCCAGCCTTGTCGCTTTTCAGCTCAGTTCCTTCCCTGCTCGGTGTAGCCCTGTATTTTTATCCCATCCAGATGACTGTCCCCAGAGCTCCTGCCCATCCATAGACCAGCTCTAGCCCATTTCCTCTGCACCCTTGGCAGCTCTATTGCATCTTAACACACTGGTCCCACTGTTTGACACAGGTACCGCTGTCCTGCCTTGCTGTCAGCCTGGCTGCTCTGGCTGCAGCTCCCAGAAGGAGGGACATGCCATAGGTGGGGTTTTATTAGCGCCTGTGGTTCCTTGCCATGTCTGCTTCTAAAACATGGCTATGAAAAGCTCCACCACCAAGAAGCAATCCAGAACTGTTAAAAATCATAGAATCACAAGGTTGGAAGGGACCTGCAAAGGTCATCTAGTCCAACCCCCTACAACAAGCAGGGACATCACTCACCAGACCAGATTGTCCAGAGCCCCATCCAGCCTAACCTTGAAGGGCTCCAAGGAATGGGGCCTCCACCACCTCTCCGGGCAGCCTGTTCCAGGGATCCACCGCCTTCAGATGAAAGAACTTTCTCCTGATGTCTAATCGAAATCTACCCTTTTCCAGCTTCCATGACCCGTTATCCTATCATTCCCTGCCCTACTGAGCAGTGTTCCCCAGCCTTCTGACAGGCCCCTTTCAGGGATTGGAAAGTCGCTCTTAGGTCCCCCCAGAGCCTTCCCTTCAATTTGAACAAACCCAACTCTCTCAGCCTATTCTCATAAGAGAGCTGCTCCAGCCCTCTGAGCATTTTCGTTGCCTAATCTGGACCCATTCCAACAGCTCCACATCCTGGTGTTGGGGCTTCCAGAGCTGGATGCAGGACTCCAGGTGAGGCACCACCAGGGCAGAGCAGAGAGGCAGAATTACCTCTCTCGGTCTGCTGGACACACTTTTGCTGATGCAGCTCAAGATGCCGTTGGTGCAGGAGACAAGCAAAAGTTTTGCAGAGCTGTGGAAGTGCCTCTTCTCACCCACCTCCACATCAGAGACAGGAATGCTTGGCCCAGGCTGCTGGTGCTGCCACTCTCCAGCACTGCAGAGAGACAGTGGGAGCTGCCTCCCTGTGCCCCGTGCTGGAGCAGAGCACGTACAGCACTGACACCCAAACTCCTCCTGCCTCCCTGTGCAGCTCCTTCCCCACAGCTCAGCTCTGCACCAAACCTTCACTCATTCAGAAGTTCATTATGTGGGAGAGGAGAAAGCAGGGACAGCACAACCTTATTCAACAGCAGAAATGGGTTTCTCTGGCAACCATCATCAAGCTGCAGTACAGAGTAACTAAGTGTAGAAACAGCTATATTTAGCCTCCGGGTCTGCTGTTGCCCAAACTCTCACTGCAGAGAATTCACATGTATCTCCATCTCCACTTTGTGGGGGAAACCCACCCATCCACTGCCGGTGAGGTAGGGATGTATCTTTGAATTTTAAAGGGTCTGCCTGCCTAACTTCGTGCTCCTTCCCATCTTATGTTGGTTCTCAGTGTGTTTCCAGTTAAGTTTATTAGCAGCTCCAGATGCACCAGTGGACAATAGATGCTACCTGTGGTACTCCCTGGAATCCTGAATTCCAGGTGAGTGCCCCAGCTGCATGCAAGGTGGCCTGGAGGACACTTCTCCATGCACTTTGGGGGTGCAGATCATCACAGCAGTCTTTCCAAGCTGGACAGATTGGGCACCTCCATCCTGGGGCCTCTTGCAGGGCACAGTAAGCCTTAGAAGACATGGAAGTGTTCATCCTATTAGTATTGCACAGAGCCCAAGCACCTGAAGCATCTCTGGTTCTCATTTAGATCATCCTAAATCTCTCTGCAGTTCAGAGCTTGGGGTCATCAGTGTCTGGCAATGCTACAGCCAAAGAGAACAGTCAGATGGGTCTTTACTGAACATTCTGTAGGTGTTGAATGCATGGGGGTAGAGCATCAGCTCCACTTATGAGCTCAGGAGCTGGGACTCCACTACCCAGAAGGGACATGTAACCACTATTTTCAAAGTATTTATGGGACTGGTAACTGCAAATAGTTTCTGGAGAGTGATAGGTACCACCTTTTGGTGACCAACCTCCAGTAAACCTCTCAGCTTGAGCCCCTCATACAGCAGTGTCTAAAATCACAAGTCCCTTTGCTGGAAGTGTTGGTTCTCTCTGTAGCACAGAGTGACATCCAAGGGAGCTACAAATAATCCAGAAATATTCCACAAGCAATTAGCTGCGAGGAACCGCTCCTGATGAGTTTGTATGTTTTGATTATTAGAACGTCCCTTGCTATCCCTTGGTTTCTGTGGCCATCCTTTCTCCCAGCTTACCACGGGGAGATAATTACAGCAGCTGCTCTTAGAAAAGGAACAATTAAACTAATTACAACCAACCAAACCAAAGGAAGAGGACCTCACCTTTCCAAGAATTAAGAAATAACTCACATGCGCCGCAGGGAATTATCAACAAAAGGTTTCTAAAGACAATAACAACAATGTTTATAGATGTTTGGCAGATATATCTCAAAGAACTGTGATATTTTGGCATAATGGGCTCATTATCTTTTCAGTGAGTTTAATGTTTTCAAAATTACTAGATCGAGCCTTAGTCTGACGCGAGTATCACGCAGTCTCCTTCCAAAGGCAGCAGACACTAGGTGCTCTCCATCCCCCAGGACCACAAGTTATGTACGTACTTACGTTCCAGCCTATAAGAACATTTTGTGCAGAACCAAAAGGTTATTTTAAGACTTAACTTATTCCTTCCCTTCTTCTGGAAATGGGATTTATAAAGAAAATCATCTGAACCGTCAGGCTCCGTGGATAATGATCGCGGGTGTGATGTCAGATGCAGTCCGTCAGAGATCTATATTGGGGCCAATACTTTTTAGTGCCTTTACTAAGGGACTGGATGAGGGGAATGAATGTGCTCCACGTGTTTTCCAGTGATGTCAGACCAGGGAAGCTGCCAGTGCACTGGAGAAAAGGGCTGTGATGAACCTCATTAAGTTCAACAAAGTCAGGATCTGAACTCCAGACCAAGTCCTGTCCTGGTGAGGTGCTCTCAGAGGAAGACCATTAGCCCCTTCCAAGCCACATTCCTTCCCTCTTGATGGGCTGGCCCCACTGCAGACCCCAAATGCTGAGTTCTGAAAGGAAGTGAGAGAATTACCTGGCAAACCCCAAGATAGTCTCTTCTACTCATTGTCCTGACAAGAAAAGTAATCCTGCCCTTTAGAGTTCTGGAGCCCAAAGGACAAAGTCAAGAGTAAGTGGTACCAACGAAATCGGAATTTTCTACCTCAAAAAAAGGCAGAAAACTGAAGCCTTTGTTGGCTGAAAGTTTAAACTTGAAAACATCATCCAGTTACGTGTTTTCTGGCTTAGGACTGGGCTGCCTTACAAGTGTTTAGGGCTGTGATGTTGGTGGGCTTGGGACTGCTGTTACTACTCACAGCAGTGGGGGGTTGCAGCTCAGCAGAGACCAACAACACAACAAGCAGCTGAGATGTGGGGACTGTTGCTTGCACAGCACCAACATCTTTATAAATGAAACGTGTCTTTTTCTGGGCTCTACAGGCTTTCCGAGAATAAATAATCCCTCCCCTGCCTTGCTGAGGCACCAGCCCCAGCCCCACGCTGGAGGTTTACCTCACTGGAAAATGCTGATCTCCCAAGTCCTATCAATCTACCAAAACAAACATTAACAAGGAGATGGAATCACAGGAAGGAGTGTGTCTGCATTCTTTTGGAGAGACGTGCATCGCCTCCATCTGGAGAGGGGGATATAGTGAAGCAAGAACCTCTCCCCTGACTGCTCTCCAAAAGCAGCAGGGTAAGGGGTAGGCAATACCTGTTTACGGAGCTTAGGGACAGGGTTTAGGACAGCTGGGTTAATATTTGGGCTTGATGGTCTTAAAGGTCTTTTCCAACCAAAACAGTTTTATGGGTGCCAGAGGATGGAGCCAGGCTCTTGTCAATGTCATCTACTGATAGGATGAGGGGCAGTGGGTGTAAGCTGGAACATAGGAGGTTCCACATAAATATGAGAAGGAACTTCTTCACAGTGGAGACGGCTGAGCACTGAAACAGGCTGCCCAAGGCGGGTTGTGGAATCTCCTTCTCTGGAGATGTTTAAAAGCTGCCTTTTAAAAGCAGATGTTCCTGTGTGACTTGGTCTAGGTGATCCTGCTGTGCCAGGGGGATTGGACTAGAAGATCTTTCGAGGTCCCTTCCAATCCCTGATGATTCTATGATTATGATTCCTACTTGCATGAAGTCAGCCATCAATGACAATAAAGGGAAAAACATTACAGTGAAAACGATTTACATGTCACCTTCCATGTCACCCCACAAACAACCTGTGCCAGACCTATATAGGGTGAGGGCTCGTTGGATTGTCTTATTTTACGGGACACCATAGCTTTTCTTTTTTTCCTTCGAGATGGATGGAAGAGTGAACCTGGCAGCGGCACTGAGATATTAACTACGGGCTTCAAATTATCACTGGCTCTTAATCTAAGGATGGAATTTTATTAGCATTTTAATTAAGATCTAGTCAAGGAAAGTAAGGACTTAGGGAATGTTGGAGCTCGATTTACCCATTTCAGCAGAGAAATTGCTGGAGCTGTTTTGCTGTTGTTTCTTGTAGACACTAGAGCAAGGTCATCAGCTATTACTGCCACAAACATCGTTGTGGGGGACTTAAAGTATTGAGCCCTTGGATGCTGAGCTTCCAGGGGAATTTATTTGAGGAAACAGCATAAAAGGAAAGGTTCTTGTGGAGAAGCTGCAGAGTCATTGTTTTGAATTAACCCATTAACGGTAAGAAATTTGTTAGGGGAGGGTTACATGAGATTAACTGTCATTGGAGTCCCCTCCCACCCAGTTTGTGGCTGCGAAAGGATCCTGGGGTAGCTGAAAGAAGCTGAATTCCTCAATTCTTGCCACGTATTTAAGGAATCATGGGTAGGATGGGGACTGCTCAGTGACTGGTGTTAATGTGCTCGTAGATGGTTTGCAAATGTTTTACAGAATCATAGAATGTCTTGGGCTGGAAGGGACCTCCAGAGGTCATCCAGTCCAACACCCCTGTAACAAGCAGGGCCATCACTCATCAGACCAGACTGCCCAGCGCCCCATCCAGCCTGACCTTGAATGGCTCCAGGGATGGGCTGTCCACTACCTTTATAGGCAGCCTGCACCCTCAGATGAAAGAACTTTTTCTTGATGTCTGACCTCAACCTACCCTCTTCCAGCTTCAAACCATGACCCCTGATCTTATCATTCTCTGCCCTATTGAATAGTTCTTCCCCAGCCTTCTGACCGGCTGGTAACTATAAAGTCTCCCCAGAGTCTTCTCTTCAGGCTGAAAATTTTGTCAGTGGTTTGATAGTGGCTCCAGCCCACTGGCTGCTGTGGAACTGGGGAAGGGGATGCAGGGCAGGGCTGTGGGAAAGAGTTCAAAGCCCTGGGACACCAGGCTGGGCTCTCCCCACTTTGCACCATCCCGGCGGGTTCTGCTTTGGTGGCAGCAGCCTCTAGAGGGCTCATTGCCTTGTTGGAGAGCAGCAGCCTTTGTTCTCGGCTCTCAGCATCTCCGCCTGGAAAACAGCCCGCAGCGCTTTGCTTTTCAACCTTCCCTTCATTTCCACTCAGATCGCCAGTGGCCTGGCCTCCAAACGACAGATGTGGGGTGCGAGGGGTCTGTATGTCCTCACTGACATCACTGGGATATAGCACCGTACTGGTGTCACTGGGACAGACTCCCAGACCAGCCGTGAGGAATCTGGAGTCAGCCCGGGCAGCTGCCCTGAGCTCTCAGGTGGGTCCCATCCCATCAGCATCAAACCCAGTATAAAGGGAGAAGTTCGTTGAGGGTAGAGGCTCCTCCTGATCCTCATCTTTCTTTTCCTTTGCTCTGAAGGATCTCACTCGTTGTTCTGCTCCTGAGGAACTGCTTCCCATTTATTCTGACTGCTGGACACTTACTGGGCTGAGTATGATTTTATACACCTTGTATTGGTGTTGGTTTGGCTGTTTCATTAAATCTGTTTTCATTTCAGCCTGTGGGTCTCCTCCCCTTTTCCTGATCCCCTTCTCTTCTAAGGGCTGGCTATGGAGTGATAGAACTCCAAGGGTTCAGCACGGGATACAAGCTAAATGTAGACAAGCACGAGTTCCCCATCACAAGGATTTGCTGCCTGCTCACTTCCTGTGCCACTGTATCCCCTTTACATCCCCAGCCCTCCAAAAGTTTAAGCCCTTGCACTTAAATCAGAAAAGGGGTGGTTAGCAGATCAAGAGAAGTTCGTCTACCCCTCTACTCTGCCTTGGTGAGACCACATCTGGAGTATTGTGTCCCTCAGTTCTGGGCCCCTCAGTTCAAGAAGGACACAGAGCTGCGGGAGAGAGTCTAGAGCAACACTGATGATGAAGGAAGTAGAACACTCCCTTATGAGGAAAGGCTGAGGGAGCTGGGTCTCTTTAGTTTGGAGGAGACTGAAGGGTGACCTCATTAATGTCTATAAATACGTGAAGGGTGGGTATCAGGAGGATGGAGCCAGGCTCTGCTCAATGTCATCTAGTGATAGGACAAGGGGCAATGGGTGTGAGCTGGAACATA
>JAOXOE010000343.1:3680395-3694916 GCA_028565055.1 Phoeniculus purpureus | reverse complement strand
AGAAGGCTACTCGCTCCTTTTAAATGCCAAGTGTTCAATTACTTTCCTCCTGAGGGTTTGTGGGGTGGGTTTTTTTGGGTTGCTTTTCTTTTTTTTTTTAATTGGGAAAAAGTCAAATGTGATGCAGCAGGTTACTTAAGCTCCTGATGAGGAATGTTGGCTTCAGATTGTTCCAAGGCATGACAGTGTTTTTCCAAGTACTTCTTTAGCGAAGGTCGGTCGGTTGGTTGGTTTTATGGTCTAACTTGGAGAGCTCAGACTCGATCTAGTCCTCTGTGGGTATCTCTGTGTGTTGCAAAACCATTGCACTCGTTATCCTGAACAGGGATCTGTGCTGATAAGAGCGCCAGTCAACAGCAGAGGTTTTGCATGTTTGACTTCAGGGCTTCATAGAACACAGGGAAGCACTTTTTCTACAAGTGGAGAGTTTCTGCTCTGGTTGCTGCTGCCCTTCCCTGTCTTGCTCTTCTGTTCTTTAGGAACCAAGTCAGAGCAAACACCTTGATGGAGTTGCTCAGGACTTGTGCAGAACTTTCAGAGTGAGCCTCAAGAACTTGTGAAGGCTGAGCTGGGGGATCGCACCTGACTCAAACCAGAGCCGGTTCACTCATTTTTTTCTAGACACGTAGATTTTCCAGCTGAACTGGAGGTGATTGAGTTCCCTTTCTGAAGGTAGAGATGCTCAGGGCTGAGGGTCAAATCTGAGCCAGTGTTACCATCCTATAGTCTTTGTGCCAGGCAGGCAAGGATTTCCCTCATGGTGATGAATGCCACCAAAGCACATGAATTATAAAGGCACCGCTATCTTTCTTGTTGCTAAGTACCCCCTAGTCAGAGAGAGCTCTCAGCAGCTGTCACAACTGCTGTGCTGTAATTTAAAGCAAACTCTAAATCCCTGAGATGGATGAAGGTATCAAGATGGATGATCATGCAATGGTCAGTAGAGACCCTGCTTGTGAGTTCAATGACTGCTTGTCGGTCACGGTGGAAGATGTCAGTGCAGATTGAAAGGGTGATGGCAAAGGGTATCAGAAGAACACATCACAGGCTAAAGGACAGGTGCTATAAAACATCCTCCAGCATACAAGGTTGATAGGGTTTTTCTCAGCCTCCTTCTGCCTAGGAAAAAAAAATCCATATTGCTTGCAAACAAGCAGGTATGATCCTTGGAGGGAGTTGGGTGGAGTGTTCTGTCCTCTCTGTTGCAAAACTTTCTTCTTATTTTCTGTTTTGTCACAGAAGAAAGTCAGCTGAGCTAAACAGGCAACTGGCCCCTGGCCCATAAGGTCATGGATCCATTAAATATCAGAGGACAGCTTGGAGAGGGTTGAGTAGCCATCGTGGCAAATACAAACTGTCCAAAATGCAAAGAGGAAGGTGCTAGCAACTCTCCAAATTGCAAAGAAGGTGGCATGCAGGGATCTCGCCGTTTGTTTTCTGCCTTAATTTGTGTTTAGGAAGGAAAATGTTTGTCACACCTCTGAAAAAAGGAATGTGGTTTGCAGAAGCCAAACACACCACTAAGGTGGCACTGAGAGACGCCTACTCAGTGCAGCCGTATTTAGTGGGGTGTCAGTGTAGGAACTGCAACACCAGATCTTGCCTGGAGTCCATAGACCTCACCCTTACCTTTGATAGTCTCTGGGTGCTTTGGAGAAGCACATAAGGAATCTTAACGGTACAGACCCATCAAGTCATCTGCTCACAAGGACTCTTACTGTCCAAACCCCACCAAAAGCCTCACACTTTGGGGGTTTATCTTCTCTGGTTTCTTGGTAAAAGATAGACAAATCCTGTGCTACCTGATGGAGCATTCTGATATTGCAATGAGCATCTGATGTTTCAGAACCCTATAACATTTGGTGGCAATGGATCTCAGAGGGCATTTACACCTGATCTGTTGAGCAGAATAGCTGCAGATGTGGGAAGAACGAGCCCGATTACTTCAGAGCTTCTGAGCCTAGATTTTACTGCCTTCTATTTCAGATCCACTTCCAAAATCAGACTGTGGGGAACTACATTAAGACCTGGTCCTCTTGCAGGGGATGCCCATGCGACTTAATGGCATGGCCCTTGTTTGCCCCTAGCGCCTGACCTCATCAGGATTCCAAACAGCAACTCCAGTAATGCTTTAGCGAGATGGACTTGAAGGCGCCAGAAGATAACTGGGTGGTGTTTCAGTTTATTAACCATCCAAGCCCAGTTTGAAACTCGGGAAAGGCAAATTATAATTGAAAAGATCTCAGCAGAAATCTCTCCTGCCGTCACGGTCTCTGGATGTGCATGTTTAAGCTATCATGCCATGACACTGTGCCGCTTGATTTATGTTTTTCCTGATGCTTTGACTGAGTAGTTTGTTGCAAATGTGCTGCTAAATGGAGGAAAAAGCCAGAAACGGCATCAGGCAACCACTCTGTATTTCATTCTGGAAAATAGCTGGCAATTATAATTACTCACCGCGTTTCTGGCTCGGAATAAAAGTGGCATTGCACAAAAAAAACCCCTCACTGAACATTCATCGTGATTAGAAAATGCTCCATACCTTGGAGTGCAGTGGAGACACAAGAATAATTTTAAATGCAAATTGAATTGTGGGGGTAGCAAAGAGAACAGATAAAAGACAGTAAAACAAAGCCTTTCACTTTCCTCAAATTAGCAGGCTAATGTAGTATAGGGGGAAAAAAAAGAGGCAGTTCTACTCAGATCTGTGCTAAGAGCTTTCATTTCATCATAATATAAACCAGCAGATCCGTCACCTTTCTCTATTCACTACTCTTGATTTCGAGGTTGAAGTGAAAATTAGAAGCTGTTCATTCTGGCTCGCAGGCTGGGTTGCATTTGCTTAGTCTCATTCCATGGCAGTGGGATGGAAAGAGGTCAGTAACACTGGTAAGTACTTCTGCATCGGGCTTTATTTATTTATTTTTTAAATAAACCCCCTCGCACTGTGCTTTGGCTGTTTAGCGACGTGTGCTTCCTGCAAAAATAATTCGAGGGCTGTATCGTGGAGTTGTTCAAAGGCTGTATCTTAAGCAGAAAGGCATCGGGAGTGCTCGCGTCGGAGCTCTTACAAGGAAGGAATTGCTTCAAGTAGGAATTCTGTAGCAGGGAAAGGTTTCTGGTGAATCTATGCATTTCATAGCATCGCTGGAACGTTTTATGTGTTGCTTTTTCTGGCTGCCTTGCCCAAGGAGCAGCACCGGATAAGAAATGAACCTCTTCAAGCTGGTTATTTGCATTAGAATTCGTAGCAAAACATTTAACAATCTCATTACCCTTGTGGTAAACGATGGAGAAAGAAGTATTTGACTTCCTGAAGGCAAATTATTAGGCAAAACTCAGCGTTGCAGTTAATCATTATGGAACACTTAAAATATCTCGGAATGTGAGATGCAACAAGGAAGATCAGAGTGAAAAACAAATTCTTAAGGAAACTTGATGTCGGGGTTTGGTTTTGGGTTGAGTGTGGGTTTTTTTTTTTCTCTGCTTGGGAAAGTTTTTATCAAATCAAAAGCAGGGGTTTAATTTTTCAGCATGAAGGGTGAGGGGGAGTGGGGGAGATGATCGTAGTGTCACCTCCTGTTGCTAAGTAACAACATCTCCTGGCCATTTTTATCTGATAAAGGAAGTCCAGTTGACGTTATGCATTATTCATCAAGAGTTCCAATCAAATAATCAAAATTGTTTGCTTACACTGGAGACATTTAGTAAGATCAAAGAAACCTTCCTTGAAACTCGTGGAGCTTCCACCGGTGCCGGGCAGCTCTCGATACCCTGCAGTAAGTATCGTCTCTGCTTTGGGACTGAATTGCTGAGGAATTTGGAAAGTTTTCTCATCAGGACAGCGTTCTGAATTTTAGACAGAATGACTGCATGTTGGTTGCTGAAAACCACATTGAAGGGGAAAGGGGAAGCTTTGGAACCTGGCTTCTTGATTTTGGCAACATAATTAAAGGATTTGCTTGAATCGAGTGGGTCAGACCCCCCGACCCAAACCTTTCAGGTAGTTTTGCATGGGAAAGGACTAGAGATGTTTCTGTCTGTCTGCCTTAAAATGAATGTTGTGCAGAGCTGCTTGCATGCTGATGGTTATATGCTGTGGCTAGCTCAGGTGCAGAGGAGTCAACAGGACTGTGTTTTCTGCAAAGCCTGCTTTTTAATGTGAGTTGTTCTGAGTAGAAGAAAACGCAGAAGGTAGCAAAAAGACTGAAGAAGAGTCATGATAATGTGCCTTGTCCCAGGATCTCTGCCCGAGTGGGGCAAACCAGGTTCAATGAACACCTCAGACAGCTGTACTCCAGGATCTAGAGGTTCAGAAGAATGCCAAAAAACATAAAACTCAGCTAAGAGGCAGTGCTAGGAGCAGCCTAATGTTTCTTAGTGATTCCTCTTATGTGTTTTACGGACTATGGTGGGATGTCCTGTTGCTGTTTCTAGCCTGTAAGAGAGGAGAGGGAAGGCGAGTTTGGCTTCTGCTGATTTAGGTGGAATGAAATGCTCAGACTATAGAGTATTTGGTGCAGTGTTTTGGTGCCAGTGGCACAAGAGCTACCTGCGATGTAGTAGTTCCTACTTGGAGCTGCTGGCTGTCGGTCTTGCTAAAGGAGGTCCCTGCCTCAAGCTTTTTCTGGTCTTATTTCTAAGAGGGAATGAAACAGGCTGTTGAATCTCCATGTGTGCTGTAAGAAATGGAGATTGTGGCTAAAATAAAGGTGACTGCACTAGGAAAATACTGGGAATCTTGCTAGTACTGCAGCAGGACTTTTCTTTTATGTCTTTAGACAAGGAATTAAACCCAACACCCTAAAATAGAAAAGGATACTTTATGAAAGTTCTTTGAATAGTGATTTGAAAATGCTCTGACCCTAATATGCCAAATGAAGCACTTTAGTGACTGCCTACACAATGCTTTCCACAAAGAAACTCGCCAGCTTTTCTCTGTCTGATGTCTCTGTAATCTTTCCCAGGAATCTGACTGATCTTCCCTAGCGGAGTCTTGTGCACAGACATAAAGTTCCTTCAAAATGGACTACTTTTTGGACGTCGATTCTGCTCACAGACTGTTTTACAGTCAAGGAGCTCAAGGTAAGACACTTTAGTCCCGGCTTGGAAAGCAACTCTTTAAGATATAAAGACACGGGCCAGCCCTTGTGACCGACCTACCAAAGTGTAGAACCCACAGGGAAAGGCCTTCAAAAAGCATGGGGTGTAAAAGAGACCACAAGAAGTGGACTTAGAGGGTTATTCTGCCTTCTTGGAGTGTAAGGGAAAGCTCTGAAAGCTGCTGGGTGTGCAGCAGGAGCAAAAGGAACTGCCAAGATCCAGACTCTGATCTGGGTGCAAATGGCCAAGTGAGAGGGGACAGTGTGCTGCTTGCTGTGGGGTCCTTCCCCTTCCTCCTTGCTTATCCCTGCTGTCACGATCATAACGTGGTGTTAATCAAGAATAACTGGTTTGAGAAACCCCAGGGCAGGCTCTCACTGGTCTGTACCATCCCCTGTGTGAAAGACTGTTCCCCAGGGAGCAGCAGCAGTGCAGGAGAGGAGGGGGAGAGCGATCAAGGTTCTTTGCTTTAACGTGGCTGAGCCTTGTTCACGACAGAGATGATATTTTTGGTAGACTCAGTTCACATTTTTCTCACCAGCTCTATTTTTGGAGAAAACTTGCAATTTCAGAGAGAAAGGGTTTGGTGGAGGGTTTTTTGGCGTTCCTTAAACTTTAAACACCATATTAAATCGAGGAACACTGTAAGAACCAAGTGGCCCTATCAGCCTTTTCTGGTTTTACCTACTGCCTATTTACTCCTCAGTCCCACCATTAATTTCATCAGTTACTGATCAGATTCAAAGTCTGGACAGAGTTCTGCCTTTCCTGTGGAGGTCATTCTCCTAGAGCAACACCAAATCCACCATCCCAGGATACATAGGGGTCAGCGCCACCTTTAACCTTTGACTCAGCTGAGGTGCTGCTGCAAAAGATGTTGCATTGCCCAGGCAACTTCCACTTTATGCGTCAGCAATACGTTCTCTAGAGCTGCAGAACAGCAGGTCCCTGGCAACAGAAGTGCTTGAGGGGAAGGATGGATGGACAATCCCACTACAGCAATAGGTGTGAGAGACAAAACATGGCCTTTGAGAGAGGTTTCAGGAGGTTTTCACTGTCTGAGGTAGCACTGAGTGTCTCTGAGGCCAAATGATAAACTTCCAGCAGGAGATTTTGTCATCAGTGCTTCCTGTAGCATATACCTTTGTCATCATCCTTAGCCCCAAATCTTTTGATAATATCCTCTTCCTCTGAGCTCTCTTACCCCCCGTACTCAAGATTAACTCAACCCTGTCAAGGCAGCCTGTACAGCTCTGGTAACTCCTGTTGTCCTTGTACCTTGTGACAAATTTCAAGGCTGTAGTCTACAGAAATATGAGGTAATGGCATCGTTTCTCCAAACACAGGCAAAAATAACAACTGTCTTTCCTTACCCGCCCTCTGAGAAACAGTGAAACTGCATTAGCTAGACCTTTCTGGAAAACAAACCCCCAAAATCCAAACCCCATCTGCCGTAAGCAGGGAAAGAGTGTCACCAGCCCTACCTGAGGAAATCCCACGGGTGCCTGTTTGATGGGAATACTGTGTGTTGCTATTAGCAAATGGTGCTGTCGGGCAGCACGTGCACTGGCATTCAAACTACCTCATGCCAGGAGCGAGCAAAAGGCAACTGCAGCGCTCTGCCGTTTCGTTGGGAACACCACCAGAACACACTGCGTGTGACGATGTTACTTTAGTTGTGGTATTAGTTATTGCATTACAAACCGCTCTGTTTACTCCCTGTACAACGGGGCTTTATGACCCACTTTAATCTTCCACGGAGATCTGAAGATTTCTGCCTCTTGAGACTCTGATCTTCCAGATTAAAGAAAAAAAACCCCTTTCCCCCAATGTTTTCACAGTGACAATGTGACAACATTACAAATGGCAGCCGTAAAGTGCTCATTCTCATCCGTACCCACTCCTTGTGGGTGGAAGAGAAGAGAGGGAATCGGGCTGCCAAATGTTGGGAAGGAACTCAAAGATGGCATTGCTGGAGATGATGTCAGATCTCTGCTGCCCTCAGGTCTTGTGTAGGTGAATGCAGGGTGCTCTTTTCTCAGAGAACAAACTGGAATGGGGGTTTGGCCCCCAGACCCTAACTGGTTCTCTATCCCTTGCTACTTGCACTGACACCCACAGCTCGTTCCTACTCCTGCAGAAAACTGCAGAACTGCCTTAGCTGCTGTAGGGTAGGAGGAGAGAGGTGTTACCTTATCAGCTGCCTCCTCTCCCATCCTCTCCTTCTGCAGAAGCAGCCATCACCTCCCTCCTGTGGGCAGAACAGAGGACGTTTGGCCATTCGGGCTGTTCCAACAGCTGGTCCCCGTTTCCTCCAAGGAAAGCGAGGAGGGATGAAAAAGTCACAAAAGCTGGATCTGGCAGTAGGATTATCTCAATTTAGAAAACTTGGTAAATGAAGCCAGCTGGCTCTAGTCTTCACATGCAAGCCAGAAATATCCTAAGCTCCACAGCCTTCCCTGACTGTCTCTTCTGTGGCCGTATGTTGGGATCTAGGAGACGGGGGGGTTGTCCTTGCCAAGTGCGTAATGCCTGGTGACGCGTCTGTGTGTCCTCACTGAAGATGTTTCCACCTAAGACTTCTGACTAGCCAAGCGTGTGTCAGTGGAGACACACAGTCCGTTTAAGAGCAGGTTCACCTAACCTTAGACATCTTCCCTGGGATAATAGAAATCTTGTCTTATTCTATCTATTGATGCTTTATTCTCTCTATTGATGATGAATGTTGAGACGGTAACCTTGAGTGAAGGATGCTGGTGCTGATGGCATTTATTCACACAGAGGAATCACACGGTGACAGGCAAGATAGGACCTAACTCAGGAAAAAGAGTAACTTCCCCCAAAACAGGTCAAGCAGTGAATGTGCAGAGCCCATCTCTGCTGTAGCCTACTTTGCTTCGAAGACATCAGCTTTGATCTTCAAGTTCTACCTGAAGGAACGTCCACTTTGAGACATGCAAAGGAAGCCTCATGTGACAGAGCTGAGGAGCAGCAGAAGCAGGCTGCTCCATAAGGGAACATGAACCAAGAGTCAGCAGGATGGGCAGAGGCAGCAGCCTCACCTACGTGAGGTAAATCACTGAAGCACACGAGCAAGGCCATCTTCAGGTTCAGACAAGAGTCCAGACAGTCTCACAAGAGCATGGTGATGAGGTAGGTAGGAAGCCACGCAGGACCTCAAGTCATCAGTCTGGAAGTGGATCAGTGAGGAGTGTAGCCAGCCACAGCCTCACTCAGGAAATGTAAACGTCACTCTCAAAAGAAGACAGGAGGTGGCTCTTGAGGCTTCTTGTTGCTTTTTCAGAATTCTAAGAGACAAGCATGTCTTCTGCCCAGTACATTCTAAATAAGGCTTTAGGGACCGTGCCCCATCGCAGACTACCTGCAATACTTCTCTGCAGCCCTGAATCTGATGGAAGGGCTGGCTCTTCAGCTCTCTTGGTGCCAACCCCACACCAAAACATGACAGGACAGGCTGTGATGTGTTTGAGACGCCATTCTGGGCTCTGGGAGTCCACCTCTGTGCTACAGTTAGCCCCTCTGGTCCTTCCTGAGAGTCTGAGTTCTGCTCTCAAGCAACCACCTCGCAGATGAAATTTCTTCTACTTTCCTGGAGACATGTGCATCCCCTTTTCCAGTCTTATCTCTCTTCGCACCAGCAGAGGGCACGAAGCTTAACATCGACTGTGTTAATCGAGCGTTTCCAAGATGCTCCTCTGTGCCTGGAAGTTGTTGTCGGTCCGCTTGGTAGGATGCACTGTGCATTTTTAGATAACAGAACCAAACTCCCTCTTAGGCTCACCTTACATCGTCTTTTGTATCTATAAATAATTTACAGACCCACTTAGATTACGGATGCTTTTACTTGTTGCAGCATTCCTGCAGTCTAAAAGGATGCAAGGAGCAAATTAAAAAAGTCAGGTAGAAATAAAAGATAAATGAATAAAAATCGAGTACACCTGGGCAAGGGATGACAGACACACAAGACTGTATAGGCATGATTGCTTAAAAGACTTCAGGAAATCCTTCTTCTTGATCGGTTTTCCAGGTTTATTAAAATACTTGCACAACCTGCCTGGATATGTTCCTGTGCTACTTGGTCCTGCTCTGGCAGGGGGATTAGACTAGATGATCTTGCAAGGTCCCCTCCAGTCCCTAATGTTCTGTGATTCTGTGACAGGTTTAATTACACCTTCCCCTCTCACACTGTCTCCACAATGTATTTATTTCACTGCGCTTCAATTTTGGTCATTTATTTGAATTCGTACGGCGCTGACTCAGTTTAGATCTTTGAATTTAATCACTGCTGACTACCCAGCGCAACTTCCCTTCTGGTTTTGCACATTAAATACTGTTCAGTATCTTCAAAAGCTGCAGTATCCCCTAGATCCTCATCCAGAATGATTCTACTGCAGATGTTCCTTGTGTAAAGTCACATTAGGATACTCCAATCACCAAAATCCTATGGTTAATCCATCTTGCACCTGAACATCTTTTGAAAGTTATGCCATTTTGCAGATCTTGGGCTAGATGATCTTTTGAGGTTCCTTCCAATCCCTAACATTCTGTGATTCTGTGTCTTTTTCTGTGTTAATCACTAGTTCTTAAACAAATAACATGAACAACAGAATTTGCACAGCAAGCATGCATTCCTTGTGCAGTTTTCATCCCTGTAAATCCCAGAGGCAGGGAGCCACCCAGGAAACACAGCCTATAAATCATTCTTCATAAATGGCAAATTACATCCTCTAGGGCTTGCATGCATGTTCCAATCCTCCTCTCCTGCCAGTCATCCCCCATTTCCCACCTCCTTTTATTCAAATCTTTCTCTTTATCACTCACATGTGAAACAAGACAAAAGTGAAGTGGCATTACATCAGCCCAAAAGATCCTTTATTTCCTGGTAAACATCTAACTGGACTCATTGCTTGATCTGTCCTTAAAGAAGAATATTCACCATTTCACAGTTATTTTTATTTCTATGAAATACCATGTTCTGAGTGCATCAAAAGGTACCACAAATCATGTTTTGAAAGGGTTCCTTTAGCCAAAAATGCATTTCCATGTGCATCATCTACATGTTATGCCTCAACCAGTCCTTCCCACCGAAGCATATTGGCTTCCTCTGAAATTTTCCCAAGACTGACTTCAAATTTCTAGTCATTCTTGAAAACTCTGTTTGGTGATGTACACAAAGGAGAGATAATCATCGTTGTCAAAGTAATGTATCATGATTACTCCAGGAAACATTTTCCAGCAGCCACCTACCTCTAGTCAAAATGAACACAAGCCAGATCCCAATATTTTGACCCTAAAGGTAAAAATTATTTATAAACAATTACAGAGAAAAGGCTGCTTTGACTCTCTGTTTACCATAACTGTTTATGCAATTGGATGGGGTTTCTATGCTGGGAGGACCTTTCAAAGCTCATTTAGTATAACCTCCTGCAGTGAGCCCCTAAGGGCATCTCCAACTAAACCAGGTTGCTGAGATCCCCAAAGCCCTGTAATGGGGCTTCTCCCACCTCTCTGGGCAACCTGGACCCAGTTCTCACCATAATCAGTGTAAAAAATGTCTTTATATTCAGTCTAAATGTCTTCTCATTCAGTTTCAAGCTATTGTCCCTTGCCCATTCACTAGAGGTTCTGGTAAAGTCTTTATCCCTTTTTCTTACAAACCTCCTTTATCTGTTGAAAGGCTGTGCTAAGGTCTTCTTGGAGCTTCTCTCCGCTGAACACCTCAAACTCTCTCAGTCTGTTCTCACAGTGGAGCGGTTTCACCCTCTGATCATTATTGCGGTCTCCTCTTACTCAGTGGTCTTTTTTGAGATGATTTTTACAGTGCTGACTTCACATACAGATAAATCTTACTTAACATAAGATTTACACAAAATGCTCCGTAGCAGAAATTTTCCATCCTCTTTTGTCTTCATTACTGCACATCCCTCTTACAAGGGCGTCGTAGTTTACAGTCGAGTCGCTGTGTTTACTTTAGCTTAATCCAAATAGTTGACCCCATTAAATCAATTTCAACTCTTGCCCTTTGCTTTTACTTCAAATTCAACTTCTTTCAGCCAAAGCTTGAAGGGAACCTATTTAAAGCCAGGAAACAAGTTAAGGTAGACCAGAAGCAACTGCTACCCCCAGCAGTGCAGATTTGCTTGTTTAGTAAACTGCCTAATGCTGCAAATTGAAAAAATAGAGCGTGACAGCTCTCATTATCTCATACTAATTATACCCTATCGTACCGAACACCAAAGTCAGGTTTTAGGAATCTGAAGGCTTCTGATTGACAGGTATTAGTTGGAACTCTAAAAAAAACTTTCAGCAGAAAGCATCGCAGTTATCAGGCAGCAGAATATCTTCTTAGTCACTCTCAGTTGTGCTCTCCAGTCCCAGCAGGAAAACAGTTTGGTTTTAGCTATTTGTGGTGTGGTGGCTCACAAAAGCCCAACGATACCAATGGTTATGCCTGAACAGGAAGAGACACATCTAGATGATCCTGCAGCGTGGCTGCATTAGCTGATCTTCAGAGGTCTCTTCCAGCTCCCACCATTCTGTCATTCTGTTTAGTCTCCTGGTCTCTTACAAGGGTCACACATGAAAGTTAATAGTCCCATGCTAAAGGTAAGGATGGGCTTTCAAGTTGAAATTCCCTTTCCAGCCACATATAAGGTGGAGGGGAAAGAAACACACTGGGAAGTTACTTGTGCATGGTGCTCATGATCTCAGCTACCCTCCTCGTGTTTGTGACAACCTTCATCTATGCAGAGAGAGAAGCGAGGTGGATATATTTAGAGCAGCTCTTCTGTTTCCAATTTTTAATTTATAGGCTCAGCACCCACAGCACTCAACAGCCACTCATAATCACGTTCCACATAAAACCCACCCTCATTAGAGGGACGTTATCAAGGCTGTAAGGTCAAGCACTAAGCGCTTCAGCAGTGGCAGCATGAAGGTTGCCTCTGCACCATTAATTCAGCCTCGTATCTATCTGCATTCTAGTATGGTCTCTAATTGCACGATGACTCTGTAATTTTTTACTACCCTACCATTTGCTTCATCAGTGCACGGAGTGGGCAGTGCTTGCTTAATGAGCCAGTATTAAATATTTTGCTTTCTCCCGCTTGAAGGCACGGCCCCAAGCCATTTAAACCCTCTTCAAAAGCCAGCAATCTTCATGTCCTTACGGGCTTTTCATCGGTGCTTCACTAAAGTATATGAATACTTTACAAATATTAATGAATTTATGTCTTGATGAAATCCCTACTGCAAGGAAATGGTACTTCTCCCTGTTTCACATCTAAGACATAAATCAAGACAAGAAAGGGAGTTTAGCAATGGTTGCTCTAGGGATCTCACCAGGAGTCCTGAGCAGAACTTCCACTGATTTCTGCAAACCAAGGAACATTTAAATACTTCCACTGCTCAGGCATCACAGCCTCAGATCCAGTATTTGGAAAAAGAGGGATTGCAGCCATAGAAAGGCTGAGAAAGGAGTGTCCTTAGTGGCCAAACAAGGAGTCAGTGGCTAGGACAGAGCTACAACCCATGTCTTGAAGGGTCACAGTCTCTCTGTGGCATCGTTCAGTGCAGTTCTTAAATTCTGCAGGACATGAGACAAGGACCTTACAGCAAACAGCCCTTTCTACTACAGATCTGTGGAGTGACTGTCTTCTCTTTTTTTTTTTTTCTCCTTCCCTCTTCCTCATCCTTTCCATTTCCTCTTTCTCCTGCATTTCTCCTCTTCATTTAATCTTTCTTACCAGCTCGTCGGGCAACTCTCCTCACCGTGCCCACTCTGATGACAGCCACTACCGATGATGATATAGACAGGAGACCCATCAGAAGACTCCGGTCTAAGAGTGACACTCCTTACTTGGAAGAAGCCAGGATATGCTTCAACCTTGACAATGGTAAGACTGTCCCTTCCCCAAACAGCATATGATGTCAGTTATCAACTCTTTTTGAGAAGGAAGTGGGCAAGGTGGTACCTCCTCATTCACAAGTGGCATGGTGGTTCATCAGACAGAACAGCTACAAGAACCTGTATGTGTGTGAACAGGATCCACTTCAAAGTTCTCCTGCAAGTACTAACAAAATATTTCCCCCTGTGTTTTCAGCTACGGTGAGCCAGTAAGATCAGAGCAGAAGGGAATCACTTTGCAGACAAGATATATGGATCTTATCCACTCCCAACATCCAGAAATATGAAAGTTCTTGTGCACATGCATGAAGGAATTAGAGCTAACAGCAGATTTCAGCTAAACTCAAGCTGATCATCACGGTCACATCCCAAAACCTTTACAGGTTTAATTGGCATGAGTGTTAACAGAAAGCCCTTAATTACTCAAGAGACTAAGAGAGCTGACCCTCAAAATTCCTGCCGCTTAGTGCTGCTTTCAGGGTTACTGAGCCCGGGCATTCCCTGGTCCTTTTTCTCTCTGAGGGTGACCAAACCAAAACATTTGGGACACGATGACGTTGCAGCAGCTTTAAGCACACTGGGTTTTCTTTACAGAATTTGCATGACGTGGGACGAAGCAATACACTCTGTGACACAGACCTACACTGCTGAACTCCTGCTTCACGTGGGACTGTTGTTTCTACCCAATTTTCTATTTTGCCAAAAAAACACCACAAAAACCCCAAGCATTTTTCGTATTAGCGTAGAGTAACACCAATTTACCCAACCCAAGCGAAGCTGGAACCCTAACGCCATAGGCAGCTACAACCATGGGGCAGGCAACAACCTCTAGTGCTAGGACAAGGGAGATGGTTTCAGGCTAAAAGAGGAGAGATTTCGATGAGCTCTGAGGGAGAAATTCCTCCCTGTGAGGTTGCTGAGGCGCTGGAACAGGTTGCCCAGGGAGGTTGTGGCTGGTCCATCCCTGGGAGTGTCCAAGGCCAGGCTGGATGGGGCCCTGGGCCACCTGGTCTGGTGAGAGGAGCCCCGGCCCTGGCAGGGGGGCGGGTGATCTTGAAGATCGCTTTCAACGCCAACCCTTCCGTTCTGGCTGAAAGAGCTGTTGACTAAACAGACGCGACACCACACGGGAGAAGCAGCAGGGCACTGTCCCAGTTTGCAGACAGAGGCTGAAACCGCTGCTTTCTGCCAGTGGCCGCGGGTTTTTCCCCTCAGAGACCTTCCAGAGCGACCCCGGGCCCTGCGGCGCCGGCGGGTTGTGCCCGGGGAAGGGGCAGGGCCGGCGCGGCCGCTCCCGTCCGCAGATCCCTGACGCGTTTTCCCGCTCTCTCTCTCTCTCCCTCCCTCCATCCCTCCCCGCGCTCCTTTCTCCCTTTCCCTCTCCCCTTCTCCGTCCTCCCTTCCTCCCCCCTCGCCTCCCCTGCCCCCCTCCTCTACTCTCCATCCCTCCGCCCCCTGCTCGCCCGGCCGCGCCGCCGCTCGCCCTGTCCA
>JAOXOE010000343.1:3660632-3677940 GCA_028565055.1 Phoeniculus purpureus | reverse complement strand
GTTGCTCAGTATTGATCATATTTCCACTCAGCCTGCTGTTCTCCAGGTTAAACGGCCCTAAGTCCCTCATCAGAGAGATGCTTCAGTCCCCTCATCCTGTTCATAGCTCTCTACTGGACTCTCTCCAGTAGTTCTTTGTCTTTTTTGAATTGGGGAGCCCAGAACTGGACACAAGACTCCAGATGTGTCCTTGTTGGGGCAGAGTAGAGGGGGAAGAGAACCTCCCTTGACCTGCTGGTCACCCTCTTCTTAGTGAGCCCCAGGATACTACTGGCCTTCTTGGCTATAAGAGCACATTGCTGGCTCATAGTCAACTTGTCCAACAGGACTCCCAGGTTCTTCTCCATAGAGCTGCTTTCCATTGATGCAGTCTCAAGTCAAGTGATGCTCAGGGCATAGGAAATAGCCTTTTCTTTACAGGCTTATCACTTGCTTTCCATTTAGTGCGTTTGGTATCAACAGCTGCTCCTCACAGAGTTGTTTCTCCTACAGCTGCAGCAAGCTGAGCTGCATTTCCCCAGTCATTGTCTTCTGCCAGGACATGATCAGGGCTTGGATGCAGCATGCAGCTGCTTTGCCGTCTGGAACTTACAATCCACTTTTATTAATGAGCTGTAAGCAGATGCAGTGAATCCTGCTCTTCTCCACTCCTAATTACAACCACTAGTTAAGGACTAGCAGGTTTTTATCTACTTCAGCTGTAACTTATAATTATGCCATTACTGCTGCTATCGGTGTTGTTGAACACGTACACAGAGTCAATGATGCCATTTGGGGGTAGCACAGATTTGCGCTGGGTTGTAAAAAACAACCCCACCATTTATTACTTACTAACAGTCTGACTTCCCTTTCAATTATATTAGTTCTGCTTTGTTAGATTTTCCACAATATACTCATTTATTTTGTTTGTTTCTAAGTATTGATCCATTAACTCATCTTTACTACCTCAGTTAACAAATATTGGTCAATCGGTTGTCCCTGATATGGTGGTGGTGTTTGGGGTGGGGCTTTTTTTCCTGATCTTCCCAAACTGATTAAAATACAAAGCTGTTTTCCAAACTCTGAGTTATTCTCCTTACTGTTATACATATGCAAATCCTATTAATCTGAGTTATGTGCTCATATCAAGAGGATAATGTTTCCCAAGGGATTTAAATTACCTCTTCTGCCAAAATTAATGTAGCTGCATAACATCAGGAAGCTATAGGCAGATGTGGATTCCTTTTGCATATTTGATACCAAATCTGTCTGCATCCAGAAATTAGTTTTTTAATTTTCTGAAAGACTTCCGCCTAGAGGAGTGGGGAATGTGCACACACTTTCAGGCAGTGAGGTTCTGTGTTCTTTATTATCTTGAGTAATCTGGCCTGGCTCCATCTCTTCAACGTCCATCCTTGGCTTTTCGTACACATCTACTGAAAAGCAGCTTTCAGATGGTCTTTCTAACTTTCTGATTCAAGTATCTAAAAGCTAATCCCAAATTACTTCAGGAAACTTGGGCCTCCCCATCTGTGACAGCTGTCCGCTAGCATAATCCGTTTCCTGGTCTTGTGCCAGCTGACAAGTTCAAGTGGTTTTTCTCAGGTTTTGACCTATTATGGGTTTTGGCTGATTTCTGCAAACATTTTTCCACTTTTTAAGTGGCAAAGTGTCATAGGGAGCTTGTAGTTTGGGTTTGGGATCCCGTAGAGTGTAGGGGAGGTTTTGAATGTGAACAGGGGTGTGGAGTTTGTAGATTATGTTCTGTAGACTGAGAAGTTTTGACTTGATGATCTTAAAGGTCTCTTCCAACCAAAGGCATTCTGTGATTTAGTGAATATACCCTGTCCACCCTGATTTAAAAGTGTGAGCCAGTGGTTTAATGGGAAAGAAACCTGTGGTCAGAGTGGAACAGAAGCTGGGCTTCACTCATAGGGAGAGAGAGATGCAGTGGCAGGATGGGTCTGACAACCTGTGCTAGCTGCAGAGCTCATCTGGCACAGGTTTAAGTGTTCTGAAGCCACTCAGTGATCTTACTGAAGTGTCTGGATCCTGAAGTGCTGTAAAGTCATATGTTGACTTCAGCCAGGGATCAGAGCCAGACTGTACAAATAGACATTGCTGCTTTCCTTCAGTGTGAGCAATGTGGTTTATCTCTCTCTGATAAGGAGCCACATGTTCTCCTGGAATGTGTTCTGGGAAAGCAGAGCTGGGAGAGAAAGGACCGAGTGGCTCTGCACAGTTTTGCCATGTGGCCAGAAAGGTCCTTATGTCTAGCAAGGCAAGTGAGCTCTGTCACATTTACTGTTCCTAAGCAGTGAGGAAGAGCTCATGCTGGGGAGAGGAAAGAAGCCCATGGCAGCCTGTGTTAGTGCTGCTGCAAGCAGAATTAATTCACAGGGTGTAAAGAGGGAGGAGGATCCTGCCAGAAACTGCTGAATGGCTGAGACAAACGTTAGCAAGCTGGGAAGTGTTCAGAGCCAGCTATTTCTGTGCTGCAGCACTGGTGGGGGGAAGCCAGGACACACAGGGTGACAGTTGGTTTTATATGAGGAAACTTTCCTGGTCTGAACTGGGCACAAAGTTGAAATCTTCCTCAATTTTCACTCCCGTTCTTTGTATCACTGCATTCCTCCCATTCCAAAGCTCTAGAGCTGTGCCAAACGCTCTTCAGAGAGTAAAATGATGGATGGTTTTCCTTTCTAATGGAGGATAATGGAATTTGTACTAGCCTCATAGATATCAGTTAGGCTAGAAGAACACAATACATTTTTTCAAGGAGGAGGCTGTGCACTTTGTTTTGTCACCATGTAAAAAAAAAAGGAATATTTCTACAGCTGACAGAGGTGGATCAATTCAAAATAGTTGGAAAGAAAGTTAAATGACCTGCTGGAAATCTCCACCTCATCCACTTTTCATTTTCTCTCAAACCCATCATTTGATTTAAAAATCCATTTTGAGTTCCTGAGCTTGTCCTCGGTTATCCTTACGTAGGATTTAGTCCACAACCCCAATTAATAATTTCGGTAGTCACTTGGAATGTTATCACGCTTGGGGTTGTGTTTTCATTCTTGCGTATCCCAGAATGAAATACTCTGTGTGGCTTCATGATTCGAATCAATCCCTAAAATGGAATGAGAATTTAAATTACTTTGAGTTTATGGAGCTCACAGATTAGGGGATGGGGGGATCCAAAGGGCATGTTTTTATTTTTTAACAAAATACTTTCAAATGGTGGTGGCTTAAGATTTCAGATAGAAAAGACGGGGCTTGGGAGAACAGGGGAGAGAGAACTGTGCAGTAGTAGGATTTCTACTATGAGTGGGAGGTTTTCATTCTTTCTGGAGAAAGATCAGTAAAAATAAGTGCTTGGAAAAATTCCACTTTCTGTCTGCTCTAATCACTCCCTCAGATTATTGTCATGGAGATCCTCTCATCATTAGGAAGAAAAATTCCTGATTTGGGCAAAGCAGCTCTTCACACCTTGGTAAAAGGGCCTGAAGAACTGTCCCACTTCACCACCAGGCTTTGCATTACCAAAGCTTGCACCTGCACTTTAGTTAAATGACAACCATAGCTGAAGGTTGGAATTAATAATCTCACAGATCCTTTCCAACCGTAATGATTCAGTGATTCATTCAGCTTAATGCTGCTTAATTTGGAGTACAGCTAGGGATACATCGTTCCATGGCTGGGAGAATGAGTGGATTCACTAGGTGAAATGAGCCTCTACCTACCATGTGGCAAGAATTAGCCATTTGACATCACCAGCCCTTGCCAGTGTGAATTAGGGTGGCTGAAAGCACTTCTGCATCAACATCGTATGTGGCAGGTAAATGGTCTTCCCTTTTTCACAGAATCACAGAACATTAGGGATTGGAAGGGACCTCAAAAGCTTGAGGGAAGAGATCTTAACAACAGCTGAGGTTTTAACTCTTGTACTTGGTTTTGGAGACCTTTGCTTTAAGATTATGACCTTCAGCGAGTTGATGAGGTTACAGGATCTTCAAGTGCTGTGAAGGAAAAGAAGTCCTTGCTTCACCAGCTGTCATCCAAAAGGAATTGTCCGTGATGGTAGGACATTAATTGGGACACTGATACAAGATCCATTTCTCTGGGTGCCAAATGCATCTAAAAAAGGTAAACTACAAGAAAGATTAGTTATTTAACAAATCCCGTGGCACTGCAGCCAATACCTGAGCAGTCAAGGGCACCAACATTGCTGTGGAACAATGGTGATGGGAGCTGGAAGTTATCTAGATAAGAAGTTGTCTTGGTGAGGATCTTGAGTTACCAAAACCATTCCTGCAAAGGTGTGGAACATGTCTGTGATGAGGAAAGGCTGAGGAACTGCGTCTCTTTAGCTTAGAAAAAAGGAGATTGAGGGATGACCTCATTAATGTTTATAAAGATGTGAAGGGTGGGTATCAGAAGGATGGAGCCAGGCTCTGCTCAGTGTCATCTAGTGATACGACAAGGGGCAATGGATGTAAGCTGAAACATAGGAGGTTCCACATAAATATAAGAAGGAACTTCTTCACAGTGAGGGTGACAGCGCTGGAAGGGGCTGCCCAGGGATGTGGTGAAGTCTCCTTCTCTGGAAACGTTTAAAACCCATCTGGGTATGTTCATGTGTGACTTAATCTAGGGGATTCTGCTGTGGCAGGGGGACTGCACTAGATGGTCTTTCACATTCCCTTCCAATGTCTAATGTTCTGTGATTCTGTGAAGCTGGGGCACTATAAAATCCGTTTAGTTTTCCTTTTTCATCAGGAACCAGTTTTCTTCTTGGTACCTGACCTTTAAGGAAAAGATATTTATCCAAAACTTCAGATACTGGCAACCATGTTCAGAATGTTTAGATGTAAAATTTAGTAAAAAGGCAACAGGTATAATTAGTTTTAATGCTTAATTACTCTGAGTCAACTAATCGGTTTTGTTGGGACCGCTGACAGTAACACTCAGATCTAGGCATGTAAGAGCCTTCAGAATCCATCTTGAAGTTCATAAGGTTTTACAGCATGACAAAAATCATTAGTGCAGACAGAGTGTCCTGGGTTGTATGTTTTCAGACAGTACAACACGTCAGCGCTAGTGAAATACTGTGTTAGCAGCAGTTGCTTCCTGTGCTTGGACTTCAGATCAGAGAATCAGTATAGGATTATTATCCTTCTTTAGCACACGGACTTTCTTGGAGACCAATATTGATGACAGTGTCTTGTGGATAAGAAGCGAAAAGCATCAGTTCTAACATTCTCATGATATTGATTTCATGTAGTTTTACGTGAGAATGTAATTAGTTACTATAATCGACATTTTCTTATTCAGACTTACTTACTTCTTTCAGAACATTTGTTTTTCTCTTTCAGAAGTATCATTTTCTTCACTTCAAATACTTTTAGGGGCAATGGGTGTAAGCTGGAATATAGCAGATTCCACGTCAATCTGAGAAGGAACTTCTTCACACTGCGGGTGATGGGAACAGGCTGCCCAGGGGGGTTGTGTAGTTGTCTCCTGTGAAGACATTTGAAACGTGCCTGGATGTGTTCCTGTGCAACTTGGTCTAGGTGATCCTGCTGTGGCAGGGGGATTGGACTAGTTCTTTCAAGGTCCCTTCCAATCCCTAACGTTCTGTGATTCTACTGTGAGATTCTGAGGCTACAGCTTGACTCTTGGTACGTAACTGCCTTCTCTAGATTTCGATGGGGAGACAGTTGAACTGAATATTTGAAAGGAGATAGTTTTTACCTTTGCTACAGATTTTATAATAATTTTCCTATATTGAAATTACAATAAATCTGTAGGAAGCAAAAATTAAGATGAGGAAGAGTTTAACAGAGTAGGAAAATCAGCAAAAAAAAGAGGGCGGTAGAGTTGAAAAATTAAAAGCCTTTGTTTCTTCTGTGAAGTCACAGTGGTTTCACTCTGGTGACGAAGTAGGTAAGGGAGGGGACTCCTCTGACAAGAGTGAGCATGCCAATACACTGTACAGACACGTGCCATTTTAACTACGTTGGAGAGTAGCTACAGCACCTTTTTCAGTTAATCAGAAAGTCCTCGTGATGCATAATTTATGGTGCAATATCATTTTTATGGTTAGTGCTTACGGCACTTGGACAGACAGACATCTGGTTAATAGTTTATAAGCAAATTAAATCCTCATTGCATTATTAAAATGGAAGAGAAATTTCATCACTAAATCTAATCCTTTGCTAGAGCCTTGGAGTTCTGGGCAATCTGGAATATTACGGGGTGTCCCTGCCATGGCAGGGGTTTGGAACTAGATGATCTCTAAGGTCCCTCCCAGCATAAACCATTCTGTGTTCTATGGGCTATTTAAAACCTGGCACAAGCTTGATGCCCCAAATTGAGGAGGACAAGTTTTGAGTGCGGCTCTTGTCTGCCCGTGTGTCCTTATTTCTGTTTTGTGGATCAAAGGGTAAGGAATCTGCTGCTGGTTAGATCTGAGAACTGTCTGGGGTGTGTGTCCTTGGGAGAAATATTCCAGTGTTCCCTCAGTCAGTCAAAAAACCCCTCAGTCAGTCAAGTGTTACAGCAGTGTGAAGCCATCAGAAAGCCTGAAGTCAAAAGAGTCTGTCCCAGGCTATAGTCCCATTTTGCTGCAGCGTTGCCCTAAGCCATAGGAATCTTTTAGAACACAAAAGATGCCCCTAGGTGGGGTGAAGTGCGAAATTTAACAGTTATAGCGCAGTATTCCGTGGGAAAGCAATTGCTTCCACATGACATCAGCAGTGGCCCTTTGTTTTCCTTGCTGAGGTCATGATTCTGTTTTCACACAGAACCCTTCCCGTTCTGCTGAATGCTCTGTTTTCTTGTGTTAGAGAAGTACGGAGACCCTGATGTGACTACTTACTGTAATGTCTAGAGGAGAGTGGCTCTTCCCCACACAGAATCCCAGGACATTTAAGAGGACCTCGAAACATAATCTAGTCCAATCCCCCCGCCACAGCAGGATCACCTAGATCAAGTCACATAGGGACATATCCACGTGCCAAGCCTCAGTCGCGGGAGCATGTGGGTGTAAATGTCATGTAGTGCTGAGGTCTGGAGTGGAGTATCTCTTGGCTTTTGCTTTCTGTGGGGTTCTGTTGTTGTTGGCATCTCTTTTCCCGCTGCCTTTCCCATTCTCTTGTGTTTATCAGGGCCACGTGTGCTGGCAGCAGCGATGTGTTGGCGTGCAGGTTCTTGGAGGCAGTTGGGAGTGTTGCCATCAGCTGTGAGTTGGGATCTATGGCTTTTTAAATGATCACTCTGCGTTCTTAGGACCTTTGGGAAAGAGCTGTGTAGAGTCTTGTTAGATTTCACCGATACAACGAAGGTTTTTCCAAACAGCCCTAAAAGTTTGTTTCAAAACTGTCACAATTGCTCACTGGGCTGAAATAGCCAAAAATAAATGGAAAGCAACTGATCATTTTAATTTTCTCTGTGTGGAAGCATGGCAAAATCTCAGAGCATTTCAAGGCTAATAATCAAAAATTAACTGGGATTAACTAATAACCTGTAAAATAATAGCCTATAATTATAAGGTAAAAAGAAACCAATGAGGCTCAGTCTGTAATTTAGTCTTATCTCAAGGCTCAGAAGGACAAACCGTTCTGTGAGATCAATTTGACAAGATTGCTCCAAGTAATAATTTTGGGGACAAATTCATTTATAAATAATGTTGATTTTTTTTAAAAGAGAATGAGATAGGCATCAGTGAATGCCCTTGGGGTCTGACCTCGCCAGCCTTCCACTCTGCAAGCTGCGCATGTAACAGCTCCATCACTGCTAAAGGAGACCCAGGGGGAGCAAGAGGTGGAAGCCCTGGTGGAGCAGTGTCGTTATGCAGATGGAATATAGCTGATGGCTAATGGCCTTCATGACAGAATAATAATAGGAGTAAACTGGGGGCTGAAAGAGGTACCAAGATTAAGGCAACGTAGGGCATGTGATGTCATTAGGATTGCAGGGGTTCCTAAACCTACCTGCTGACAGTTAACACTGCCCTGGGCAGCAGAAACATGATCTTAGCAGGTACCCAAGTCAGCAGCTATAGGTATATATATATCTACGCTTAGAGATATGTGTCAGCAGCCTCAGGAGCGTGCAGGGACCATCTGGTAACCAGCATGAGTTTAAAAGGCTTAAATTGGGCAGCAGAAGGATTGCTCCCAAAGATAAGCTCATCTTCTTTCAATCACCTAAGTCCGTGGTGGGTTGTAGGTCAGGGGCAGTGATAAGTGCCCCTTCCTCATCGAAGCTGTTTTGGGTTCCATTTCTCTTTTGGCAACACTTAGGGGTATTTGCAGCCAACTCCAGTTTGTAGTGCCTGGTGCTGAGAGGGAGCAAAATGTAGGACCCGCCTGCTTGTATTTTAGGAGATACTCTGAGGTAGCTTAGATCAACTTTCCTATCTTTGATATCTTAGAAAAAGATGCAGGACTGTACATAAAGATGCACCTCATAGATTTGCTTTATTGCTGGTGCTCACGGCGTGGCCCCGTAACTAATAGTGTCATTCAGTGAGCACAAGAACGTGTCTGTTGCCCTTCCCCTGCCCTCAAGTTATGAAGACTCCGGGATAGTCATCTCCATCCTCCATGTATGTTCTTTCCATGAGGAGGAAGCTCAGAAGACCTAAACATCATACAGAGAGAAAGGATCAGTGGTGGGGGGAAGCCTTTTAGGACCTCCAATCACAGTAGCCCCAAAAAAACCCGGCTTAATAATTGCATTTGCTCTCTCCAAATTCTGGGGGCAGATCACGACGTTTTCTGGGGAGAGCTGGTACATGTGGAGTGCGGGGCAGAATGGCCAAAGTAGACTCAATTATTAGGATATATTTCTCTCCTTGAAAAGATTGTTGGGATGAAGAAAGAGCTTCCTCTGTGCTAGAATTGAATGTGCTGGCTTGGTTTTTTTTTCTCCTTATTGGGTTTTAGAGGACTGTTATTTATTCTTTTAAATTTAATATCTCTCTTCCCGTAGAACATTATCAAAGCAGTTCCTATAAATGCCGGTGCACAGGACAGAGTGTTTTATATGAGCCAAAGCTATTTCTCCTTGCTAGATCTTCTGTGCCTCATCACAACTGCACAGGTATTTATGTGTTTCCCACACAAGTTTTTATTCTCATCTGTAAAGCAAACCCTTGGGTGCTAACCTCTGTCTTCTGGCAACGTCCTACCTTAGAAATCTCCTCCTTAATTCTTTGTGGTTTGGGAGATGCTCTCTCTCTGAAAGACTTGTTCCCCCCCTTCTGAAGTCTGCATCGCAGACATCCATCATTTAAGCCTGGAGAACTTGCAGTTATCTGTGAGAGAGAGAGCACACAGCTCACTTGTCTAAACCTTCTCTGGTAGCTTCGTAACTAAGTAGAACCAATGATTCTGTTATTTTTCTTTGGCTTCTTTCTCCTCCCTCTGCCCTCAGCAAAGAGATCAAATACACATTTTCTTTTAATGCAGTTATGGACTTATTCAGAGTGGCTTGAAAACAGATGAAAACTGTGCAGACAAATAGATTTGACTGATTTTCCTATTCGTTTAAATCACATGTCTATTCAAACACCTGATGCAATAAGATTTTTAGTCCCTAGTTGGTAGAAAATAGTTATCTGAAACTCCACCTACTTTTTACACTGCGTCATGAATCTCCCCACACATGAGCTTTAAAGGGTAATTGAGGTTCACTGGTGCAATGGGAACTAGATGGCTATATTTAATGAGTCTCTCTGTAAGGTAGAATTGCTGCATCATATATGATTTCCCCTTGAGCAAGATATCTTACAGGAGCTCTGGTGTGATGATCAGCGTGGTTAGCAGTTAAATTTGCTGTAGAGATCTTCTGTTGCATAGATAACCCACCTTCTGAGAGATCCCCATCACAGCACTCTTCTTCAAATCAATAAGTACACATTACTGGTGCCTGTGTGCCGGAGGTGCTGGCACACCTCTCCAGAACTGTTTGCAGCTCTGCAAAGTAGCGTGTTTGGCATCAGGCATGGAAGGCTCCCGGGAACAGAGTACAAGCAGGACTTCACCCTATCAGCTCAAATAACAGCTCCTCCTGCTCTCACTCATTACTGTTTTTCAGTGTCTCATCCCTGGAGATGATGATACCATTGATCTTTGCATAGCCTCTTGCACCCTGCTTGAGCTGCCCCTCACCTCTCAAGCTGGACAGTTTTTGTGGTTGCCCAGATGTGCTGGGCTGATTGTGGTTTCTGCCCAATCACACTTTCTCTGTGGGAGAAAGACATCCCAAATCTGCCAAACATTTGCAGTTTTCCAGGTCTGAAGCAACCCAGCAGTATTAGCCTTTCTCTGGATCCTTGTCTTTGTACTTTCCGTTCAGAAATCATCTCCACAGAGCATGTCTGGCTAATCTGACACATCCTAGGAACATACATATTTCAATCTAGGAAACAGTATGTCCATGGGAAAGCTTCTTACTGCTGTCCTCAGGATGCCCTCTGGAAAGTAACTTGCCGCAGATATCATGGTCTTGCACTAGAAAGAGACTCTTCTGGGCTGATGAGGATGATGATGTTCTACATATTCACTGTGTTAGTACATTAGTGCCCCAGTGAGGTGGAAAAGCTCCCACTTTCCTGTGTTTCCTGCTGAGTTAGATGGCTCCTCTGTGAATAAGGGACGCATGCACTGAATAATTCTGAGGTCTTGCTCTTTCGTGTTCAGCTCTTGTTTTCTGTAGTGTCTAAAGGACAGACAATTCAGGGTTCCGTGACTGTTGTGGTTCTTTTATTGTTGCAGAAAGCACTGGTCATGCTCAAATAAAGGTCAGAGAAGTAATAGACGTTGAGTAATCCTGCTGTGGCAGGGGGATTGGACTAGATGATCTTTCAAGGTCCCTTCCAATCCTTAATACTCTGTGATTCTGTGAACTTAGGCTCTGTTTGTGGACATTATGGAAACTGCTTCATTTTGGTCATTTGGAGAGTAGGGTGATTATTTTGTTGTTGATTCATTTCTTGAAACCTTTGGGTCTTCTGCACTTTTGGAGGGAAGCATGAGAATTTAATTCAGTGATAGGCAGATGGCTCCCTTTCTTTGAGCCGTGAAAAGCCTCAAAGTTTAAACCCATACCAGAGTGTGCTCAGGGTTCAGGTTTGAGTAGACCAGGCCTGTCAGGCAGTAGTGGTACAGATCTTCGGATGGTTGCCGGGATGTAGACTTTATGGGTACAAGGACTTGGGGGAAATGAGGGAAGATAGGAGGTTCCACATCAATATGAGAAGGAACTTCTTCACAGTGAAGGTGACAGAGCACTGGGACAGGCTACCCAGGGGGGTTCTGGAGTCTCCTTCTCTGGAGATGTTTAAAACCCACCTGGATGTGTTCCTGTGCAACTTGGTCTAGGTGGTCGTGCTGTGGCAGGGGGATTAGAGTAGAGGATTTTCAATGTCCCTTCTAATCCCTAATGTTCTGTGAGTCTAGCCCAAACAGTTGTGCCCCTGAAAGATTTGATTAAAAACCCAGGCTATTAAATGATTCTTCACTGTTCAGACCATGCTTTCAAAGCTTTTAGCCTCCAAATATTATTCCACCTCCAAAACTGTATTTATTATAAAAAAGAAAACCAAAGAAGAAAAATCAGGATTCCAGCAGGTTTTCTTTAAAATTGAAGCGATTGTCAGATGCTGCATTATCTGGCAGTTAGTGCAGTAGCAGGGGGCCTGGTACTAGATTCTGAAATGCCAAGAAATGAATAAACCAAATGTTGTCACAAGTACTCTGCAAAAAGATGAAGGTGAGACTGAAGGGCCAAGCTTTGCCTTCCTCCTCAGCAACTTCTTATTCATCAAGAGACTGGACTTAGTGGTGGGATATGAAGGTGATATTCCATCAAAAGAAGTATGACGGATTCTGAACTTACGTAAATCTCAGTAATCACTAAATTACAAGCTGGATTCATTCCTTGTTTCTTTTTTTGTCTGCCTTTTAAATGTTGAATGTGCTCCTGCTACATTCACGGAGCAGCTCAGCTTATAAAGGAAAGAAAAAAAAGTCAGAAAAAGAAAAAGAATCATAAGAAGCAAAAAAAAAGGGGCTTTTTTCCTGCTTTGCTCTGTTCTTAAAAAGTTATGTTCTTAAAAAAAGCCCCTAAGATACAGGAGGACTTTAGTGTCACTGCTGCTCAGACTGGTTTGTTAGGTGAGTGATGGTCAGATTGATAATCTTAAGCTTGAAACTTTCTGCTGAGTCCCAAGGTGAGAGGTTCTGAGTAGCAGCTACTTGCTCGAGCAGCCTCATTCATTGTAGGTGAAAAGAGACTGCAGAACCAAGCTCCATGTTGAAACGCAGCACTGATATATTGCTGTCTGGGTTTGGGAAAGGATGCTTAGCAATGGGCCTCCCAGAGCAGATGACCACTGTTTCACCTTACTGCTTCATGGCATGGGAAGGCTTTTTTCTCCAGGTGGTGAGTCAGGACCCCACTGAGCAGTTGTCCTTCTGCTGGCATGTTCCTGTACCAAGAAACATGAAGGTCATTGATCTGTTTCCAGTGCCAGCCGTGCTCTACTCATGTCAGAGAAGAAATGTGCCCTTCAGGGCTTCCTGCTGTGATGCCATTCTGTGTGGCGGCCAGTGTGGAGTTATCCCTTGAAGACACGAGGATCTTTGTCCCTCAAGATTTGTCTGAAAAGCACCGACACTTCCTCTCTCGTTTAGATTTGTGTCAGTGAAAAGAAATGCCCATGAGCTAAGCTGTTGGAAGCCCAGTGAGAAGATGTGAGTGACATAAGCCCTTGTGTTAAGATTATCTTCCCCACCTTCTGCATTGCTGATCTGTAGGTAAGATTTGTTGGCGGGTGAGATGGCCAATAGGTCTGCTTGGGCATTTACTGAGAGATCCAGAATGGGGGACTGTCATACTCAAAGCTGCAAGAGGATGGAGGTCATCACAGAATCACAGAGCATTAGGGATTGGAAAGGACCTTGAAAGATCATCCAGTCCAATCCCCCTGCCACAGCAGGATCACCTAGACCAAGTTGCAAAAGAACATATCCAGGAGGGTGTATCAGTGACCCTTCTGAGCCCCACACACTGGCATCAGCAGGATCCTGCTTAGGTTTGCTCTAAGTACAATTTCTAAGTCTCCTAGGAGTTGTTTTTCCTCTTGGCAAGCAGAGTGACTGAAAAACTAGTAAGAGATCTTTGTGAACATCATGTAAATTCTCTGCATTGTATTTGAGTACCAATCTCTGGCCAGCCTTGTGCAGGTCTTTCTTCTTTCCAGTTCTTGTGGAATTCATATGGAGTTTGTATGAAGTTTCATGTTGCTTTGCTACCTTTCAACACCTTAGCTGAAGTGATGAAGACCCAATCACAGCCAGTCATGTGCTGCTCAGAAGTGTTTCAGCCTTGCATCACAGTGGGAGCTTGAGTTAACTGTGTGGAGGGGTTTCTCCCCGTGTTGTTGTCGCAGAGTTTGGTTAGGTTAGGTTGGTTTGATTAGGTTAGCTTTGGTTTGGTTAGGTGTGGTTATGTTTGTTTTGGGCCTAGGTTTGGTTAGGTTAGGTTTGATTTACTTAGAGCACCCTAAGGACATGAATTTTTAGGAAATTCTTGTTTCTTTCTGAGGGCCAGGTTCTGGAAACAAGTGCTAAATCCAGGCACCCTCTAATTCATTTGTGTGGGATTAGCCAGACCTGGCTGTGAGTGCAATGAAGGGAGCAACATGTTTTGCAGAGCTGTTAGAGAGATCAGAAAAGGGAACCTACTTCTCAGTACAAAACCTCTTCTTAGAATAGGAGGACTTTCCTAAGTTACCAAACACAAACATGTTTGGTGCCACCAGCTGCTGTAGGTGTAGCAAATCCAGTACTACGGAATCTCTGTGCGGCCATTCAATCAAAGAAGTAGTTAGTCATGTTGTTTAGTGTAATTGAACGTTTGCAGTAATGTGCGTTGCTGATAATTCATACTGACAGTGAGCTGGGAAAATATCAGCCTGAATATTTTCTGACAAACCTTTCCATGTGGCAAAACATAAATTTGCCTGTAGTCATTTAAAAATTGATGTGGTGTCCTTGCGTGGCTTCCTGAAGCACAGTGCTATTTTATGAGACAGTCATCTAAAGGAAAAAATAGATGCCTCTCTCTTGAAATGAGTGCTGAGCGCCTTGGATATACTTGTTGTTCTTTATATTTCTTTTGTAGAGCTTTCTGGACCTCCAAGGATGCCTTAGACTCCTTCTCTTTATTATTTTTTCTCAACAGATTACAGAGTACTGCTGGATTCTAATCATCCCTCACTTTTCTCCTTTCAGGCATTTGTTAGAGTTCTCGAGGTAATTCACTCTCTAGGTAATCCTGATGTAGACCGCAGGTTGACAGAGAGGAAAGGAGATGATAAAATAAATATTCCCTAGGTGTCTGACCTGCCAAAACTGTTCAATAGCATCTGTGTCACTTCATGTAGCTGTGGTTCACCTATGGTGGAACCACCATCAACAGTGATGCTGTTTCCTGACCGTGGAGATGTGTGAGTTTATTGCTGTCCTGTTCTTAAGGTGTATTTCAGAGCTGCTTTACATGAGCCATCTGTACCATGTTTGCTCAGTTCTCACTGAACAAGAGCTTCAGCACTGTTTGAGGAGCTTTGCTGTTCTCCTGTTGTCCTCCAACTTCTCCAGTTGCTGGGTGGTGATGAATGTAGTTGTGTGGTTTATACCTTTTCCGTAGAACAAATGGCCGAATTCCCTAGAGGTTTCCTCGTTTGGTTCCTGGAAATCTCCAAACCAACCGACCCATAAAGCAACAGAGTAAACCAAGCAAACCCTAGGAAAAACTCATCCCATTGTTTCAAATCCTTTCTGTGCAGAAGCTCAAATTAAAAAGCCCTCAATGCTGACTGGAGCTTATGTTTTGCCTGTTATTTGAATGGCTTTACTTATACTTGAGTCTTTTCCTATCAGATGAATTCCCTCTTGCCTAAGAGAATAAGCTTGAGTCAGTTCCTTTCTTCCTAAAACAATACCTTTTAAAAGTATTCAGCTCACAACTGTCACTCCAGTACATTTCTAAGCATGAGCCAGCAAAGCAACTGTTGAACACGATTTAAGAGGATGGGCAAGACATGCTATTGGCAGAAGATTTGAACTATTCATCAGCTGCTCATGTTTCATTGTTGGCTTTTTTATTTGATGAGGTTTATCTGCAGCACTATGTGCATTTCTGTGGCATCTGTGAGGAGAGAGCCTATGGAGTGGAGAAATGTCCCCAGGTTTGATTTACCCTAGTGTCCTCTTTAAGCTTTTCCCAGTGAATGCCTTTCTCCTACAGCTATCAGCACTGTAAACACAAATCTAGATACAAAAGTTAAGCAAAACCTTTTTTAAATAGGTAAATGTGAGTTAAGTGGTGAGTTAAGCTCCTGATGTCTAACGGAAAGATCCAGCAACGGAAACCGGGAAATAACACTGAGATCGCCTCCACAGTCAGCAGAGGCATCACCATTTCCCAAAAGGTTGGTTGGATTTCTGCTGGCAGAATCCCAGCCCTTGCTCAGAGGAACGCCATAATGTCCCGTTGAAGGGGCAGAGAGTTCGTGCTTTGGAAACGTACCTGATCAAAGAAGTTTGCTTAGACAGTTAAAGCTGCTAAATCTCTTCAGTCCAGTTGTGCTTTGGAGGCCTTGGGCAGCTCTGGATCCATCAAAACCACACGATTTGCAGTGCAATGTCAGCAGTTTCTAGACTTCTGTCTGGCTTCCACATATTTTGAAAGCTTCTTGCTGGTAGAATTGGCTACTCTTGTGGTGTCTTTTCTCACTATGGTGTAACACCAGCGTTTCGCTGCTTTCCATCGCTGGGCGTGTGTTAACTGGTGTGGAAAGCTCTGAATGGGTTGGTGAAGTTGGTTTCCCTGTACTGCTGCTGCATCTGGGAAACACCACTTCGCTCTTTCACAGCTTGATTAAAATCTATGGAGGTTTTAGAACGAGAAGCCTTTCCATCACTATGTGGGGGGAAAAAAAGCAAAACAGCAAAAAGAGGGAGAGGCTGTAATGAAAAGCTCCTAGGAGTTACTCTTCTGTGTAAGGAATGAGTTTTATAGCATCTATTTGTGGACTGCTGTTATCATGCCCATCCTTGGCCATGTCCACCCATCTCACCTCAGCTGGAAATACTCTTTGCCCAGAAAACCATCTAGTAAAATAAGAGGCCCCAGCAAAACCAGTTTGGGGGCAAGTTTTTCAAAAATATCAGGGTTAGCAACATGAGGGTGGCTGCTCTGACCTTTGGGAGAGTAGTCAGCATCAAAAAAGTTCATGGTCTGCTTGTGAGCATCGACAACGAATCACTAAACAAGACTAGGAAGAGATCTGTGAGGTGATCGTTGTGGCCAACTCTGCTCCTGCAGCTTGTCTGAGGGTTAATCTGATCATTCCCTGCCTGGCTGAAGAGCTTTGAGCTCTTCAGAACTGCTCAAAGGCTACCAGCATACTTACCTTGGATAAAGGTGGATGTTAGTCAATATTCATTTGTTTTGCTAAACATATGTAAAAGCATGAATCATATGCTGGGACACTGTTACTGCTGTAAAAACATTGGTTCCAAACACTGAAACAAGCTGCACTTGCAGCTTTTACACCAGTACAGCCATATCCTGCTTTTAACCATCGACTGTCCATTCTAGTTAAAGCCACCAAAGTTTAAAACTTGAGCTTAAAATCTTATCTGTATTTCAGTGTTTCAATGAGCTGGAAGCCAAGAAATGATCTCTTGCTTCAGACAGTTATTCTGGCCTGTAAAACTTGGTTAAGGATTTCAGCAGCAGAATTTCTACCCTCATAACAGTTTCTCCTGAGCAAGTACAATGAGAGTGCAATGGAAAAGAAGGGAGTGGAACATCTGCCTAAGGAGAAAAGGCTGAGAAAGCTGGGTCTCGTTAGCTTGGGAAAAAGAAGACTGAGGAGTGACCTCATTCATGTTCATAAGTATGTAAAAGGTGAGTGTCAGGAGGATGGAACCAGGCTCTTCTCAGTGTCATCTAATGATAGGACAAGGGGCAGTGGGTGTGAGCTGGAACACAGGAGGTTCCACAGAAATATGAGAAGGGACTTCTTCCCAGTGAGCATGACAGAGCAGTGGAAGGGGCTGCCCAGGGAGAGTTGTGGAGTCTCCTTCTCTGGAAACGTTTAAAACTCACCTGGATATGTTCATGTGCAACTGGATCTAGGTGATCCTGCTGTGGCAGGGGCATTGGACTAGATGATCTTTCAAGGTCCCATCTGATCCCTAGTGTTCTGTGATTCTGTAAAATCTTGGAAATCAGCTCTTCATCATTTCATTTT
>JAOXOE010000343.1:3622409-3657131 GCA_028565055.1 Phoeniculus purpureus | reverse complement strand
GACCTCATTCATGTTCATAAGTATGTAAAAGGTGAGTGTCAAGAGGATGAAGCCAGGCTCTGCTCAGCGTCATCTAATGATAGGACAAGGGGCAATGCATGTGAGCTGGAACAGAGGAGGTTCCACAGAAATATGAGAAGGAACTTCTTCCCAGTGAGCATGACAGAGCAGCGGAAGGGGCTGCCCGGGGGGTTGTGGAGTCTCCTTCTCTGGAAACGTTTAAAACCCGCCTGGATATGTTCCTGTGCAACTGGATCTAGGTGATCCTGCTGTGGCAGGGGCATTGGACTAGATGATCTTTCAAGGTCCCGTCCGATCCCTAATGTTGTGTGATTCTGTAAATCTTGGAAATCAGCTCTTCATCATTTCATTTTCTCTCTAAACTGTCACTTCCTTCCTTCTCTTTTATAGTACCCATCCAGGCATAATTTTGGCTTCTGGTAACTGTGTGCTGTTGAACATGCACCATACATTTCTTCATCTTACTTAAGGGATGGGTTTTCAAACTCAGGGTTTTCATGGTAGGCGTGAGCCTGCCGTACAAAGTTTCTGTTGACTCTAGTACCGTCAGCTAGGTCAAAGATTTGGAAAATCAAAAGAAGGCTCTCATAGGAGCTAGTCCTCAGGATGTCAGAGTTGTAAGGTTAGAGGATTAAAAAAGAGCCGTTCAAATGTGAGCATCACTCTTTTGCTCTAGCTGGATGAGGGGCTTCCTGTAGGCAGGTCACTTGCCCTAAGGAACTTGAAGGTTGTTCTGGTCTATACACATACTTGGCTGCAAAGTGACTGAAGCCTGTAGCAAATAGCACAGTATAAATTTCTCTGGCTTCACCTCCCAGCTCCTTTGATGCAACTTTCAGCCTCCTCTGCTGAAAGAACCTCTCTTCCATCAGGGTGAGGTGAACATCGTTCGCTTCTCTTGCTCTCAGGTAGGAGAAAAGCCAGGTGTCACCAGGGAGAAACTTTTGGTTTTGGAGGATGGGAAAGAGCTGCCTTCTCCCTGACATGGAAGTAAATTTGCTTAGATAACTGTTCCATAGAATCAGAGAATCACTCTGGTTGGAAAAGGCTTCCTTCCATATATTTACTTCTTTCCTTGATTCACCCTGAAGGTACCCAACAAGGAGGCAGCAGGACTTGTCATAAGCAGGAGCTTACAGCGCTCCTCTGCAAGATTTTCCAGTGCCCCTGCAGGGCTTCAGTGGTTGTTGGTCTCTGAAAACTGATTACAGGCATCAGCTTTATATCCCTGATGACGACAGTGAGAACTTTCCATGAGCACATATGCAGTGTTTTGATACCATCCGGTGGAGAGGCTTTTTTCCCTTCTGTATGCATAGCGTGGATCTATATTTTTTGTAATGTTAATAGAAGTGACTTCATTTAATTCCATTTTTTGAGTAGTGAAGATGTGTGAGTGCTAAGAAGTGCTAAGAAGAGAGATGTAATGATGCAGAAAAGCCAGAAAATCATAGGGCTGCTGCTGGCTGTCACTCAGATGATATTGTGTGACTTAAATTTAAAGCGATGTATATCAAGTGGCAGCAGTGAGTCACCAGAATGGGGATGACTCAAGTTGTTGCTGTGAATTCTGTGAGGAATGTTAAGTGATGGGCTCCCAGAATGGCAGTGCTGCCAGTTTCTGGGTGACAGGAAAGGAGCTTAAATATTAGAAGTGAGAAGCAATGAAATTTAGGATGACACTGGGATACTCTGGGAACCATAAGACACTTGCCAGCTGTCCAGTTTCACAACCTTGGAGCATCCTATAGGAATATGTTACTGAATTTCTTCATGTAGTGCTGTCACTAAAGATAAGAGTGATGCTTAATACGCTAGTTCTGACTGCACTCAGTTGTTTATATGAATGATTTAACTCTCTTTAAACTTAGGACCAGATATCAGCCTTGCTACAACTAAGGCTTTAATGGATAGATAGAGAAGTAGCCTGGAAGCCAGGATCTGCCAAGCGTGAAATGAGAACTGCTTCATGGAGCATCATGTGGTTCCTGCACCCAAAGATCATTTTATGCTTTGGGAGCAGGAGGTCTGAGCATTATCAGTGTTGGCATTGTGTTTCCAAGTAAATCCAGTTCAGAGCAAAAGCACAGCTGGAAAGTCTACAAGCCTGCGGAGTTCTTCGCATGTTTTGTTTGCTGTGCACAGAGCCACAAAGATGATGGAGTAGAATACCTCCTTTATGAGGAAAGGTTGAGGGAGCTGGGTCTCTTTAGCTTGGAGCAAAGGAGACTGGGAAGTGATCACATTAATGTTTATAAATATGTGAAGAGTGGGTGTCAGGAGGATGGAGCCAGTGGCATCTAGTGAAAGGACGAGGGGCAATGGGTGTAAGCTGAAACATAGGAGGTTCCATATAAATATCAGAAGGAACTTCTTCCCAGTGAGGGTGACAGAGCACTGCAAGGGGCTGCCCAGGAGGGTTGTGGAGCCTCCTTCTCTGGAGACCTTTAAAACCTGCCTGGATATGTTTCTGTGTGACTTGGTCTAGGTGATTCTGCTGTGGCAGGAGGATTGGACTAGATGATCTTTCGAGGTCCCTTCCAATACCTAATGTTCTGTGATTCTGTGAATCAGCTATTTAGATAAAGGAAAGGTGAGGACATGAAAGGGAAAGAAACTGGCCTTTCTGCCAGAGCATTTTCTGTAGGGTGTTCTCTTGGACTCCTGCACAAATGCCAGGCTACAGAAATGTATAATCTAGGACCTAGTCAGAATGAAAGGTGAAATCTCCACCTACTTCAGTAGTAGCAATAATATTATAACGTATTTAGCTTCAAGTGCAAATTTCAGCTTCAGAAAAGGATTTAAGAGCAGGATCTCTATTCCAGATGAAAAATTGCTGGTGTTTAGAGCAAGGGTACAAGGCTTGAAATAAAACATTTCTATCAAGTGATTACTCTCCTGGTCTAAGAGCTGTTCAGGGCCACGGTATTATAGAGCTGCATGAACTGCCATGCAAGCTGATTTCTGCAGCTCCTGTGTATACAGGCACCTATTTCTTACAATGAGCAAGTGATTCCTCTGTATTCCTACTGACACGATTGCTGCCATCCTTATATCAAGTCCATTTGTTCATCTGTTTTCCCCCCAAACCTTCTATCACCATGGAATCCCACATCCCTTCAATAACATCCAAAAATAAGTCAGCTAAAAGTGTTCCTTCTCAGAGGAGGGTGAGGCACTGGTCTTTATGTAGTGTCAGCATCCTGGTGCCCATAGTGTTAGTGCTGGCTTGTCTTTGACTGGATCAAGAGTTTGAAGCTCTGATGTAGTTCCTACTGGCCTAGATAAGTTCTTAGAATCATAGAATCTTTTAGGTTGGAAAGGACCTTCAAGACCATTAAGTCCAACCATTAACTGAATTTGGCACCAGTCCTGAGATTTGCTCACTCCTGAGTCTCGTGAAAATGTTTTTTAATGACTTTCTCACATCCAGGATTGGTCTGACTATTCAAATTGAGTTTCTGGAATAATACATGTATTCTTCTTGAGAACAGAGATCCAGGCTGAGCTGTGCCAGAAGAGATTTCAACTCATCTAACCAAGTGTTCTTTTTTCACCTACCTTGTGCAGGTTGAGTTTTTTGAAGGGTTTTGTTTCTTATTTAGTCTGAGAGTAGAACACCTCCCTGATGAGGAAAGGCTGAGGGAGCTGAGGGTCTCTTTAGTTTGGAGAAAAGGAGACTGAGGGGTAACCTCATTAATGTTGATGAATATGTGAAGGGTGGATGTTAGGAGGATGGAAGCCAGTTTCTTCTCAGTATCATCTCATGATAGGACATGGGGCAATGGGTGTCAGCTGGAACAGAGGAAGTTCCACATCCATATAAGGAACTTCTTCCCAATGAGGGTGACAGAGCACTGGAACGGGCTGCCCAGGGGGGTTGTGGAGTCTCCTTCTCTGGAGATATTTAAAACCCACCTGGATATGTTCCTGTGCGACTTGATCTAGGTGGTCCTGGTGTGGTTACTCCACTGAATAACCATTTCCCAACTGCCTTTCACGGCACTGCAAAAGCTCCACTAAATATTTAACCTTCCTACATAACAAGTAGCCTGAATAAGAGCTTCCATGAAGACACTGGCAATCAAAGCACTTCAGAAACTTTTCAGCCCTGGCTACTCCTACTCGTTTGCTATTCTTAGTGCACTCTATTGCCGTCAAGAATCTAGCTCAAAGCTCTGAGATTCTTCTCACTTCATCAGTATGGTAAGGCTCCTGTTTTTTTGCGTCTTTATTTTTAGGCATCCAGTTTCTGGCAATTAATGCACAACCTCCTTTCCTGGGGAAAAGTGTGGTGGTTAGGTGCTGTCAAACAGACTGTTTCACCGGTGTTTGAGGGCAGAAAATTAACTTTTCCTCTTTAGTTCTTATTCTGCATCAAGGCAGATGTTGCTGGAGCAGCTGATTCTACCTCGGTAGGGTTATCCATGCTTCTGAAATTCTGTTCTGTGATCGCTTAAACGTTTTACTGGCCTGGAGCTTAGTCTGAAACAACAGCTAGGAAGCTCGTTTCAAAGTGTAATGAAATATGCATCAATGAACAAGTGAATAAACACGGCAGATTGCAGAATAGGAAACGCTGTTTAAGGAAATGAACTTTGCTCATTTAATAAATGCTGTTTGTTGTTTTATTTTTTTATAACTCATGGAAGCTCCTAGCACCGAGCAATCCTGTGTAGGACAGATGAAGGGCTGCATCTATGAGAAGAAGATGGAGGAAACTGCTAGTTGGACAAGGGGACCCCAGGGAACTTGATCCTGCCTGAATGAAGGCAGTGCTGGCAGCCAAATTCCCTTTCCTTAGCATCCGGAGCAGGTCTGAAGAGGGTACAATAACATTTATTATGGGTTAGCATACGGTTGTTACGAAACAACACAGAAAGAGCTCACAATATGAATAGTAGCCACAGAATACCCTGAGGGAAGGAATCACTGAATGGGCTTGTATTTTACTTTTTGCAGCAGCAGAGCATTTTCGAGCCCCAGAGAAGAAGGGGTGGTTACTTAGGAAGATAATAGAGACATGAATTTTTGTGTGGGGATAGAAATGGTGGTAGATCAGTGCATCAGCTATGGCAAGGAGCTGATTATTTCCAGATCTACAGTCTCCCCCTTCTCTCTTTCCTCCTTTCTCCCTTTTGCTAACATATTGGGGTATTAGGGGTGAACTTGTAGAGTAGGATTGATGGTGGACTCTATGATCCCAAGGGTCTTTTCCAACCTGAATGATTCTATGATTCTATTCTATGGTATAACTATTAGATATTAAAGAATAAGTTTATAAATATGTGCTTGAAAGGTTCCTTCTTGATATTTAAAGGTTCCTTCTTGATCTTTAAAGGTCCCTTCCAACCCAAACTACTTCTTGATTCTGTGTCTGTGCAGAGAAACAGCCAATCTTTAATTGCAATTGCTCAGTTTAAACTTTCACCTACAGAAAATCGTTCTGCTTTGCTAAGTCTGGTGTTTTGAAAGTATTTCTGTGGATCCCCTCCGAGCAGGAGCAAAGCAGACCTTGCTAAAATGTGTTCCAGATGGAGGCTGCATCCCTGATCATACGTAACTACACACAGACCAAGTCAGGGCAGCCTTGAGGCTTGTTTGACCCAAGTGAGGAACCATCATCTTGGAACTCAAAGTGGAGGGAGAAATTTGACAGTCACCTACTTTAACTGAGTAATAATTAGGCAAGAACCCAGGCAGATTGCAGTGACAATCAAGAAGCCACAGAGCAAATTGCTGCTATGAGTTTTGACTTTCTGCAAAGCGTTACACAGAAGACACCAGGTACAAGCGTTAACATCTGCTGTTCTTCTGACAGTCTAAGTGTTTCCTCCTGGATTGCTGTTTTACCTTGAAGTGGCAGTAAATATGGTTAAAAATAGGGATGAGGAAATGTGGGTGTCATCCATCTGATGCTACAGAGTAAACACAGTCTGTGAAAAGGAGACGACTGGTAGGACAATACCCCGTTGACGATAAAAAGCTTTGGTTGTGGAGGGAGCAGAGCCCTTTTGGCTGGATAACTATCATCTGTGACTGTCAGTAGGAAATACACTGGTGAAAGAAAGTAAATTCATCCTTTGGATTTATTCAACATACTGCTCTGGTTTGGAGGGATTATTGAAAGTTTGGCTACGTCTCTGTGCTTCTTGAAGCGGTCAAAAGATTAACCAAGGAACACTACCTCGAGCATGTAGGTCAGCCTCTTTGAAAACCATCTTTGTGTTTGCCTTTACCTGATGTGCTGAGAAACCAGGCAGAAAAGCATTGAATGATTCACAAAAAAGAGGCTAGAATTAATCTGAGCGTCTCCGCCAGACCTAACCTGCTGGAGTCCTTTGAAGACCTTACTACAAAGGTACAGCGGGTGTTAGCGTGCTTAGTGATTTGTCTCCAGCTGCTAAAATCAAAGCACTCGGTGCTTCGGTGTAGAAACCAAATGATCACATCTATACTGCACAAATATGTAACATATCACTCACCAGACCCATCAGAGCTCAAGTCTCCGTAACTACAGCCCGGCATGAAAACTGACGGGTCAGCCCATCTCTTTCGCTGTTGCTATTACCGTGCTATACTTTCAGTCCTCACAGGGGACAGGACAGTGATAATTTACTGACAGTCTTCCCCCTCCACGAGTGACTCAATAAACAGACGCTGTGGAGAGGACCAGAAACGCTTCTGTCATCTGCCTCTGTGGTCACCTCTGCTGGAAAACATGGGTGTAATTGTTAGTTAAAATTCATATTCTCGTAATTTCTTCCACAAAGGTTTTAATATACTTAAAATTACTGCATCTGATCCCACTGGACTGCTTTCATGCCTGGAAGAAATCAGGATGTAGCTACAGTGTGTGCTTTATTTAAACCGAAAAAAATCCCTAACGTAACCCAGAACCAGGTTGTTCAAAAACACAGACCTAGAAAAGGAGACTTTCTTTCTCAGCAGAACTGAGGACGTGGCCTGTCGTGTTGTTTCATTCCTTCACTTGTTCAGTCTGTGGTCAGTTTGGTGTGGATTTCACTGTGAGGCAATCCCTTGGGCTTGTAGGCAGGCTGTGGCCACCAACCCCCTTCACACTGGCTCCTGATGAGCTGGTCACCACCACCAAGAGTGGCCTGTCTATGAGTTCAGAGGCTCCATACAGTGTTCCCAGGCCACTGAACAGTGTATATGTCTCTTTATACAACCTTACCATGGGGAACCATGAACCATCTCCTGGATTTTTGCTCCGGGCCAGTCAGCCTGTAAGAAAACATGGAGTTTTCTTGCCCAGAAAGCAGGAGGAGCTTTAGCACATTGGCCTCGTGTGTCTTGGGCTGTGTTTTACCTGCTTAAGTCATGTATTTGTGTGTAAAATTGCACCTCTCTTTGAAATGCCATCTGAGAGGTCAAGTAGGGAGATTGTGGTTTGAAGTTGGAAAAGGGTAGATTTAAGTTGACATCAGGAAAATGCTCTTCAATCTGAGGGTCATGGATCCCTAGAACAGGCTGCCTAGAGAGGTGGTGGAGGCCCCATCCCTGGAGCTATTCAAGGTCAGGCTGGATGGGGCTCGGGCAGTCTGGTCTGGTGAGTGATGGCCCTGCTTGTTGTTGGGGGATTGAACTTAATGACTTTTGGAGGCACCTATGATTCTGTAAGTGTGTGCAGGCACCTTGACACTCTCATGATCAGAGACAACCCTGAATAGAAATACTTACTCTGCTTTGCTTGATAACAAGTACAACAAGACCGTGGACTAATTCAGCTCCCACCAGAAGGTGTGGTGCTGCCCCAGCAGTGTTCTTCTTGGGTTGACGGTCGCTGGTTTTCCAAGTGCCACAGCAGCTCCTGACCTACCTGTACTCCAGCCTTGCCTAAGCCACGAGAGCTATTTCATGCAAAATTACCCTCTAATTAATTCGCACAGTGGTCAAGCTAGCACAGGCTGTACTGAAAAGGGGATGGCGCTTTCCAGTGGGTACCAGCAGCTCAGCATGGCATTAAGCAAATGGAATAAATGCATCTTCACAGCCCAGTGCTCGCTGTGCTTGACCTTGCACTGCCAGCTCTTGCATGCCAGCTAACAGTACCCTGGCTATGCTGCAGACACGACCCTGACAGCAGCCCTGGTTGCTGCAGAGTTATGTCCCAGCCATTTTACAAAGTGAGTTTTGATTTGAAAGGTCAGCTGGATGTACAATTATGTTTCTGAACCTGGTGCTGCTCTGTCAGGGTATTATTCTTATTTGAGGCACCCTCCAGAGCCGGAAAGAAAACGAAGAACTGGGAAATCCACAGGTACATTTGTTCTGGTGCTTCCCCTGTTACTGGCAGGTGTTACCTGAGTAATTTCCATGAAAAAAATGTCCTGTTTTGCTGCTGTTCTTGACACTCTGAAACACAGAGTATTGAATGTAAATGGAAAGAACATTTTGTCAGAAACTGTAGATGGAGAGTGTATTTAATCTTCTGCTAAATGAAGGGAAGATTGTACTAGGGAGACAGATCATCCAACTGCAGAAACTATTCACCTCACAGCGTGAAGAGACTGGAAAGTGAAAGCCATTAGTCTGGTGGCATTAGAAGATGACCTGAATTATCTGGGCCAGTTACAAACCAAACTGTGATTAGGGAACTCAGACTCCCTGCAGTATTAAATTATTATTGTCAAGTACCGTGCGGAAGGGATGGGGAAAACATCTCTTTCATTGGCTTGTGCTGCTTTATATAGGAAGTAATCCATGCTAACGCAGCCTTAGCTTGACTGTAAGGATTGATCTCATTCTTTAAAGGCCACAAGTCACAGCCTACTATGCATCACAGCTCTCTTGTAGGGAAGCAGAGGGATTGATGAGTTCAGTCATCTTCTTAGGGCTTGCTCAGTCTCGAGGTTTCTCTTTTTATCCCCTTCCAACTTGAAGAGGGAGAAAGTGAGAAGGACTGTACCTGCAGCAGGTGTTCAGAGACCAGACCAAGATACTGTCTGTCATCACTGTGTTTGGACTGCCAAATGAAATAATGATTGGAAATGAAGATTAAAATTGGAAATCTTCTTTCATAGCTAATGAAAGTCAGTAATCTTGGCATAACATATGGCGCCGCATCCAACTTGTAGTGCCGTAGGAGTAGTTTGCAGCTGACAGCGCATATGTCTGTACAGTATGCTTCAGAATCCCCAAATTTAGAGATCTGATTGAATCGGTAATTTTTGAGGTTGAAACGTAAGCATGTTCCTCATCCCCTTTCTTCTCCTGCTCTGTCTCCACACACCCCCAAAAGCACCTTGAAAAGTGAAGTATTTCCTAATCCTCATGGAATTGTCTTCTGTGCTCATTCAGAGCAATGCTGTCTCTAATGCTTCCAGTAATCCTTTGCCAAAAAAAAAACCCCAAATCACAGAATCACTCTGGTTGGAAAAGACACCTGGAATCATCGAGTCCAACCATCTACCCTACCTTACAAGTTCACCCCTAAACCACATCCCTCAACACCTCATCCAAACAGTCCTTAAACACATCCAGGAATGGCGACTCAACCACCTCCCTGGGAAGCCCATTCCAGTGCCTGACCACCCTTTCTGTGGAAAAAAGTTTTCCTAATATCAAATCTAAACCTCCCCTGTTGTAACTTCAACCCCTTCCCTCTTGTTCTATGATTAATTGCTTGTGAGAAGAGACCAGCACCAGCCTCTTCACAATGTCCTTTCAGGTAGCTGTAGAGAGTGATGAGGTCTCCTCTCAGCCTCCTCTTCTTCAAGCTAAAGAGCCCCAGCTCTTTCAGTCTTTCCTCACAAGCTTTATTCTCCAGGCCCTTCACCAGCTTAGTTGGTGAATATAATACCTAGCTGGTGAAAGAATACTTCCATTTCTGTTCAGGGGAGCAAAGGACCTTGAAGAACCTCAGATGCTAATTTGTAATTCTAGAATTAAAAATAAATCACTGCGACTGTTTGAGCAAAACAGGTGAGAATTACAGGTGCAGTGGTACGATGCTTCCCCCGACTGCCATGGTGAAACTCTCCAGATACTTGAGCTTTCCCTTTGCAGAGGATTTCTTAACCCACTTCCCAACCTCACCTCTATACCTTCATCATCCATAAACTGTCGCTTATTTATCAAAACGCGCAGAGAATTGTTTTCTGTGGGAAATAAAGAATAGCGACTTCTCTCGCTGATGTCTTGCTCTGCCTGGATCCCTTCGGGGTAAAAAAACAGACATTTCTTCTTTTCTTATGGCATTAAATTTTGTTTGTGTTTCATTAGCAGTAGCGCTTGTACCAAAACTTTGACATTTGGATTCCACAGCCAGAAGACCACGTGCACGTTAATTAAAATTTATCAGAAGCTGGGAACAGCAAATCCATGTCTATTAGCCCACTCTCCTGGGGGCAAAAATCCAGTGACTAATGGAGAAATGATAAGTGTTCAGCATGAAGTCAGGCTTAGGGTTGAGCTTTTGGGACGGCTAAGGTGAATTAGATACGGGGAAATATTTGGAAAAGAAATATTTGGCTGCATATTAACAGAGTCTGTATCAGGATATCCGAGTGCAAACCTGGAGATATTGCAAAGGCACAGCACTAGGTGCACCTTCCAGCCTACTTACTTTGGTGCTTTTAAATTGAGTTTTTCCCTTTGAATATGCAATAAGACAGCAGGAGGTTGGGATTCATCAGCTGGATTCATTTGCCTGCATCTGTCCTTTGCAGAGCTGTGGCACACAGGCTCTTTACTGTTGTGCATGTGAGATGAACTGGTTTTAACCTGTTCTGTCCTTCCTGGAGGCTCATGACCCCACCCTGCCTACTTCATTCCCCTTCACCTCCAAGCTCTCAGAGAACTGCAAACTATTTTTGCTTTCCCACACATACTTTGCCTGAAATCCTCAGCAAAACTTTAGGCAAATGCTACCCTTCTTCATCAAGTGGATCACATCCTCTCTCAGCATCTTTTCCTCAAAGAGGGATCTGCAGGCATGAAAGCCAAAGCGCTGCTAATCCTCAACCTGCTTCTACACCTGTTCAGACCTTCCCCTTCACCAGAAAGACCAAAGAGGTCATTGCCCAGGCTCTCATGCTCTCTACCCCTGCCCTCCAAGCTCTGTATTCGTGCTTGAAGTGGTACCTGTCCATCTCAAGTGTGTCCGGTTCTGGGCCCTTCACTTCCAGAATGACACAGAACTGCAGGAGAGAGTCCACTGCAGAGCCACAAAGGTGATGGAGAAGAACATCTCCCTGATGAGGAAAGGCTGAGGAAACTGTGTCTCTTGAGCTCGGAAGAAAAGAGACCGTGGGGGTGACCTCATTAATGTTGGTAAATATGGAAAGGGCAGGTGTCAGGAGGATGGAGCCAGGTTCTGCTCAGTATCATCCAATGATAGGACAAGGGCCAATGGGTATAAGCTGGAACACAGGAGATTCCACATAAACGTGAGAAGGAACTTCTTCATGGTAAGGGTGACAGAGCACTGGAAGGGGCTGCCTAGGGGGGTTGTGTAGTCTTCTTCTCTGGAGACATGCCTGGATATGTTCCTGTGCAGCTTCATGTAGGGGATCCTGCTCTGGCAGGGGGATTGGACTAGATGATATTTTGAGGTCCCTTCCAATCCCTAATGTTCTGTGATTCTATGTGATTCTGCTCTCTCAGTCTAGTTATCAACTAGTCACATGCCAAAAAAGAAAAGAGATAAGTTATTTCAGGAAGTGTTTCCTTGATATCTTACAGCTTCCCAATCCCTATGCTACAATTCTTCTGGAAAGACCAGACTATACTAATAGTTCTAATTATTTCCAGTAAATGACTTCAGCATTGTCATTGCAGTAATGTGGTGAATTGATTATTGGCTTGAATAATCCAGATTTCTGGCAGGTTTGCTTCCCAGCAGAGTTGTGTCTGTATGTCATCATTTTTTTAATGAGAAAACAATAAATTATAGGTGTAGGACTGCATGGACCACTATCAGTGAAGAAAGACCTTGGAAAACAGAGTTGAATCTGGAAATGAAACATGGACAAAATCATCCTAAACCTAAAAAAGGGGTTTTGATGATGCTGGTGAGCCCTTTTGTTCATTTTTCATGAGGAGTGACAGAAGGGATGTTTTATCTGCAAGACCCCCCCCATCACAGAGGCTAGAAGCTTGCAGACAATTTGTATGGTGGAAGTTGTTTACTTGAGATAGTTGAGAAACTTAAGCAAATGAGGAAAAATCAAAGTGTTTTTTAAAGCAAAAAAAAAAAGGAGCAAGATACTTCTTGGCAACATCTCTGGATTGTTTCACGCTGGGTTTGTTTTTGGAACTTCATTTCTTTCATCTTCTCTTCCCATACCCCCGAGAATGGGTGTTTTTGCTACCTGTGACAAAAAGTTTCTCGCTCTTCATCACATCACATTCTGAGAGAGCTGGCTGCTGTAATCTGTCTTCCTTTCAGGGTTTACCTGCCCGTCTTGGATTCTCACCCTGATCCACCACATCGGGGTCTTAGCACAGCCCAGCAACATATGGTGCATCGTGAAGAACTAGTTTATATTCCTGGTGCACCCTCCAGGTGACTAATCCTCATGATTAAAAACTAAATCAAGCCCAGATGATTTTTAATAACCAAAGTTTTACATTTTCCATGGCATTTTAGGAGGACGGGCATGTGCTGCCACCTAGCAAGATTTCCTGTAGCATGAGCTGTTGTTTCCAGTTGCTTGAGCACCGAGGAACACTGCTTTATGGTGCACAAAAATTGCGCCCAACAGATCATCTTAGGCTTTGGAGCCTAATTGCAAAGAGGAAGCATCACTCTGAGCTTCTCTACCCATCCCAATCACTTTAGAGCTCCTGCTGAAGAAGGAACTTCGTCACGATGAGGGTGACTGAGCACTGGAAAGGGCTTCCCAGGGGGGTTGTGGACTCTCCTTCTCTGGAGATGTTTGAAACCCACCTGGATACATTCCTGTGTGACTTGATCTAGGGTATCCTACTGTGGCAGGGGGATTGGACTAGATGATCTTTCAAGGTCCTTTCCAATCCCTAATGTTCTGTGATTCTGGGGTGATCTGCACTTCTTCCCTAGCGTGGTGTCCTTTGGTGGGTGTTGCATTTCTGTGCACCCCTTACCCATCAGTTGGGCAGCTTTCTCAGGGTGCTGTGGTAAATAAGGGTGCTGCCCTTTCTGAAGGGCTCCAGGGCAGCCCCAAGGGCTGTTCCTGCAGGAGGATGTTAAGCTCTTTCACAAAAATCCAAACCAACTGCATTTGGACAACAAGATACCTCTGCTGGGACCAGTCATTTTAGGGTCTGCTAAGAGCATGTAAAGAGTCATCTACAGTATGGAGAAGGTGCATGGTCATTTGAGCCAAATTGCTGGAGCAGAAACACCAGCCTGGCTCTCGTCAGGAACTGAAGGATTTGACGCATCTTTTATAAAACATGGGAGAAGTTAAAAACATCATGTGGATCACATTAAAAGCATCAGGATCGTTTCCGTTAGATTTAAAGATCACGTCAGGCAGCTTTCATCGGGGAAGGGCTGGAGGCTCAAACACCATCGTACATTTTTCCCACGAAAAGTTGCAATTTCATGCCAAATTTTAAATTATTTCTCTCTGTCACAGTAAAAAAATAACCATTTAATTACATCTAGATTGATAGGAAGCATCTTTGAAAATGAACCTTGACTTAGAAGAACGTGTAATTTATGCCATTTGTAATGACTCAGATTGAAAACTTTATTTAAAGTCTCGTGGAGAAGAACCAATCATGGATTTTTTTTTCTTCTTCTGAATTTGTATTTGATTTTTAAGAGGGCTTTCAAGTGAAATTAAAAAGATCAGGCTCAAGCTGTTAGCATGAGTACCCCTCCCTCAAATGAGCCTTCTTTCCAGGTTTTCATAAATATATGAGAACTTGTGAGAGGTAAATATTTCTCTCCTGCATTGATGGGGGGGTTTTTGGGTGTACTGTGAGACCATCTCTTACTTTCTTTGCTTTGTGAAACATCATGTGGATGATACAGATGGAGCAAAGACATGAAAGCTCAAAAAAGGATCATTCAGCAAAGAGAAAGGCCAAGCAGACAGTTACTCAGGTCAGTAGGAAAGCAGAGGACAGGAAAAAAAACCTCTTTAAACTGTACTGAGGGAGGACCATCAACAGGTGCAGGGAATCTCCCTGATGCTATCAGCCATGGTGTGAGCCGGGGATGCTAAATGCCCCCAGTGTTTCTATTTGGGGTGGACCAGGTGAGCTTATTGCTGTGAATTTGGGCTTATGATTTAAGGAGGGGGAAGAGAGAGCACAGGAGCCTCAATCTCTGTGGATGCTGCTCCAGCTCATCTCAGCTTCTCTAGAGACTTCATGGCACACCAAGCTTTCAGAGGTACTGTTAAGCTGCTGTAAAGTGTAACTGCAGTCTTTTGACAAACTCTTTCTGTTGCTGGCAGTTGCCTTTATCATTTTCTATTACCCTGTCAGTTATTTGGGGTTATTTTCTTGTCTTGCAGGGGTTTCTTTTTCTTGCATTTTTTTTTCCTTTCCCTCTATCTGACTTCCTATATGGAAAGGGAGGGTGAGGTGGCTGTTTACCTGATGATGCCTTCAGCATGTGATACTGGTTGTCTGGTGCCATTCTTGATGCCATCACCCTATATGGGCTTGGAACTAGATGATCTCTGAGGTCCCTTACAAACTAAGCTGTTTTATGGGTCTATGCAAGATTAGCAAGATTTGGAGCATCAAATGAAATAAGTGAGGACATAGTGGGGAAAACCATGTGAATGAAAGCAGTTGGCTTGAGTAACCCTTGTTTGTTGAGAGAGAAGCATAATGGTGTATTTAGAGTTAATTTGGGGGTGAATTGCCTCAAGGCAGCGCTTTGTCATGTCTTTCCAAGCAACGTGGAAAAAGTTAATTAAGAATATTGCTGACCTAAGTGTATCCTGTATCAGTAAGTCAACAGATTTATCTCTGAACCTTCTTTCTCTTCAAGACTATATTGGAGAGAGTCCATAGAAGCGATAGAGTAAAAATAGGTATTAATAAAGCTATTTAGCACTGTGTAAGTACGGGAGCTCTTGCTGATGGGAGGCTTAATACAGACTGCTTGGAACAGGAGCCCTAATACCCAAGTCACGATACGTGTGCTCATGGTAGAGCTGAGTGCCCGAGAACTGGATTTGCATAGAGCCACATGCTGGTCTGAAAGCAACTGAAGGAAGGGCTTGGAGCCTTGTAGTTAAGTGGTTTTCTCTGCTGTCATAATTCATGGTGTTACTGCTCTGCTGCAACTGTAAAAGAAGAGCAAACCCCCAGGGAACCAGGGGAGCGTGCGTGAAATGATAATCAGCACAGTAATCTGAATCATTTTGAGCATTAACTTGATTACAGCAGCATCTGAATTCAGTGTAGATCTCACCCAGATCTCAGCAGTTTGCATCCAAGGCAGAATTTTCATGGGCAACTGTACTTAAACCCTGGCTGAAGCGTTACTTACTTCTCCAACAAGTATTAGAAAAGCTGTGAGTGTCCTTGTCATAAAATCTGCTCTTGAACAATTTGAGGAACTGTCACTTTCCTGACAGCAGTGGTGTTATCTCTGCTGCTGATGGAGATATGTGGTTGTCAGCCATGTAACAGGGAGTTCGTGTACCTTGCTGCAGACCTGACTGGACTAAAGCTGAGATCACTGATCTCAGTTGAAATAATTAATTCTTTAAACTTGACATGAAACATTCTCCTGAAACACAAAACATCGACTAAATTGTAAGATTTTTAGTGTGGATACATCAGGTAGGAGGAGGTGATTTTACACTGGAGTTCATATCAGTGCTGATGCCTGAGGTGATGCCCAGCAAGAAGCAAACTATCTTGCACTCAAGGTCATGTGTTAGGAGCATCCTTAGGTGAGGAGAAGCAATTCTTCTGCCTCTAAAAATGCGTTTTATTGTCGGGAAGACCCAGTGTGGAGGTGGTTTTGTTTCTTTTGCTGGAGGGCCTCCTACATCGAGTGTAGTCAAAGTGGAGGACACAGTGAAGATGCAGTTGGGGTGTGTATGGAGGATGCAGCCACATGGAGGAACTGTCGCACTCTGAGCATAGGAGATATTTTATGCTGGAGTAAGTAGGCGTCCCCTGATTTGTTAAAGAAGGGAGAAACAAACCAGTCAACATAAAAGCCCCATCATTTATCTCTAATTTTGCATTGCTGCAGTCAAGTTACTACTTTGCTAAAAGGGGATAACTTGTGTGTTAGTACTACTTGTATATTAGTATTTTTCTCTCTTTCCTAGGGATCTTTCATAAGTGTCTTCTAGCTCAGCCTAGCAACATCACCTGCCGGTAGCCATCGGGTAGGCAGGTCCAAAGGTACAGTTTTTGGTATCCAGTGGCTGTTTTTCTCCCTGTCAATGCAATAGCCTTTTCCCCTTTATTTTTATGGGGAAGAAAAAGGCATAGGCGTGTTTTAGTTCAACGATTTAATGTCTGGGCTTTTCCTGTGTTTCTGTGAGCTGGTTCATTCTTATCCTGCCCAAGTGAGCTGTGCTGACACTGCATTCAAATGAAGAAAGCTTTTTTTCCATATTTACTCCTTCTTTGGGACCATTTACTGGATGTTCAGTTCTGGATGGCTTTTTGCTGATGTGAATAAACAAAGTGCTAAACTTTAAACTTAATGGGAAAGTTCTAAGACCCTGACCTAAATAGGGAGGACTGGAGGGACATGGCTTGGGATGGGGCAAGGGTTGAGTTGTGTGCAAAGACTCAGTCCTCTGCACCTTCCTTCTGAAAAGTTCAATGAAACCAGCTTCTTTCACATTGCATTTCTCTGCTGCTTGGTACTCCGCAGATAAAACTGAAGCGCAAGACTTCTGTGGAGCTTAGGGATGTGGTTTAACGATGGGCTTGGGACAGTTGGGTTAAAGGAGGGATATGATGATCCTGAAGGTCTCTTCCAGCCTGAATGATTCTATGATATGGAGGAGCTGTACCTGTGTTTCTGGAGACCTGAATGTGTTGGCCCACATTTCAAATAGATGTTGATGGTTTGTGTGGTTCATTTTCCACAGAAATGAGATCTAGGAGAGGATATGACTGAAAGTAGCGTGATTTGTGTGGCCATATATCCTGACCACGAGCAAGTAGACTGGGTTGAGATTTTGTGATGAGCGGTGCGCTTGTGGTAATATCAGGAATTGAATGGGATGTGTTTCCCAGACTGTTGCTGACACAAACGTGCACAGATGCTTTATTAAACAAGGAGACAATGTGGCAAAATTAAGTGTGAAATGATGAAAAAAACATACAAAGGGAAAAAAGCTGCTTGATTCTTAAAAAAGATGAAATAGAACTCAGATACACACAGTGAATTTAACATAACATGGTCTTTTATAATCTAATTACTGTGGTTTGTTTTTGTAAATGGAACTGGGCGAGGGGGGGATTTTAAAACCCAAAAGTATTTAAGTCAGCATAAGCTAGAAAAGCAATTTCCTTTAAGCTGGAAAAAAACAAGAGATCGCGGTGCTGCGCATTAAGTCACGTAATAAATCACATTGTATTGAATGCTCTAGATCTGAGAGGTGACATTGAGCTCTGGAGACTTTCCAAGAACCAGCAGTAGCTAAATGGTACAGATGGGTGAGATATCAGCCTTTTGTTCCTTGCCCAGTTTAAGGGTAGTCCCTTGCAAATCAGAAAATAACAGGATTTCCCTGGCTTGTGTGGGGTCTCCGGTAGTCCTCTAAACACAGAGAAAGCAGAGATACGTTTTTAGTTAGTCTTTTTTCTCTCTTTTTTGGAGGGACATTATCGCTTAGGGATATGGTCTAGCAGCTAGATAATAGGATAAAGGTTGGACTTGATGGCCCTGGAGGTCCTTTCCAGCCATGATGATTCTGTGATTATGTGGAAAATGCAATGCTCAAATTCTGGCAGTTTTTAGTTGTAGAAGGTGTGAAGTTTAGTTGTAGAAACCTTCCTGTCCTGAAGGATTATGATGGCCTCAGTGATGGGTACATTGGTAAACCTGTTGAAAGCTTCCTGTATTGATATATCCCCTCACTTTAAAACAATGTCCTGTAAATGAGCAAGCATAGCCTAGTAGGAAGAACAATAAACACCTGAACACTCACCTTCCTTATGAGGAAATGCTGAGGGAGCTGGGTCTCTTGAGCTTGGAGAAAAGGAGACTGAGGGCTGACCTCATTCATGTTTATAAATATGTAAAGGGTGGATGTCAAGAGGACAGACCCAGGCTCTGCTCAGTGTCATCTAATGATAGGACAAGGGGCAACACGTGTGAGCTGGAACAGAGGAGGTTCCACGTCAATATGAGAAGGAACTTCTTCACACATTGAGGGTGCCAGAGCACTGGAAGGGGATGCCCAGGGTTGTTGTGGAGTTTTCGTCTCTGGAGGTGTTTAAAACCCGTCTGGATATGTTCCTGTGTGACTTGGATGATGGCCAGGTGATCTGGCCATGGCAGGGCAATGATCTTTCAAGGTCCCTTCCTATCCCTAATGTTCTGTGATCCTTAGGTATCACTATCTGTAGCAGTGGGGTTGGAACTAGAGGATCTCTGGGGTCCCTTCCAATCTAAATCATTCTATGATCCTTGCAGGATTTTGAACCAGCTGAATTCTGCTGGTGTAAACCTGAACTTTGTAGTTCCTCCATCACTGGAGGCTTTCAAGTGCACACTAATAAAACTTTAAAGTGGTTCCCTTATCACTTTCCTTTCCATACTAAGTGTTGTTGGTATTTCATCTGGTATTGTCAAGTTTTTTTCCCAGTATCACCGGTATCTGAATTTCCAGTAGTGTGCTTTTTCCATTTCACGGCCCAGTAGTGTTCTCTGGTGGGGTTTTAACTCGTAGCATATCCATGCTTCAGGCTTCAGCCTTCTCTGGAGCAGATAAAATGGAAGGCTAAATCAAATTACTGCTGCTGGTGGAGGATCAGAAGTAGATTTTGCAACTGCACTGCAAATATTTGGAGAGGAACATGGTGGGAGCTCTTTTCTTCTCAAAATGGCTGCCCTATAAAAACCACTTGGAGTCCAAGAGACAGTGAACAAATCCAGCTTTTCAGGCTCCCAAATTAGATTTGACATGTACACATCATTACTTCTACAAAATGCTTTCAGATTGCCCTGATTACAAAACACTTCATGTAATCAGATCAAGCCGAACAGGAAATCCCAACTAAGTGCAGTATCTCGTGAGTAATTGCTGTACAAATACTTTTAAATAAATTGTGAGCCACTTCTTATGCAGTGGCTCTGGCTAATGTTGTTAAGATGCTTAATTGACTTTTCTGTACGTCAAGTTTAGCCACAATTATGACATACGAAGGGGAGAAAACATCTGTCCTGAAATTGAGGAGCCACACTGCATTTGCATCGAGGCACAAGGGAGTTTTTCTTTTCTAGATCCTTAAGAGTTGACTAGGAAGGGAAAGAAGACTTGGTTAAGGGTGGGGAAAAAGCTGGAATCAAAGGTGATGACTCTTTGGAAATACCTGTTTGGATATGTGGGGAAAAGGATTTGAGGAGCGGCATGGGGACCATGTGCAAGAGGATGGGAGTGTCTTTAGACATGGAATATTTAATGTACAGTTTTTTTAACCTTTATGGGGAACTCCCAGGGTTGAAAATAGTCACTAGATATGGGGCTGAGCATTCAAGCTGGTCCTTAGTGAGGAGGGTGGAGCCAGGCTCTTAATATCATCTAGTGATAGGACAAGGGGCAATGGGTGTGAGTTGGAACACAAGAGGTTCCACAAGAAACTTCTTCACATAGTGAGGGTGGCAGAGCACTGGAAGGGGCTGCCTGGAGGGGTTGTGGAGTCTCCTTTCTGGAGATGTTTAAAACCCACCTGGATACATTCCTGTGTGACTTGATCTAGGTGATTCTGCTGTGGTGGGGGGATTGGACTAGATGATATTCCAAGGTCCCTTCCAATCCCTAATGTTCTGTGATTCTGTAACAAGTTCCTGAACCATGGCCTTTGTCGTGGTAGGAAGTAAATGTCACTATATGGTGAACAGAATATTTTCTTTTAATTTCTTTTCTTTTCCCTCTGATAAAGCCTTTAAATATTTTGAATTTGTCTCCATGTGGCATGAGGAAACTTCACAGGTGGCTTCTGCCTTCCCTCCAGGCATTTCTAGAACATAAGTTTGGTTCCTGCCTGTTTCTCCTGAAGTAGCCCCAAGATTTCAGTTGGGTAGAGTAGAGGGATGAAGGGGTTCTGTAGGTTTTCTTACTCTTCCCTAGGTTGTGTTCACTGAGAGTGGTTGGTTGATGGGAAAGTCAGCATTTTTGGTTTATGCTTGAGCTGTCGTGCTACACTTCTGACAACACTGGCAGCACTAAGCAGCTGATGTAAGTTCTCAATAATTTTGTGATCTTCCAATGTCAAATTAACCTGTGTTCAGAGACAATCTTAAACACTACAACACCCACCTAAAAGGGAGCCCCTCTGATTCAGCTATTGGTGTCTGAAGGCAGAAGAGAGAAGAGGGCCTACAGAACTCTGCAAGATTTTCACTGTGTAGCATCAGCTTATCTTAAGCTTTCAATTACACACTTTATTTCAAGTATATGAAATAAACAACCTTTAATATTGCAACGTGAATCTTCCACCTAGTGGGTGCTGCGACTTGTTCTGCAGCCTAGCACAGCAGTTATTTACATGAAACTGTAAGATAAAACCAAATGACTTCTTTCATTTGCTGTCCTGTTCTAAATTATTTCCATTTTAAAAACAAAAGCAAAATGTACTTTAAGAATTGCTGTACATGAAGAAAACCCTCTTATCTTTAACACACCCCCTCCCCCCTTAAGACTAGCGATGATAAACTATTTGGAATATGCATGAGTATTTCTTAGGAACTGCTGCAGAGACAGATTTAATAATTAATGCCCAGGAATTATTTATTTCCTTAATATATTGTACAGCTTCGCCACTTCAGTAATGAAAAACAGTCTTGATGGTGCTGGAACACTGAAAACACAAAGAAAAATGAAAACAATCACAGAACTGTTTATCACTTGAATATGTGTCCTTAATATTTGTGCATTAAAAGTGAAAGGGGTTTTTTAATATATTCAGTACCTAAGTGTTGTCTATTAGTGGGTGTTTGCTAGATTTCGGTGGGACCTTGGAGGGATGTTGATCAAAGGGAGATATTTCTTTCATCAGCAAGATGGTTCTTTCATAAAAGGTATCTGTTGGAAAATAGTCCCACATTCAATGGGCGAGCGTCTAGCTCACGCTCACACGTCTGACTTGTTCATGTAGAAACATTTCAAGCGTCTATTAGGTATTTGTTTCCCACAGCTTAGCCAGTTTCTCCAGTGTTCATCTGCTTTTAGGTTTCTCCTGCAGTGTAGTGCTTTTGCTTGTCTTCATTTTTGTTTGTTGCTGTGGAGCCATTCCAAAAATTTATCAAGCTCATTTCTTATTCTCATCTCGTTCTCGGTACTGCTCTCTGCTTCTCCAATGCACAGCCATCCACAAGTTGCAGATACTTTCTCCAATTCTCTCAGTATCTGCTGAAAACATTGAAGGCACCCAAGCCCAGGGAAGGCTTTTTCCTACTGAAAATCCCGTGTTGGTTTGTTCTGCCTAGTTGACAGGTACAGAATCACCGAACATTAGGGATTGGAAGGGACCTCGAAAGATCATCTAGTCCAATCTCCCAAACGTTTTATGATAGATATTCACAACTGTTTGATCAATCCAGTAGTAATTTGAGGGAATGATGTCAACAGCCCTAATAGAAAACACAATGCTTGGCGTCGTCTGTTCTGCTCCCGTTCTCCTTTCTTTCTGCCCTTCCCTACAACCCAAGCAGTCAAGAAGGAAATTAAACTGATTAGACTTAAGCTTGTTCTTGACAAGGCTGTGACATTTGAGGGTTGGGGTAGAGGAAAGGTAGGATCCAAGATGTTTGTTTAATAATTGAATATCATTTCAGGCAATCAAGTTGACTGTCTGTAAGTCCCCTTTGTAGAGACTAGCCAGTATTTGGGTTTTCCATGATAGGTTTTCCACAAATTGGGGTAAATATTATCATCCTGTTGATGCAAATAAAACTGTCTTAACTAAATATGTCTTGACCTGTTCTTTCTGTGTTTTGACCTGTATTCCTCTTCCATTGTTACAGTTAATTTAAATTCTTGACTATAACTAAGGGAGTTTTATAATGAGATGTGGAATACTTCAGTCTCTTTGTAGGCTCTCCTTCTTCCTTGATTGATGGGATTGATGTTAATTAACTGAGATAAGGGTCTTCCTCTCATTCCTAGTGTACATGGAGAGTTCTCATTACTTGTAAGTTATTTCACCTCTTCACCTTTCTGACTTTACCTGGTTTCTTTCCGTCATATGAATGATGAGCTGTGTGGGTTTTTCTCCATCTTTTCTATTATTTCCTTCTGGTTTCTAAGACTTTAAAGTGTCTCATTGCTCCTTATTGTAGTTGTTTCCCATGCTTACATTGCTGTCCATTCCACTAACTCTTGTTCTTCTGAATGTCTTTACCCCAAGGCTTTCTATGAAGTTTCCACGTGGTTTGCTACAGCTTTTTAAGATAATACAATTGTTGTTCCTTTCAGTTTACTTTCTCACTGGTAAATCCCGCAGCACCTGCTCAAGCTGTGGTTTAGGATGATGCTTAGTGTCTAGCTTCACAGACATCTTCTGACTGGACAGTGTATTAAAGGCATGCTGTGGTGGTATATGACTACAAGTGACATGGACAAACCAGAGACATGATGCAGGTGCTGCTGCTGTACTGTTTGCCCAAGATAGTCAACAATCAGTAGCTATGGCTGGAGAGCTATGCCATGGGCCCCACCTTCCCAGGACAGGCACTTTCCAGTTAGGCCCTGAAGCAGCAACTGGTTTCTTCTCTTTTTCCATCATTGCATTAACTGCTGAAAGGGCTGGTTGCAGTCTGACATGGAGAGCTGGGGAGATCATCTTGGCTCCATGGAGAGGCCTGGGCATCTACTGCAGCTTGGGACAAGAGCCAGGTTTCTGCCAGAGAAGGATGAGGCATAAACTCCTCTCCTGGCACAGAGACAGAAGGGTTCTCGGCTCAGCTGCACATGCTCAAAGCCAGCTCAGACAGGAGGTGATCGGCCACTTGGGCTGTTTCCTCTTCAGATCTGGTTGTCTGCTGCTGTGGCAAAGGCAATAGGCTGGATGGAAGCAACCTGCCTGCCAGATCCAGCTCCAGAGCAACCCACTGGACTGCACTAATATACAAACTCTTCTTATTTCAGAGGTAAATTTCCATGCTTTGGAATTTGTGTGCTGTACGCATGTGAGTGGCTTCTTTTCCACCATAGGATAGTTATTGAGTCACTTCTGGAGGTGGTCCCAAGCATGTAGAATATATTAACCCACCTAGAGAGTTCAGGCAATAAAGTTTTAGTCATCCTTCTTGCTCAGAAATAGCTTGTTTTGGGTTTTAATCTGTATGTAAAGATATCTTTCTTGCTTTCAAACCTTAACTAACAAGGTCCACTCCTCTAGTTATGGTTGCATGGTTGCATAGCCCACGCTGCTTGCCATGGTGGGTGTTCTGGACCAGCAGCATACCACGTTAGCCTAAGCTGTATGATAGGGCTGAAGGATTTGCTGAAGAGAAAACAAGCCTAAGACTTCATATTTCTCAGCCATCTACCCAGAGAAGCTGACTCTCCCATTGCTTAGTAACTTTCAGGCAAACAACAGATATTTTCACGTTTTCAATCTATTTGTTAAGCGCTTTATCTCTTGAAAACATGGAAATGTCTGTTCTGGAACACTTGTGGTTTCTGGCCTGTGGGTTTTATTTGGTTGGTTGGTTTTTTAAATGGCTCTAACACAAGTTGCTGATTAAATCATGACAGGTGACCTCTATAATCCTACCGTATCTCTTTCATTTCCTCTCTGTGAGGAATTTATATGAAACAGCCCATCATTAGTGCATTCTCCTGTCTTGGGTAGTGGCCAAATGAGGTTGTCCCTACTGTAGAGAGACACTGGAAAAGAAATCTGCCCGTAATTGAGTAAAACCTCTATTGAAGCTAATAGGCAAGATCCTCACCTTGAGGAAGGGTTGGTGTTTTAGCTAAATAGTTAATTAATGAAAATAACACGCTCTTGACTTGAGTGGTGAGATAACTATGGTCAAGAGAAGCATCATGGCTTGCCAAGATGACACACTGGGTTAATGGCAGAGCAAGAAGTGAGACCAAGTCTGACTCATATCCTGGGTATTTGATCCTTTGAACCCTATTGTCTTAAGTGACTTCTTGGAGGCCATTGAAGAAGCATTCTGCAGAGCAAGAAATAGCTCTCATTTGTGCGGATTCTGAAGATCATTTCCTTAGGACTCTGTTCTTTATCCTCTCTGATTCTAGTCTAATTTGTTTTCCACTGGTTGTAATGAGCTTAATCTTTTCCTTAAATTGTGTGCTTATGTCCTGGCCAGCAAAGCTTTCTGACAACACATTGCTGTATCTGTTTTCCTCATTTACCTGAAAAAGTCATTAAAGTCACCTTAGTTTTCTTGCACATTGAAACTGCAAAATTGGAGAGGCTGCAAGTTACTCTCCCCAATCTATTAGCAGGTTAAAATTTGTGTAAAACACTTGAAAGTTGGTGTAGATCCAGTCATGGAGCCCTTAATTACAAAATGCCTTGTTAACCTCAAGGAGGAGAAGAGCAATGCTCTGGTTCAGTCTCCGAAATAAGAAAACCCAGCTCCTTCTCAGGGATCGATCTGAGCAGAACTGACTCTGCTTCTTCAGGTTTATGGTAAAAATACTAATTTCACGTGTCGAGTTTGCTGGCGTAACTATTAGTATCCCAGATCACTCGCATTGGCAAAGAAATTAGATGTTTGAAAGGTTCCTTCTATATAAAATACACTTATGCTGTAGAGGGGAGACTTCTGTATTCAAGATTAATCTTTCAAGCCTGTTTATCTCATGTGAAGGTGCATCCAAACTTTTACTCTTTCTGGCTCTGAAGGGAACTTGCAGAGCTCTGACAGTTGTCCAGCGGTAGGGAGCTATTTAACTGGTAAGTGATTAATACAGTCAGCAAAGAAAGAGCTTTTGCTCTTCTCAAAGCTTCAAGAAAAGGAATTAAACAGCTGCAGGGAAGGTGCCCAATTAAAATCATCTGCTAGCTCTTCCTTTTCTCTAACTCAAAAATAGCTGCATCTAAACTGTAGCAAGAATTCTGAGCCTGAGCACATACAGCCCAACTGATCATTGGTCTTCAGATTCTAGTATCTTGTGTAACAGTGGGTGGGAACTGCTTTAACAGCCCCTTAATGGGCCCATGTCTTGTTCTCATTTTTGCACTTGCATCCTACACTTAAAGTTCTCAAATGAAATATGACAAAATTAGCAAGGTAATGTAAATCCCGGGCTCTACTGTGATGGATCCCAGCCTCTATCCAGCTCATATTACTCCCATTGCTAACTGTGGGTGTCAGGAGGATTGAGCCAGGCTCTGCTCAGTGTCATCTAATGATAGGACATGGGGCAATGGGTGTGAGCTGGAACATACGAGGTTCTACATCAATATGAGAAGGAACTTCTTCCCAGTGAGGGTGCCAGAGCACTGGAAGGGGCTGCCCAGGGGGTTGTGTAGTCTCCTTCTCTGGAGACATTTAAGACCCCCCTGGGCATGTTCCTGTGTGACTTGGTCTAGGTGATCCTGCTGTGGTGGGGGGATTGGACTAGATGATCTTTTGCGGTCCCTTCCAATCCCTAATGTTCTGCGATTCTGTGACCTGCTCTTCACATTAATATTAAACCATCTCTTTTTCCCCATTTCTTCACAGGGCTGTAACTTCTGCCAACCCTGTATTGCCATGCTCTCACTTAATTGAGTCTCCCTTCTCCCAATGATAAAAGATTCATTTATTTTTTGTTAGCTCTTCTAGCTTCTCAGCTCAAACTCCTGTATAGTCAAGCCACATTAAATCACATAATGCCAAAACTACAATCATTATCTGGCTTTTGACTAACCTAAGTGATGGTGCTTGAGTTTATTTAGATCAAAGCTCTTTCTAGATTATATACAGTTGTATTTAGGGGGAAAACTGCAACTCGAAATTGTCGTATTTAACACTGATGCCCTAGAATTGGCAGTAATCTACGTAAATTTAATGATGGTGCTGGAGTAGCCTGAAAATATCTAGTATGAAGGAAACTGAAGTGGGGGGGTGGGGGGAAGAGCTCCAGTCACTGTGTGGATAGATTGCAACTTGTCTATTGGGTTTTCAGCACGGAAGATGATTTTCCTTAGAGTACTATTTCTACAGGAGAAAGTGGGTATTCACGTTTCTGTATCTTATCCCCAAACTGGATGTCACTGAATAATAGAAGTTCTGTGACAGGCGTGTTTCTTAATAACATGTTTTTAGGTTACCACAGTGAAACTAATACTTCTCAGAGGGTAATTTGGAGTTGTGTAATAAAAAGCAACATATTTTAGAACCAAATCCAAGAGTCTAAACACTCTGAGGATATCTCTCTCTTTTTTTCTGATTCACAGCCATGACTAGTGTGAACGTGTTTTCCTATCTCCTGAGCATTTAAATTTCCCCAAACACTACATTTCTTTTTAAGAGCTATTTAGCAGTAGCCTGCAGAAAGTTGGCTGAGGGAGCTGGCAGTGTTTAGCCTTGAGGAGACTCGGGGTGGCCTTATCCTTCTCTACAACTACCTTGAAGGGAGGTTGTAGTCAGGTGGGGATCGGGCTCTTCTCCCAGGCAACCAGTGCCAGGATGAGAGGGCAGGGCCTGAAGCTGTGCCAGAGAGGGTTAGGTTGGATATTAGGAAGCACTTTCTTATGGAAAGGGTGATCAGACATTGGAATGGACTGCCCAGGGCAGTGGTGGAGTCCTCATCCCTGGACGTGTTGAGGAACAGACTGGATGTGGCACTTAGTGGTGTGGCTGATTGTGCTGATGTTAGGTCCTGGGCTGGGCTGGGTGATTTTGGAGGTCTTTTCTGACCCAAATAATTCTATGATAATAAGAGAAGCAATATGCAATTTGCTCTCACTGTTTCTCCAAGGCTTCTGAGTTTTCTTGAAAGATCTGTGTTTGCTGGTACAATTGTAGCTGCTTGGGGACACAAAATGAGGTATTGGAAAGCTGGAGTGAGTTGCCTGGTTCAGAGCACTGGCAGCAGAGGTCTTTCCCTCCTGGACAGGCTGTTTCAATGCCCATAGTGCCCCATGTGGAAGCTACAAATGCAAATCCAGCTCTAGACTTAAAGACATTAAACTGTGAATTAGTACTGAGGAAGAAAGGCTGGAAGGAGATCCTTTTTCATTCATGTGAAATAAATCCCCCACGCAGTGGTTGATCCAGCTTGATACCCTTAGCAGCAGGGCTGCTGAGCAAGCACCTTCACTCCTAAGACATTTCTAAAGCTGGTTTAATTTTATCACTGGGCCCACAGAATTAGAGGCCGGGAGACAACTGTCAGCTGCTGGTTGTCTGAGCCCAGGCATCGTCGAGAATTACGTCCCACCGCAGCCTGTCTGAGCTCTGTACGGATATGTCAGCTTAGAGGTGAGAATAATTTTAGCCCGAAGTGTGTGTGACTGATGGTGTGGGGTTTAGGGATTTTTTTTTTTTATTAATGCTTTGGGACTGGGAAGGAAAGAAGGGCATTGACAAGCCATCACCAGCAGGAACAATAGTTAGCACCTCTGCAACACTTTTTCCGCTCTTACACACGTCAGTTCACGTTATTCACCTCTCTTGATGCAGCAACCGTTAATTTTCCTCGCCTTAAGAAAGGGGAACAATTGCCTGATGTGATTGACAGTTTATTCAGAGCTAGAATTATCTTGCACAAAGAGGGAGCTGTGGGCTAGGGTTGCTTAACTGAACCTCTCCAATGGCAGGGGGCTGAGTGGGCTGGTGGTGCCAGGGCGGTTCTCTGGCAACAGCTCCTCGACGTGACGGAACTGTGGCAGAGCACAGGCAGAAGATTGTCTAGAGGTGGTGCTGAAGAGAGGTTTTTAGTTCTTTTCCTCAATGTTCAAATAGAGGCAGTCACTGCTTTGAAAGTGGGTTTTTAACTGGGCATTTAACGACTATCTGGAGGCCAAGTGTGAACGCACCAATCTATCAGAACAGACATGGGAGGCAGTGAAAGAGTAGAAATGTATTTTGTGTTAGTAGAGAAGTCTTGGAACGCTCAGGAGCGTGAACATTTTCCATAGGATTGTGCCAATCTGGTTTTTGTTGTTTAAACTACTGACGACAGCTGAATGCAGAACAATTGTCCTGCTAATAAGTGTGGCAAGTCAAGAACTGAATGAGTCTTGAGTGCTCAATTCTGCAAGTAGATACCTGGTTGTTTTATCGAGCTCCCGCTTACTTCGTTGTTTAAGTCTAAGATCAATTTAAATTCAGCCATATTACTGGGCCATCTCTTATGATTCAACCAGTGAATTTTTAGAGCAATTTCTGTCAGTTCCCCTGCAGTGATTTCTCTCTATTCCTTCCTTTCTTCCCCCATGGATCTTATCCATAAAAGTACCTGCAGGAAAAACAATCAACAGTGAGGCTAAAATGTTTCTTGGCAGTGTTCTGCCCCCCAGTTTTGCAGGAGGCAGTGTTTTTCTACCATGCCAGGAAAATTCGGGTCACCTGATTGATTACATCCCTTAAAGAACTTGAATCCTGCTCGATCAGCACAGGGAGGGGAGGATGGTACAGCAGAGCATTTACTTGTGCACGTTGAAATGTCCTAACAGCAATGGAACTTAACAGGATTTGACACGATTCTTTGCTCTAGAGAAAGTTTTCCTGCCTGAAGGTTTGACACAAAGATGGAGATTGACTCTTGACTTTTATGGGACCGGAGAGAAGGAAATTCTTGCAGCATAAGGAAATAAGTGTGGCAGCTGTGTAACCGTGCCAAATCGGGTTTGCTCTCAATATTTAATATATGATTTGCAAGAACCCTGTCTTGCTTCAAGGGGTCCCTTGAAATAAGGGAAGGAGGGATGAACTTTTGCCTTTCTAGTAGACGTCTTGTTTCTCAACAAGATGTAACTGCTAGAATGAGGTTTCTTAACTCTGTGGTCTCTGAAGTCTTGAGTCAAGTGTTGTCTGACTCTAGCTGATGGCCTCTGTCCTCCCCTTTATCAGAACCTCTGCTGACTTGGTGTTGCTTGCTCTGGCTTGTTTCCAATCTCCTTCAGCATCCCTCCTTCTCCTGAGAGCTCTCAGTTTGTGCCTGGCATCTGTTCCCTTTTCATTTCTGGAGTGGCCAAGCAAAGGATGATATGTATTTTAATTATCTGTGTCTGCATCTGCCTTTTGTCCACTGAGTTTTAAAGGCTGCCCTGAAATTGTACAGTCCCCTTCCCCTCAGGAAGGGAATATTTCCTTTACAGGCCCTAAAGCTGTTCAGTAGACTCATTTAATTTAAATAAAATCACACCTCTAGGCAGGGATGATTTTTCTCACTGTAGGGAGCAAAGACAGTGAAGAAGTTCCTGACAGCCTCCCATCATATACTGAGTGGGATTGCCCTTTGTACCGACTTGGTGCTGTATTGAGGTTCTTAAGTGCTTTGGCAATGGCACTGAGGAATAGGAAAGGAAAAAACTGTTGCATTGTCCTGGTTTCTCTGGGTCTGACTCACAGCCCAGCTGTGGTTTGCTGAGCTGTGAGGAGTTCAGAGTCAGCCAGAGCAGCTGATCTGAGTTTGGTACCATCCCACCAACATCACATCCATTATAAAGGGGGGAATTTGCTGAAGGTGAGGGCTCCTTCTGATCCTGCTCTTCCTTGTCCTGTTTCTCCCCAACTCTGGATGTTCTCACTCATTCTGCTCCTGAGGAACAGCCTTCCCATTTATTGTGACTGCTGTTCACCTGCCTAAGTGAAGACTCGTTTGCTTTACGTTACTGTTAGTTGGGTTGTGTGTTACATGCTCTGTTTAACCCCGTGGGTCTCTCTCCTTTTCCACATCCCCACCTTCTGTGTTGGGGACAGGTCTGGTGATAGAGCCACTGCTGTAGCTCAGCTCTGGATATGAACTAAACATACACAGGCATCTTCCTACAGGATCATGGCAAATGCACAGACAGGCTAGTTCATGGTGATGTAAACCAGAGGCTGCTTCAGTATTTCAAATACAAGTCCACTAGGTCAAATGTTATCCTGATACACAGGAGCTCTGATGTTGAAATCCTTCAAACTGGCAAGCGGAGGAAGCCCAAATCTTAACACTCTTCCCACTTCTCTACTATGTGAAAGGTGGGCAGCACCAACCCTACTACTTTTTTTTAAGGGGTCAAATATTGCAGTATTTCCTGGCTTGGTCAGCAGAAATGTGGAGATTTAAGTGGGAAAATGCTTATAAAGAAGTGCCAGGCCAGTTAAGAGCAGATAGCTGGGTGGGCAGCTCTAACACACTAGAGCAAAGGTTCAAACTCAAATATAAGGTCTTGCATAGTCTACATGGAAGCTCAGTCTACTCTCATTTTTTATTTTCTTCATGTCTTTCTGTTTTCTGTGCTTAGTCCTTATCGAGACTTCCAACGTTATTTTTTTTATCTAGCTGTTAATTTTCCTGACCCTGTTCTACTTGTTCTCTCATATTTCACACAATCATTTTAGCACCAAAGCAGTTCTGCAGCGTTTGTAATGCTGCTTTGAAATCCGGACGATGCTAGAAGCTCTCAATTAATTGTGTATGTTGTGATGCTGTTTTTAATTAACCATGGCCTACAAGCCTAAAAAAGTCTATATGAACTAGACAGCCTTGAGAGCCACCTTGATGCCGAACATTTCAGGACAAACCCTTGAGGGCCACCTTGATTCACAACTCTTGTGGTCCATTTGACACCCAACCCCTTGGAGCCGCCTTGATGACTGACTCCCAACCCTTGATGCCCACCCAACCCTTGAAACCACTTTGAGGTCAAACACTCAGGGCCACCTTAACTGTCAACCTTTGATGCCCACCTGACCCTTGAGTGCCACCTTGACTCCCAACCTCTTGATGTCCAACTGCTTGATATCCAAACTCTTGGGGCCACCTTGACTCCCAGCTCCTAGACCAAAACCCAAACCCTTGAGGGCCACCTGCTGGGTGTCCCTCGAGTGGTTTGGGAGTGCCATGGGAGTCTCTGTGGGTGGTGGGGAGGGGTATTGCATAGTAAAGAAGGTCAGTCCACCCTTCCATGGCGATGTATTGGAAGAGAGTGAGGACAGCAAAGAGGATGTTGTCAAACTGGGGTGGTCTCATATGAACTAGATACGGAGGAAGCAAGAAAAAGTTGCCCTATAAGATAAATCTGAACCATGACTATTAGAAATACTTTGATGTAGATGTTATCCACTTAAAATCAATTTCTGGTGATGGAACTAATGTCAGGCTGCCTCATGACAAGGTAAAGAAACCATTAGAGTAGTTTCAAATCATTATTTTATTGCTGGCTATTCTCTACTGTTCATTAATAATCTGGAGCTTCCTGCCACAGAGAAATACTTTAATTTTAGAAAATGTCACAGGAGTGATGAGATTCAAAGCAATTCTTTCACACAAGTTGGCTTTTCACACTGCAGTTGACAAATTATACTCTGGGATCATTATTTTTTCTTACACATATGAAGTGAAAACCATTCATGAATATCTTGGGAGATCTTTGTCATTTAGGGCATTTAATTTCTTCACTCAAATTCAGAGCACTCCTTAAAAATGATAACTGGCTCCATAATATAGCTGAGATTTTAAGTATAGCAGATACATTTAGGATATGAATACGCTCCTCGGTGCCTTAGCATTTAAAATTCAGGCACAGAACAGGACTGCAAAGGTCATTGATATATAATCTTGTCATAATATACCTTGAAAAAACACGGCATCAATCTGGGCTCCTGCCTCCACAAACTTCAGCTGGCACAGTAGGAAGAAGCCGTTTCCTTGTCACTGTCATAGGTGCTAATGTAAATTGCAGCGTGTGTTTGCTTCCAGTTAAGGCTGGATAATGGGAAATTATCTGCCTTAAAAAGGTAACTGAATTTATCACTTGAAAGGGTGAAAATTGCTTATTTTGATGCAAATGACAACGTATTGATTTTAAGTAGAAGTTTCACTAGAGATGGTTTGTGAGGTTGGATTTGGGTTGTTGGTTGTGTTCGAGGGTTTTTTGATGTCTTTTTAATTGGAGCTGATCAGGAGACAGCAGCTCTGTGACTTGTGAGACTTAAGGCTTTTACTTTTTTTCTGCAATGAGAAATCCATCTGAGGTGTTCCTGCCTGTTCTGTAAATATCAGTCGCTTAAGCTTCTCACAGAAAATGTAGCTCGGGAACTTGAACAACCCAATTTTAATGCTGCTTTATCTTTGATCTATGATCCAGTGGCACAATCATTTCTCCTAAAGTTCTTCTCAGTGTCTTCCAGTGATAGGACAAGGGGCAATGGGTGTGAGCTGGAACACTGGAGGTTCCACATTAATATGAGAAGGAAGTTCTTCACAATGAGGGTGAATTCATGATGGAAGGGGCTGCCCAGGGGGGTTGTGGAGTCTCCTTCTCTGGAGATGTTTAAAACCCACATTGACATGTTCCTGTGCGACTTGAAGTAGGTGACCCTGCTGTGGCAGGGGGATTGGACTGGGTCACCTTTCAAGGTCCCTTCCATGTAATAACCAGAAATGCATTTGTTCCAGAAATGAGCACTGTTGGTTCTTACCTGTAGGTATGTTGTGAGGACGCAGCATGCTGTACTGCTTGGCTGTAAAATAGTGTTAGCATCATAGACCCCAAAGCAGAAATTTTCTCACTCCTTTATAACATAAGTAGGAGGCTAAACTCCAGGCCTTCCTGCTTGTACATAAAACTGCAGTACCTTAAATAATAGCTATGCAGAAAAAGCAATACCAGATAAAGCTTAATTTTTAACACATGCCCATGGGGACAGGGTTTCTACTTAGCCTTGCCAGCTGTGTGTAGGCTTAGATCGCATGAGCATGAGGGAACTGCATTAAAACTAACAAGAATTAATTCCACTTGATCATGCTTTGTTGATTCCAGAGCTGCCCAAGCCTCAAAAGTTGCCTTTGCTAACATGAGAGTCTTATTCGTTTGTAGAGAAATCCCCAGGTGAGGCTATATGGGCTCAGTTCTGGGTCACTTTGAGAGGCTGAGGAGAAGCTGAATGATACTTTATCTATGGGGAGGAAGTAGTATTTGCTTGGGGAGCTGGGGCTGTTTTCTGATTGTGGTGTTTAGTGCTGCTAAGAAGAGTGATGGACTGGGAATGGGATGGACACAAAGCACCTGTAAGTTTTCACAGTGGTGTCTGTGTTTCAGTGATTTTGCAGAAACTGACCTTAAAAACCTATCTTGGCAGTCCATTCCAGTGTCTGATCAGGAAGGTGGTGGAGTCCCCATCCCTGGAGGTATTTAAGAGAAGACTGGTCTAGGAGATTGTGAATCTGATGTTAGGTCATAGGCTGGACTTGATCATCTTAGATCTTTTCCAGCCTCAATCATTCTGTGATTCTGTAAAGGTAAAAAACACAAAGAGCAATATAAAAAGACACGTGAGGATAAATTGGCCAGACCCAAAGAAGAAAATAGCACAACAGATTGGCTTCACTTTAATGAGTTATTGAGACACTCCAGTGGTAGTTATCACAGGGCTTCAAAATTGCCCAAGTATAAATCCTGTATGGTTATTAATATTTCAGCTTTTCTCACAGGGAACGAACGGGTTCTAATTCTTCAGCGGTGCACTGGTGAAACAGCAAAATCTATTAAAGCTTCCCTTTCGTCAAACCCTGCCAAAGAAAACCCAAAATGCTTTGGAGAAATTGGCCTCTTAAATTTATAGCAAAAACCAATCATGGGAAATTGGCCTCTCTAGTGCCATACCCATTAAATGGGTTATGAATCAAAGTCACCAGTAGTTTCTTTTTGAATCGTGAACAAAGCTGCTGTAATATTGTGCTCAGAGTAAAAGTAAAAACAAGTTGTAAAGATTCCTCCCTATGGGGAGGTGAGATTGGGCGAGTGCTGTGCTGAGATAGGTTTTACAAATTCTCACCAGGGGAGTAATGAGTTGGAATGAACTGTCAGGGACTCGTGGGGGTTCCTCATAAAATGCCATCAATTTTTAAAACAAATATTAGAAGTGCTGCTCTTCTGGAGTTGAGTGCACTTCACCGTCCTGGCTTGGGACTGCTGGAGCATCCTCAGCAGAGGTTACATCCCTGACCCTCTGTATTGGCTGCTTGCTTTCAGTGACTTGTGCTCAGGTACCAAGACTTGTAATGAAACAGTCTCGTCCTTTCATACTTCAGGTTTGTGTTTGTCATCTGTGACAAATCTAAGCCACTGCTTGTGTTATGGGGCTAATCCTAAAGCCTCAAACCAGCCATAAGAACTTTAACAAAATAAACCATTCCTAGCTTTCTCTTCAAGTATTTTGTGCAGTACTTCACTCCCAGAAGGTGGTCAATGAGGGACTGCAGTGCATCCAGGGAAGGGAAATGGAGCTGGGGAAAGGTCTGGAGCACAGTGCTCTGGGGAGTAGCTGAGAGAACTGGGTGGCTTTGACCACAATTTCTTCAAGGGGAGATGACCTTGTGTAACGGGTTGAAACTAAGAAACTGCTTTGCTCCCAGGTTTTAAGGGGAAAGGAAACCAAAGCAGTCAGGTCTC
>JAOXOE010000343.1:3597387-3622309 GCA_028565055.1 Phoeniculus purpureus | reverse complement strand
ATCCTGCTGTGTCAGGGGGATTGGACTAGATGATCTTTTGAGGTCCCTTCCAATCCCTAATGTTCTGTGATTCTGTGGTCTCTCACTAGACCAGGTTACTCAAAGCCCCATCTAACGTGGTCTTAAACACATAATCCACCACATAGTTATTATTTTAAACTTATTATGAGAAAAAAGAAAGCATCTTTAATTGTTACGCTACTCTGTTACGTTCTCAGTTTAATGACATTCTGACTAGTGCATTTTAATTCATTCCTTTCTCTGGGTATTATATATGTGCATATTTAAAATAGCCACATGAACATTTGCATAAAAAGACACTCTTCCTTAACGACATCTCAATTGCAGCCTGTTTGGTCCTATATGCAGAAAACTTTTAGAAAGGATTGTTATTCCCTCCTGAAATAGTTTTCTTGAGCTTCATGTGTCTCCTGTGGAGCCTTTACGTTCAGTTTTTTGACCTTGTCTTTATTTTTGAGAGTGAATTCCAGCAATATAAACACATCTGTCAGAGACGCTGTACTAGAAACTGTTTATCCTGCAAAATGAGATGTTTGTTTTCTTGTTCTGGAAGAGTCACACTTTTGTCTGCCATTGTGTGGGAATAGATGTGGATGGCTGCATTGGAAGTTCTGTTTAAGGAATTTCTGATGTGAGAGCACAAGGAGAAAAGTGTTGTTAGCAAGTTCCCTTGGAATGTTTTGTTAGTGGTTTTTTTTGTGGCACTTTAGTTCCTTATGAACTGTTTTTCTGCAATGAAACAGTTCTGCAATAAAAAATTATCTGAGGATAAATTGTAATTCCGTACCGTGCTTTGTTTTGCTGCTTGTCTGCTGCTTTTGTCTTGTAAAAGACGTTTGATTTAGTGCAGCAAAATGTTTTATGGAAGACTGATGAACGTTGGTTTTTCAAATGTGTTACAGGCTAACACTGCCTGAGAGAATCCAAATCTTTCTCATTTGTTTGGGCTGGCTTACCCCTTTTCCAGATATGTCTGAGGCATGGAGTTTTACTGAGTAGTTCTGCAAGTCTGTGTAAACAGCAAAAGGGGAGTATTTTTAGATTCCAATCTTGATTCTCATTACAAAAAAAAAGCAATTGGAATTTCTGTTGTTAGTCCAAAAATTCAATGATACTACATCTGAATTTTGAGTGAATCCCAGTGGCCTGATGTGTAAAAGAGACGCATCTAAGAGAATCAGAAATAAAGTTCTTAGCGAAAGTTCATTGGCCTCATTTTTGGATTTTTTACACAAAATATTATAATAAATTTTGTTTCAAGCTTCAGGATGCCATTTAATTTTTTAGATTGTTTTTAGTGCTGGAAATGTTTTTTGGTTTCTCTAGATTTTTTTATGCCTGGCCATTTCAAAGTAACGCAGTTTTCTCTGTAGAGAGTTTTTAGAACACTGCTGTGTCATCTTGCTGGGGACATTCCTCACAGTTCAGGCTTCTGAGCTCTTAAATGTTGCCTTTACCAGCATTGGGACTATGCACGGGTACTGTGTAGTCTTTCAGTCTTCATATTTGAGTAGCTAAGGAAATAGGTCTGAAATAACACAAACCTCTGTGTCAATCCTTCATATTATACAGTGACATTTCCTTATGAAAATATGGTACAATTAGTGTTTCAAAACCCTTATTTGCCTTACTAAAGTGTTTAAACCGTATGAAGTGGCCACTGGAACATTTCTTTGTACTTTAAGTACATAGTAAAGTTGATTTATGAACTTCTTTTTCATGATGTATGATGAAGAAGAGAAGGCTGAGAGGAGACCTCATCACTCTCTACAACCACCTGAAAAGACGTTGTGGAGAGGTTGGTGCTGGTCTCTTCTCACAAGCAATTAGTAATAGAGCAAGAGGGAATGGGTTCAAGTTACAACAGGTTTAGCTTGATATTAGGAAAACATTTTTCACAGAAAGGTTGGTCAGGCAGTGGAATGGGCTTCCCAGGGAGGTGGTTGAGTCTCCATCCCTGGATGTGTTTAAAGATCATTTGGATGAGGTGTTGAGGGATGTGGTTTAGGGGTGAACTTGTAAGGTAGGGTAGGTGGTTAGACTCGATGATCTCAGGGGTCTTTTCCAACCAGAGTGATTCTGTGATTTTTATGAATTGCAATTTTCTACTTAAATTAGGAAAGTGCTCTTCGTAGAGTCTGTGATTCTCCTGCAGCTCGGAGCATATACAGAGGGTTTGCATGTGGACAGGCAAATAATCACTTGGTAACAGAACAAAAAGACTAAATACTTTCTTTATGAGGGGGAAAAAAGTCCTGCACTCGTCTCAGCTGGGACACATGGTTCTCTCCACCTCTTTCTCCCTCTCTGTATGAGCACACCTCGCACCTCACAAGTCTCGCCTGCTAACTGTGTTATTTTAGTATTAGTCAATTATATTCCACAGCACAGCAGCAGTGAGGCTGTTCTGAGAAAGGACAAAGCATTATTGCAGCATTTTATGAAGAACAGCAGGAGATCACAAACCACTTAAGCTTCCATGCCACAGAAATATGATTATCTATTTATAAAGATTAATTTTTAATAATGCTGTTAGCTACAAATGTACCTAGATCACATGTCTGGGTACAAATATTCCTTGAACTCTGCTGAAGTTCACATCTAAATTCAGAACAATGAAACATGTGCAGTGTTTCTACCAAGTCCAGAATGTATAGAAATGCTGGATATTCAGATATTAAAGGACTCCTGGTGGGAGCTTGGATAATCCGTGTTGAGTAGCAGCTGTCGCACACACAGCTCCTGTGGTTGAACCCATAAAGATGGATGTTGAAATGTTCTCTGTATAAGGGTTAGTCTTTTCCATATAAGCTTATAGGTGTGAAGTTTATCCAGCATAATAATAGACATTTTTCAAATGAGAGACTTCAGAGCAAAGGCATTGAGAGAGCTCAGAGGCAACAGTGGAGCTAAGCTGGATGGTGAGGGGAGAAGCATTTCTGCACTGAGGAGATGCTGGTGCTGCTACCTTGCTGTTGACTGAGCAGGAGGGGGAGATGATGAACACGTGTGGGTGCCAGTGAATTTGTATGTAAAATGCCAGAGGAAGTTAGGTTGGGCATCAGGAAAAACACCTTCATGGAAAAGAGTCATCATGCCTTGGAACAGGCTGCCCAAGGAGAGGATTGAATCGCCATCCCTGGACGTGTTTCACAGTCATGGAGATCTGGACCTTAGGGACAGGGTTTAGCTGTGGGTTGGGACAACTGGGTTAATGGTTGGACTCAGCGACCTCAAAAGTCTTTTCCAACCTAAAGGATTCTGTTATTTGAAGCAAAATTAAGTCTTAACTGTATACTACCAACATAACTCATAGTCTAGCCTCGTCTTTTTTTTAATGGCCCCTTCACTAACGATTGTGTGACTCAGTGTTTGGCTGGTGGGATCGAGCACAGCCAACTACACCAGAAAAGACTAGAGAATGAAGGGTGTAGTGGAAGTGCGAAGGATGATTGAGCTCCGATTGCACCAGTTCAAGGATGTTAGACCACTTCTGAAAATCTATTACAAAATAAGTGTGCGTATTTTGTTTGCTGTGCTGAGATATGTGGGAAATATGTGTAGGCTGTAGAAATAATGGTGGCAAGGCTTTCTAAATCACTGGAGATATTTTTATTGCTGTCTTCCAGACGTTTTTTCTTCTGCTGGTTTTAGTGCACGATAAGTTTACAGCTTTCTGTATTTAAGAAGTGCTCAGCACAGAACATAGCTCTTGAGGAAACCATTCATTGCTACCAGATTTATTTCTTGTAGATGAAATTCAGCCGGGAGATCTCCCTCAGGGACCCTGCTGGCAGCAAACGGAGTGTACCTATACCCACACAAAGCAGTAAGAGGGTTCTGCCACTCCCCTCTTTCTGCAGGGATTCTAATCATTGGAATTCATGATTCAAAGATCTCTTCCAGCCAGAGAGTCTGTTGGTTCTGTTTTCACTGTCTACCCTAAGGCTTTTCTCAGTTTCACCACTGCTGAGATCTGTAGCTGAGGATCAGTGTTGGCAGAAATTGCAGCGAGGAATGGGACTTGTTTCTGACTTTTGCTCACCATGGTACTTCAAAGTTGATCAAAGTTGGAGCAATGACTAAGCAACTGAGCTGGGAATCAGAAAACCCAGTTATGCTCCAAGCTCTGCTGTGCCATGCAGAGTGCCATGCAGAGGCATTTCTTTGCATCTCTGTGTGCAGCCAAGGTGGTGTAGGCAGCAGCTTTACTGTGTGCATTGTCGGTGGGGTATTGTCCTGGGAGTTCTCCCTTAGTGCTTCCCATATCATGAACTCTAGCTGGTTGGAGAGTGCTGTGCCTCGCTGCAAAGCCATCGCCTCATCCCCAACCTTCACAGAATTACAGAACATTAGGGACTGGAAGGGACCTCAAAAGATCATCTAGTCCAACCCCCCTGTCAGAGCAGGATCACCTAGACCAGGTCACACAGGAACACATCCAGGCGGGTTTTAAACATTTCCAAAGAAGCAGATTCCACAAACTCCCTGGGCAGCCTGTTCAGTGCTCTGTCACTGTCACTGGGAAGAAGTTCTGTGTCCCAGCTTACACCCATTACCCCTTGTCCTATCATTAGATGACACTGAGAAGAGCCTCGCTCCATCCTCCTGACATCCACCCTTCACATCTTTATAAACATTAATGAAGTCACCCCTCAGTCTCCCTTTTTTCCAAGCTGAAGAGACCCAGCTCCCTTAGCCTTTCTTCACCAGGGAGATGTTCCACACCCTTCATCATCTTTGTGGCCCTGCACTGGACTCTCTCGAGCAGTTCTGTGTTTTTGAACTGAAGGGCTCAGAACTGGACACAATATTCCAGATGTGGTCTCACCAGGGCAGAGTAGAGGTGGAGGAGAACCTCCCTCGATCTGCTAACCACCCTTCTTCTGATCCACCCCAAGGATGCCTTTGGCCTTCTTGTCCACCAGCGTACATTGCTGGCCATCCTGCTGTCCACCAGAACCCCCAGGTCCCTTTCTCCTAGGCTGCTCTCCAGCAGGTCAGTCCCCAGCCTACACTGGTATCTGGGGCTGCTCTTGCCCAGATGCAAGACTTGTTTTCTGCTATCCCCTAACAGCAGAACAAACTGGCAGAGCTTTCTCAGGTAGGCACAAAAGCTAAATTAAAACCCGTGATGAAATAAACCCATCGTTAGATATGGTCGTTGCATAAAATAGACTTGACTTTCAAATTCAGAATTTCAGGCTCTATTCCTGTCTAGCATATGACAAGGATCAGACTCCAGCATTATTTTTAACTTCAGATTCAAGCAGGGCAATTGCCTCGAGGTCGGCAACAAAAGATAGTCATAAAGAAAATGACCAGGTGGAAGTGTAAAAACACTGAAAGAAATGGGACATTTCTGAAGTATTGAGCTGAAGCAGAGAGGTTGTGTTTACTACAGCTGGAGGCTTTCCTTTCTCTAAAAATAACATCATTTTTACAGGCAGTGCTTGTGACTGCAGGGACCAGAACACCTACAAGGATGTCACTTGTAGAAATACGTGGTATTTATATATTTTATATATATCTCTATAAAAATAATGTCCTGGCACTGCAGTGGCTCAGATTCCTTAGCTGCCCAGCTGGAGAAGCAGGATGGCACGTGAGTGGTTTTCTTCAGGCACCTCACCCGTTTTCTTCCCTCTGTTCTTCACTTCAGCTCTTCCTGCATGTAGGTGTTCTCAGACTAGAAATTAGTGAATTCAGAGGGTCAGAAACAGCCCCTGCAGCTACTTGTCTGGACACTAATGGCCTGACCTCAACGGGCAATAAAAACAGGCTGGTGTTGTCCCACTGAATCCCCACTGCAGCCACCTTGAACCTCTTTTGGTAGATCCGTATCTCCATACGTGACAGAAAGATCACAACTGGTTCAAGTTTCCTCTCTGGCTTTTCTTAATTCCTGTTTAGCTTATAATTAGAAACTGGCAGAACAAAGGAGAAATGATGCAACAGAAGCCCAGGCGGCGTGTTACATCACCGTGTTCTGATGTACCCAGCCCTGGTTTGGGGTGGCAGCATTCAAAGAGCAAACACACAGTGACAGAACCACGATAGCAAATACTAAAATGAGAGACTTCTCTGGGGGAATGCTCTGTTGCAGCTCCTCTATGGAAAACCACTATCAAAAACTAGACCTTAAAAATAATTCTTGGATAGACCCACAAGGACCTTGTGTGTATTTTTCTCTCATTAAAACCAAACCTTTCTAGTTGTCTAAAATTATCTGTAATTAGCATTGCATAAGCTAACAATAAAACTGCTGAGGATTAGAACCAGCAGACACATTCAGCTCATGGCTTTAATTAGATTAAGCTCTTCATTGCCAGAAGTAAGAGATGGAGCATTAGACCTCTTTAACATTTAATCTGGAGAATGCAGATTGTAATTGTATTTAATATTGTGAGGCAAAAGTTTACAGGGGAAGGGAAGAGGAGAAGCAATCTGCCAACATCTTTATGTGATGCCTGCCTAGCTGTGTGTCACATTCTAAAGATGGATTGTTTACGGCGCACCAAGATGATGTGTTTCACATGTATGCACAGTCTTGTAGAAGTCCAGATTGCCTCTACCTTAGCTTTGTTGTAGCTACCTCTCATCCCTACTTAATCCTGTTTTCCTCAAGACCCGTGGAAAACACTTAGTACACGTACTTTGTGTAAAAGGTAGACATCAAACTTTGCTGCTGAGGACAGGCTCAACCTGGCTGACAAAGCTTGAAGTTCTTCTTGGTCCCTTCAGTGCTCTCTCTCTAGTTTTCAAAATTTACTTCTGACCTCTGTACCGCTCAGTCCAGACAATAAATGCCGTAGATTTACTTAAAAGACACCATTTATAATCAAAATGTGCAGCCAGGCTCCCGAGCCCTCCAGAGACGTTTTGGTAGGATTCTGGGAAAGGTTCTCTCTGGAATTTCAAAACACTTCTGTTTTCTTGAATTCCATTATCTCGACAGAGTAGAGGGGTTGCAACTCTCGTGTTGCTGTGAACCGTGCGACGCCATCAGCAAGGTTAATAATGAAGTAATTCAAGATAGAATGGGGTTTAAATTGATAATAAGTTTCAGCTCCTTTTACTAATAGGTGCTAAAGTCAGGGTAGGTGCTGCAGCTAATAATCAGCAACTTTTTCTGTTCCTGAGAAAACAAAATCCTTGCTGAAGTCAGCTGGAAGCTGCCCTTGCTTATTTTTCTCTTGGCGTGCTTGGATCCTGGTCCAGTTTAACTTCATTTTAATGCCACAAGAGCTTGGCTTAACCATCCCAGTAACACCCTGAGAGCAATCATTTCTTTTTGGTGAAAGGAGGTCACCATTAAGGAGTTCAACCCATCTATCACTTTACAAAATGTCCTTGACCAGAGCTGAGATAACTGAACGCGTCTGAAGGTTGTTCTGCTGGGCTGATAAAATCTGTCGCTGTTCGGTTCCTTAAATTTAGTAGTAGATTCTGTTGTGGGAGCACTTACCCTGAGCTTTCGTGCTCAGCCAGAGATACGTGGCACGGTCCTTTTAAATGAAAACGTTTCAGAAAAGCAATGTCATCCTCAGAGCAATCAATTCGTGTTGGGACAACGCTCAGCCTTATCTCGTCTCCTTGTGACTGGGTTCCTCTTAACTGAACCTCTCATTGCAAACCTATCAGAGGTAATCGCTGCTTATTTCCAGGCAGAAAGATTAATGTGTCTAATTAGAGAGAGGTTTGCTCAGGTAACTTCAAATCAACTGCCTTTGTTCTTAGAGACTTCTTAGACTTTTAAACTTTTTATGTTTAAATTGAAGCCATTTGTTCCTCATTTCAGTTCCGCTGGAGGAAGCAGAGGCAGCGCAAATGTTGGCGCGTGTAGGATAGATGGCAGTGGAGTAAGCACTTGGTAAGGCTACAGGCTTTTATTTCCTCTCCCTTAAATGAGAATTCATCTGAAAAACATCATGTTTCAGTTTTCCCGGCAAGCTTTGTACTTTGCTTGTGCGTTTAGAGATGACATCTGTGGTGTTTTCTGAGTGATCCTGGTATTTTTACTTAGCAAAGCTGGATTCATATCAAGGGAAACAGCGCGTTCATTTCAAAAGAGTTGCTCTTGCGGTCCAGAACTTTCCGGGAAGTGTTTGGAAAGAGTTTTCTTGGACGTTGTGGGAGCTATTGCTTCTTTAATTGTTGGCCAGCAAAGTTAACCAGATGACGGCGGTAGCCACTCAACCAGTACCAAGAGTTCCATCACCCACAGGAAATGATGGGGGTCACACCTAAAGTTGTTATCAGTTGGGAATAGTAGTAAAGATATAAGTTGTAATCCTGCTTTCTAAGCACTGGGGTGGTTGGGCAGAGGACTAGCGTATCACACAGCGATCCTGTGTGATCTGTGGCTACAAGAACTTTGTGTTAGAAGGCCAGTGGTGCTCCATCCTACAAGATCTACGGAACAGAAGGGCACTAATGCTCCATCCGCCAGCATTAGCTGCCTGGAGATGGTGATGGATCCAGCACCAAGAGCAGATGTGGAATGTGACGTAGATTTCCAGTAGGAATAGCACCAGAGAAGGGGGATGTTAAGACATTACTCTAATAGTTGGGCTCTTTGATCTTCTTTGACAGAAGCTGCCGTTGAAATGCAAATGATTTATTAATTACAGCACGCACAGCACCTCACGGGGTAGGAGAATTGGGTTGTGCTGTGATTTATGAGTCCGGCAAAAAAGCCTTGAGGAACTTTAAAAAAACTGGAGGAGCCTGGGAAAACAGTGAGTACTCGAGTCCAGGCTGAGCAAAGCAACTGAGCACTTGCATTGCCAGTAAACCAGTTGCTTCCCTCTTCTCCAGTTACCCTGGCGTGTTTCCAGGGACTGAGGGAGAGTAAAAGAATCAAAGAATGAGAAAGGAAAATCTTCCTGAAAAAAAACCCAAGTATAAACAGAGCAAAAAGAGGAGAAACCCTGATTCTTATTGGGAATGGTTGTGTCTCCTTGACGATGGTGCTGCCTCACCTGGGAGTTGATGATTCTTGGCCTTTGAACCAGGCTCACCCCCTTTCCAAGTTCCAAATCTGCAGGGGTTTATGGTTTAGAGGAAGCATTTTATTGTGCTCTCAAAAACTGGCTGGAGCGAGTATTTTTCAGCAAAAAATTCTGTTTTCTGTAAAACCCACAGAACTATCATGACGCTGTGGAAAACATCCTCCTCCCTCCGTTCTAGGAAGCACAATGAAAGGCTGCTGGGGTTGGTGGTGTAAGGAAAGCTGAATTCTATCACTTTTTCTAACACTTCAGGAAAAGCTAGGGGAACTTCCTTGCCTTTAGCACTGGAAGGGGCTGCCCGAGGGAGGTGGTGGAGTCTTCTTCTCTGGAGACATTTAAAACCCACTTGGCCGTGTTCCTGTGCAACTGAATCTAGGAGATCCTGCCGTGGCGGGGGGATTGGACTAGATGATCTTTCGAGGTCCCTTCCAATCCCTAATGTTCTGTGATTCTGGTGGGGGGATTGGACTAGATGATCTTTCGAGGTCCCTTCCAATCCCTAATGTTCTGTGATTTGTGATTATCGAGCTATTTGCTTTGCAGGCAGCGCAAGCTGATGAATGTGGTGAAGGGCAAATTCATAAATAATTAAGATTTTGCCAAACAGGCTCTAGCTCATCACTCTTCTCCATGAGCATTCCTATACAGCTTTTATTTTAGAAAGCTCTTAGAAATATCAGTCAGAACTGGTCTTTTCACAGGTTGTGGTACGTGTCCTGTGTGCTTAGCCATTGCAGTATGAAAACTGCCTTTACAACTGCTCTCGGTGTACCTGCCCAGTCCTAGAGCAGTTCTGTCCAGGGCCAGTCATCAGGGAAGAGGAGCTTGGCCACCTAGTTCAACACATTGATAATATGATGCAGGGTCTGTGCTTCTGTGAAGGGTTTTGTAACCAGTGGTGGCTGCATTTGTTACATGTGTTTGTCCCTTGTGGCTTAAATCAGCAAAGCAGTGGAAAGTGTTTATAGTTGGGTCTAGGTGGTCCTGCTCATGGCAGAGAGATTGGACTAGATGATCTTTCAAGGTCCCTTCCAATCTCTAATGTTCTGTGATACTGTGGCTACAGGATCCACTGTTTTCACTAAACTTCAACTACAGCTTTACTACATCACTAAGCAAATTCATACTGCCAAGGATTATGTTCCAGAGGAAGGCAGGCATTGACAGCTACGAGTAGTCAGTGAAGAATCGCCATCCCTGGACCTGTTTCAAAGCTGTGTAGATGTGAGGCTTAGGGACAGATTTTAGCGGGGGTTGTGACAGTTGGGTTAATGGTTGGACTCAACGAGCTCGAAGGTCTTTTCCAATCGGAACAATTCTATGATTCTAAGACGCCTTAGACATTTTCACAAGAACAAGGACACCAGCTTAGCTTTTGCATCAAGTTCTACCTTGGGCAATCTTTTCAACCTTCCCCTTTCATGCCTTGCCCATGCAGTTTCTGCTGATGATGGAGGTTTTGCATTCCCTCAAGAACGGACATCACGGTTATTGCTTCCCACCCCAGCACTGGCTGCACGTCAGGGGTGGCTGAGTAATCTGTTTATGCAGGCTCAGGGTCTATTACCGTCTTCCTGATGAAAGATGTAATACCAAAAGCAATTTTAACGTGACAATTGATTTTTTAATTTATTTTTTTTTTGAGGCTTGATTTGGTTGTCAGAGCCGGTGCCTAAAGATTATGTTCCTGTGATTGCCCTTCTCGCAGCACGCTGGGCCAAAACAGAGGGAAGGAGCAGAACACAATCAAAAAGTCGCTTGGAAAAAAAAATAGCCTCTTCTTTATAAAGAATGAGGGACATCAAATGCATCGTGGATTTTCCGTTGAGCTCTGGTATCTAATCTTTGGTAAGGGTGACCTGCAAAAGGAGGAGCACTTCTGTTTTTCCATTCCCTTACATTTCCAAGGATGATGGCAATTATTTTGCATTTATATTTCCGTTTTCTCGTGTATTAAACCCACAGATTTTATCTGCCCTAGGAGGCACTTATCTTGAGCAGTTCAGCTTCTGTCCTCTCAAGAAGAGAGTGACAAAAGAATGTTGACCCAATCTGTTCAAAAGTTTGTTCTTTGTCATAGTAATTAAATTGTGGCTAACTCTTTGGGGACAGACTTACAGAGTGCGATAGCGTTACATTCCAGAGAGCAAACACCATCTCAAGCCCTCAAATGTTCATTAAGAAACTCAAATACTTTATTTACCTGATACTACTGAAATTCAATGGAAACAACAGTATGAAAATGCTGATCTTCTTTATCTCTTTCCAGGCCTTTTTCTGTACCGAGAAAAAAATCGAACAGGGCAAGCAACAGTTACTGTCTTTACAGTGATTCCCCCTCTTTAAATGATGTTTTGAGCTGTCAGCTTACACCAAGGCTGAGAGAGCTGGGTCTCTTGAGCTTGGAGAAAAGGAGACTGAGGGGTGACCGCATTAATGTTGATAACTATGTGTCAGGAGGAAGGAGCCAGGCTCTGCTCAGTGGCATCTAATGATAGGACAAGGGGCAATGGCTGTAAGCTGGAACATAGGAGATTCCACGTCAATATGAAAAGTGTAGATAATATCATGGACTCATCTTTAATTCCTGTTGTGGGAAAAGAAGTCACTGATATGGAAGGGGAGGATGGAGCCAGGCTTTGCTCAGTGTCATCCAATGATAGGACAGGCAATGGCAGATGCAGACTGGAACATGGGACGTTCCGCAGGAATAAGAAACATCTTCCCAGTGAGGCTGACAGAGCACTGGAACGGGCTGCCCAGAGGTGTGGTGGAGTCATATAAAACCCACCTGGATATGTTCCTATGTGACTTGATCTGGGTGATCATGCTGTGGCAGGGAGACTGGACTAGATGAATGATCTTTTGAGGTCCATTCCAATCCCAATCTCTACAGGCAGTTAGTACAAAAGCCTGCAGAAATTTGTACAATAGCTTGCTTCAGAACGTCTCTCCTTCGCTCGCCTGGTTCTGTCCTTGTAGGCCAGATTCCATTCTCACAACACTCTCACATTCCTGTTTCCAGTTGCCTTTCCCAAGGTCCAAGATCTATCCCTTCCAAATCTAACAATGCTACGTATTCAGGTTGCAACCCGACGTTCTGTGATTCTGAGGAAGTGGAAATGCGTACGCCCCGCTGCATCACTGTGCTTCTGCTGTAAGCAGATGGACTCGAGTGAAACCTCGTAAAAGGATAACGAGAGCAGGATTTGGTTCTGTGATTCTTGCCGTTAGTTACCTATCCGGGACCTTTATTTTTACTCTTGACAAAGAAGTCAGATCTCACTATAGTACGTTGAGATGGAGGGAAGCCAGCTGGCAAGTCCAGATCTACCCATTGACTAAATATATCTGGTGTCATTAAATGACTTTCTGCAAATAAAAAAAATCACAATTATTTCATGATCTTCTGTCCTTTGCCAAGGCAGTCAGCCCTGAACATGCCTTGTTCCGCTCCACGTATAATATTACAGAATCATAGAATTATTGAGACTGGAAAAGACCTCTAAGATCATCCAGCCTATGACCTAACATCACCCCAACCTAGACCCGAGCACTAAGTGCCACGTCTAGTCTGTCCTTAATTACCTCTGGGAATAGGGATCCCACCACCTCCCTGCAGGCTCTGATCAGCCTTTCCATGAGGAAAGGCTTCCTAACATGCAGCCTAACCCTCCCCTGGCACAGCTTCAGGCCCTGCTCTCTTATCCTATCACTAGTTGCCAGAGAGAAGAGCCTGACCCCCTCCTGTCTACAACTTCCCTTCAGGTACTTATAGAGGGGGATAAAGTCCCACCTGAGTCTCCTCTGCTCCAGGCTAAACCACCCCAGCTCCCTCAACCTCTCTTCATATGACTTTCCATCTTTGACTGTTTTCCTACAGTGCTACTTAACTGTGGTACCTACCTGACTTCTCCTTGATGTCTAAAAGACGAGAAAAAAGGCTGTTTGACTTCCAAAACATTCCAGATAGTGCAAAGTGGAATTTGTGTCCAGGAGATGCTTGCAAGGGCTCCCCCATTCATTGCCCAGTGTTTCATACACTCATCTCCTCCACTGTGTGTAGCCCTTGGCTCGTTCTCCGAGCCTTCACAACCCTTCAAACACACCATCGGAATCCCAGGGGGAAAAGAACACAACTTTTTAAACGGTTTCTCCTTTTTCATACGTGTTGGGGGGGTTTGTGGCTTTTCATTCCGTCTTGGCTTTGTGGATAATGTTTTCTTCGGGTTTACGTTAGTTTATGTAGCTGTTGTTATGCAGATGAGTCTGTGCAGGTAGATGATGTCAGATACCGCAGAGCAGGCTAGGCTGGAGGTCCTGCCCATATTCACAGGCATGTCTGGGCTGTTTCACCCAGCTGGTACCTTTGAAGCTCAGAACAGTCGACAGTCTGTAATTTGTAGTGGAATTGGAGGTACAAAATTTTCTCTGGAGACCTTTAAAACCCGCCAGGACATGTTCCTGTGCGACTTGGTCTAGGTGGTCCTGCTGTGGCAGGGGGATTGGACTAGATGATCTTTCAAGGTCCCTTACAATCCCTAATGATCCTATGATATGCTGATATGGTAGCATTTGAGCTGCTTCTGGAAAGGAAATACTATGAACACTGAGGCTTGGGGTGTAAGGTGCACACTACTTATGCACATTAGCTGATAATATTTTAAAAGTAAACAGAATTTTGAAGGCATGATGTACGCCATTTGAAATGTTGGTTCAATAATGTAGGGGACAGCAAGGCCAAAAGGCAAACAGCTGAAAATCTTTTATAGCTTCTGCAACCACAAACCAGCAGAGGTGCAACACTAAGGAAAAACTCCCTAACTTCAACCAACAGATGTATTTAAATGTTAACTTTTTCACAAATGTGAAGTTAGAAACCTTTAATGCATTAACCGGCTTTGGTGTTTCTTGATAAAGCTTAATGCCCCAAGTAGCACGTACCAGTTAAGATAACCCATCCTGCTGTAGCCATAAACTGGTAAGACAGCAAAAAGTGTGGCAAGAGCGACTGAAAAGTAGGAGAATTTAGCATTGGTATTAGGAATGTTAGCATTTAGTATTAGGACTGGGGTTACACAGTGTCTTTGGTGTCTGCAAGTGTGTAACTCAGTTGGTATTAACAAGCTTCTTGCAGTCTGGTTATAATTTCAGCTGTACCATGACCAAGGCAGACCCCACTTATCCTAGAGAACCACAACAACAGCTTTGTCCACAATCTGCGGTACCAGCATCCACAGGATACCAAGACAAATTCTGCTATCTCAAAGAGGCACTTCTAAATTTACTTGAAACTGCAGTACAAATAAGAACATCATCTCTCTTTGTACTTACCAAAGAAGATTTCCTCTGTAGGACTGTCAACTTGTTTTCCTGGGAGGCATCATATTTGATCTTCCATAGAATAGTCTTGGCTGTCCAGGGAATTCCTCTTCTAGTTAGAGTCCACAGGTGCCTGCTGTGGCATCTTCCAACTGTTTTTCTGCTTCAGTTTGGGCACAATGCTTCCTATTTCAAGAGAGCTTCTCTGCCAAATTCAGTTCGTACAGTGCATGTCCAAGGAATGTTTTTCTGAAGGCTCTGTATTTGACGTTCTTAATAAATCTGCACCAAGTTTCTTGACTTTGATACACATCCTTGAGTTACTCTTTCCTGGAGATTTGTTCTGTCTAGTGCTGGGTAGTGACAGTGATCTTCTTCATAGGGACAGGGTCCATAATCTTGGTTGGAAATACATGGGAAGGAGGCTGTGGTCTGATTTTACATAACCTACATCTGCAATGAACTGATGCTACCGGTATATCCCAACATTTAAAAAGGAGCAACCCAGCTGGTCTGGAGGACACTAAAGCAATGTGTATGTGGAAAAGCTGCTAAAGTGCTATGAGCCTGATCGATTGGGATGTGACATCCTGGAACTGGCATCTGTTCACACCAATTCTGAAACAGAGGCATGTCACTTCGAGGCACATGAATAGTACTGTGATAATACAAACTAAAAAAATTCGTGAGAACATAGTTTCAGTTCATATTCAGCATAAAATCTTTCCAGTTTAGACCAGGTCTGAGCTATGATGCAGAACAAATCAGATTAACAGGCAAGGCCCCAGTTCAAGAGACACTTATGCACACGTTTAACTGAAGTTCATCATTAATTTGTGTCATTCACGTGAATGGAAACTACCACTTCACTGAAGTAAAGCACAAGTTGCAAGACAAGTCAGATTACAAAAATGTGGAGAGCGTTGCAAAGTGAATACTCAGAGTTTCTAAGGCATACAGTACAGAAACGTTAGCAAGAATAAGGTCATACCCAACAGAATCTGAAGGGGGCACTGAGGGGTACGATCCAGATGCTGGGGTGGTCTCTCCTAAGGAGGCCTCCTCCTGTGGTATGGGGTGATGTTCAAAGAACTTGGAGACAAACAGCAAACTGTGAGGCAAGAACAAAACAAAAACAACCTAACTTGTGCAAAACCCAGAAGCTTCACAAAAGAACACTCAAAGGTTGGAAAAAACAAACCAACAACCCACCCCAACCCAAAACCAAACCCACCCCAACCAAACAATTGCTGATGGAATTCTAAATTGTAAAGTAAAATCTACACCAACACAGGAATCCATCAGATTTGTTAAAAATGTTATTTACACAGTTTATTAGGGTTGGAAGGCATCTTCAAAAGCCACTGGATCCAACTCTCCTGCTCAAGCAGGATACCAAGTACTGAAAAGCATAACTGCCTAAAAAAAGACTCAATCAATTACACAGAACTGCATCCAGCCGGGTCTGACACATCTCCAGAGAAGCGGACTCCACAACCTCCCTGAGCAACGCATTCCAGTATTTAATAACTCTTACTGTAAAAAAGTTTTTCCTCACATTGAGGTGAAACTTCCTGTGTTCAAGCTTGGATCCATTACCCCTTTGTCCTGTCTGACGCCGCTGAAAAGATTCTTTTCTTCACAGCACCCAGCCCTCATGGATTCATAGACAGTGATTAAATGCCCTCATAGCCTTCTTTTGTGCAAACTAAATTCTCAATGTTCTGAATCTCTTCATAAGGCAGCTGTTCCAGACCCCCAATCACCCCCCTGCTTGACAAAAGATCATGCTTTAAAAACACCTTTGCTGAGGGTAGTTTTTTAATCTTTTAGCGGAAATTGCAAACATCCGGTTTGTCAAGAACTCTTAACTTACACTGAGACGTTTGCACTAATACAGAGCCAAACCCCACATGGACAGAACTAAGTTACCTATAAGCCCTAAGCACAAACTGTAGAGATGCCCAAGGAAACTGCTTCTGCCAACCAAAGCAGAAATTGAATTTACTCCTGGGGGAAAATCTAGCACTTGAACGGATTCCCTTATATGAAAGTCTATTAAACAGACTTGATAGCCTCTGCTGAATCTGATCAAACAGAACACAAAGCCAGCTTAACCGACAACCAACGACCTTCACAAATAGATCAATAATTAAATTTAAGAACATACGACTGTTTAGGACATTCTTACGTTTTCTTGCCCAGGCAAACCCACTAAAGGATTTATTTTTTATTTATAAAGCTGCAATTTCACCGTATTAAACCAGCATCTCTCACTTTTTCCAGTTTGAAGACAATAAACCCCCATCTAAATCCACATCTGAACATTGAAACAGAGCCCTAGCTATCATGTAATAAAAGAACCAGTTTTGATTACGAGCAACAACTGTGAACAATGAGAAGTTTGTGATACAGTCAAGTGCTCAGCCACCCCATTCATGCTTCAAAGAAAGCATTTCATAGTCCAGCAGAACAAATATGAACTGCTTGTCTGAACTAGCTCAGAATGAACACGGATTATGCAGTTTCAGAAGAACAGCTGAACTTCTGTTTTCTTCAGATATTTCCTCTGATTTTCTGAATTACAGATTTCATGTAAGAAATCACTGATGCCTGTAAACTTCATAAAAAGCTCAACTTCAAAATCAGTTGTGATTACTTACTCGAGTTGGTCATAATTAACACACATGAGGGGCACTTCTGTACTACAGCGCTGGTGAAATTTGTAGCCGCATGTCTGGCATCGGAATCCCTGGAAAAGCAGCTTTCGACAGAAGTCGCAGAACGCTAACGTGAAGAATGTTTTTCGTACCTGTATTATCAAAAACAACCACAAATAAATCAAACCCTTCGGTAAGAGCAGGGTATTTGCTTTTACCTCCCTCAAAGACTCCCTCTTTTTTGATGTCACAGCTACAGTTTTATATCTATGAAACAGATTTACATAGAAGATTGCCTCATTTTTGAAGTAATCTTCATGCACTAAAATGTTCTTTCGACTATTTAATGGAATCAATGCTTCACTTTATTAGCAGCAAGGAAAACAGCAACAAATCTGAAGCAAAACGATGCACTACTAGCACGCTAGAGAGAAACATGCAGAGTTTGATTCAGATTTAATTGGATAAAAACCAAAAGCTGACAAAAGATTATCTCATCTTCTAATTTTTCCAGGAGCCAAATGAAATTTCTATCCGACACTCCCAGGACTGGCAATACACATATGGCTTGTGTATCTATGGCTTCTGTGTATGGTTTCATATCATAGACTCATCCAGGTTGGAAAGACCCTTAGGATCATTGAGACCAACCATCAATCCTAGTCTACAAATTCAACCCTAAACTACATATTGAGTTGATGGCTGAAACTCAGAAACATTTAACATCACAAAAGGGTGAACATACAGGAGGAAAATTTAGTTTCATTTTCATATTTAGCAATTCTTGCCATAAAACCACACTGGAGCTGTATTACTAGAATCACAGAACATTAGGGATTGGAAGAGAACTCTAAAGACCATCTACTCTAATCCCCCTGCTGCTAGAGCAGAATGTAGGAATAAAAAAATTCAGCGGCTTATTAGAAAAATGTCAAGGCTACTAGACTTCCATCTAACCAGCTACAGCCAAACTAGCTCGTTTGAGCAAAACAGCTGAAGCAGCTCGCTAATGGAAATTCACTTTGAACAAATTTAAATAGAAGGTCTCTCTTCTCAACGTGACCAACATTATTTCCAGGATTCTGTTTGTAGCTGGAGCAGTTTAGATGGTTTCTGTTTAGCAGCTTCCATGTACTTGGTGCCTTATCAGGTCAAAACATATTTGTGCAGTAGCATCACTGATGATGTCAGCACCGCTCTGGGAATAGTTAGTTCATTAGTTAATTGCTGCTGCAGAGCTAGCAGGGAGGCCCAGAATACATTTTATAGATACAGCAATACAAAAATAGTAGATTATTATTGCAGCTCTGCAATGCAGTGCTGATTTAAATCCCCTACATTTATAGATTTTAGAGGGTGTATTCCATCCAAATATGAACGTTTTAAGGGTGATCAAGCGCTCTCTAACATCACTTATTTCAATTACAATTCCATCTAATTCACTTAAGCTATTGTGATTAAAAACTCCTTTTGCAACCCCCACCACATCCCACAGATACAAAATATTATTCAACGTTCTTAATTTGAATTCTAAAGTACAAGTTGATTTAACCCTACTCAACATTTCATAAATCCCCCCCCCCCAACAGTACGTACAAAATTGTGTGTCGTGAGCGGCACATTCTCCAAGACTTCCACATGCAACTCCTCTCCCGTAAGCCAGGAAATGTCAGTGTCCCAGCCAATTGGCTTCTTCTCTCTAAAGTATAAACAAGCCTTTCATTAGCAGCAGCACACAAAGCCCTTGCAGATCTCCTGCTGAACATACAAGCTCAGGTAGAAAGTTGCCTTGTGGGAGTTTGCTACCCAGTCTCTAGCTGCAGGAAACTTCAAAGGCAGGACGTGAAGCTCTGCACACACCACAGCAAGCACAGTCGCTCTGGACAAGCGGTGTGAACAAAATGCTCTTCTTTCTATCGGCTCCAATAGCAGTCCTTGGTTTCAAGGTGACAGGTACCTTTCTGATCAAATAAAGTGCTTGCAAAGGTACCTGCTCCATATGAATTCCCAAGCGATGGTTGATTGTGTGCAATAATATAATCTACAAACTTTTCAGGGCTGGAAAAGGCACCTTTTTCTCCCCCCCCAAAAAAGCTACTCTATATTCAGTTCAGAATCCACTATAACCAAGTCAAATAAAGCCCCAAAAGTTAAAAAGAAACCTATTAAATGTTTGTTTGTTAGCATGAGTTTGATTAATGAGTGTTTTACCAGCAGTCTATAAGCCCAGGTTACTCTATATTATGCACACAACTGAAATGCCTCTATCTCTTTCCTAAGAGTTTGCCATTCTTTTTAGACACACCTTCAGGGGACAATGCCCTGTATCATCCTGAACTTTGAAAACAACTTCCCCAACAATGAACAGAATCAACCATACTGGGTAGAGAATTGGCCATACAGGGTGCAGAATCGGCCACGCTGGGTAACTGCAAGAAGAGATTCTAAAAGCCAAAGCCATCATACAAATCCTACCCGTCTTGTATTCTGTAAACAGCACAGCATTCTGGAATAAGACCTCTCATCATCAGAGCTTTCTTCAGGCTGTCTCGGACCGTCACTCCACATCTTGCTGGAACCTAAGAGGTCAAATATAAAAGATGATAATTAAAACAAGTTCAAATTTACTTCTCAACACCAATGCAAGCAGTTTAGCACCCTCAAGTGCTAAAGCTTGCTTTTCATAATGCCTTACAGAACCCTAGATAAGATTATTTTTCAAAATCTTTTTTGCACAGTGGAAAATTTTATTGGTGAAAAGGATATAAGCAATCCAGTTCAGCCAGAAGAGACAATCACTCACTCACTCTGGTTGGAAAATGCCTCTGAGATCGTTGAGTCCAACCATCTATCCTACCTTACAAGTTCACCCCTAAACCATAGCCCTCAACACCTCATCCAAACAATCTTTAAACACATCCAGGGATGGCAACTCAACATTCCCTCTTGTCCTATCACTAATTGCTTGTGAGAAGAGACAAGCACCAACCTCTTCAAAACATCCCTTCAAGTAGTTGTAGAGTGTGATGAGGTCTCCTCTTAGCCTCCTCTTCTTCAAACTCAAGAGCCCCAGCTCTTTCAGTATTTCCTCTCAGATTTACTCTCCAGGCCCTTCACCAGCTTAGTTGCCCTCCTCTGCACCTGCTCCAGCACCTCCACATCTCTCCTGTATTGAGGTTGTCCAAAATTAGACACAGTACTCAAGATGTGGCCTCACCAGTGCCTAATACAGGGGGACGATAACCTCCCTACTCCTGCTGGCCACACTATTTCTAATACAAGCTAGAATGCCATTGGTCTTCTTGGCCACCTAGGCACACTGCTGGCTCATACCCATCTTCCTGTCTATTAGAACCTCCAGGTTCCTCTCTGCCACAACTCCTCAAGCCTGTAGCGTTGCAGGGGGTTGTTGTTGCCCAAGGGCAGGACCTGGCACTTGGCCTTCTATTAATATTAACATTTGGAATGAAGTCTTGACCCAACTCCAAAAGTGACTTTCCAACTCTTTTCATCTTGAGAAAAGAGGAGACGCATAGCTAATGACTACATACCATCTATAAAAAGTTCAGGCCGAGCTGTGAAATTATGTGGGGATACATTCCAAGTGGAATGAAAATGAAAGAACTAACTTGGATTGCACTCAAAAGAACACGATGAGAAAATGTAAACATTTTATTTTCTATGTCTAAAATAGAAGATAAGAATGCAAACAAATAAAACACAACCATAACTTCTATTTGCAACTGTACAGGCACTTCTTATTTTAAAAAACATATTCCTCTCTTCTGGTTCACTGTTTGAAAAGCTCAAATACCTCACAGGATAGGAAGAATGGAGAGGCACTACGCAAAGTAAAGATATTTTCCTTGCCTCTTTTCGAGCTAAGGCTTATCTTCCAGGAACACCATTCTCTACCTCGGTATGCCTGTGATTTCAGTGCATAGTGTCTAGCCATAACAACAGAACATAACCCAGTGACTAAGCGTACTTAAGGTGTTGAGTATTAGCCCTTCACTATTTCTAGAACTCAGTAGTGGAAATATGAAACACTTTGGATGGCAGACACTGCGGGACATCTGTAATCATGGACAGCACCTCAAACAAAATAAAAACCCTAAGTCAGAGCCCTCAGCAGTCTCTTAATCGGCTTCAACTGGTTTTGGATCAGAGCCTAGTTTTTGCTCCCTGCACTTAAACTTCTATGGGTATTTAAGGGCCCTATGTCCTACTTAAGGATGGCAGTGAAAAGCAGCAGTCTATTTCAAGTACCTTTGTGAACACCACTTGAGGTTACACTATATATTGCGTTTCTAGAACTCAAACATATGATCTCTCAGAAGACAGAAATTAAAGGAATATTCTGCTTTACAATCTTCCTCTCATGAATATGGGAGTGAATCTTACAGTTCATTTGTGCATTTCATCTGGTCAACATCTAAACACGTTAAAAAGAGCATTTTCTATTAATTCTTCTGAAAAAATCCACATCCAATAGCATACTGTTTTATAATATTGACATTCAGCCTTAAGTGACTTCTTTTTTTTATGTACTCCATCACATCTTAACGGGTCTTTTTATTATCTAAGTAGCTTATTCCCATCCTGGAAGTTAACGCTGTGGCTTGTGTTAACTTGTAGGTCATTGCTCGAACAAAACCCAGCCTTGTTATTAATAAATCCCTGGTATTAAGAGAGAGCCTGGTAGCACCTATTATTAACAACCTTGTAAACAACTTTCCACTGTAAAACTCACCCTTCTGTTGCTTAAGCATCTTCCAAACTAATTATTTACACTGAAACCAACTGTTCATAGGGTTGTTTTGTGACTGCTACCCTCACGCTCCCCACTCCCGGCCATGCGCTTACGTGAAAGGTGGGTGTCAGGAGGATGGAGTCAGGCTCTTCTCAGTGGCATCTAATGATAGGACAAGGGACAATGGGTGTGAGCTGGAACACAGGAGGTTCCACATCAACATGAGAAGGATTTGAGGCCCCTTTCAATCCCTAATGTACTGTGATACTGTGATATCTAGCAACAAACACTTCATCAGGCAAGCAGCCATTCTCTGTGGCTGAGCAGGTCATGTATTTGTTCTCTTTCCCCTCATTATCATCTCTTAACCTGCAGAGGGATCAGGTGATTACAAGTAAGTTAGGTGGTTGTTGCAAACTCTGTACTATCTACTTGTTAGTTGTACAACATTGACTAGGCTCGTAGGAATCCTATGCCACTCTAGTAATAAACTCTGTGCTATAGCAATCATGCTATGATTTGGATAATAAAACAAAGCTGTCATTGTAATGGTGATGATGCCATCACCATTCTGTCAAGGATCCCCAAAAAACTGTCCCCTCAGTGTCACAAGACAAGTTCTCCCTACCTCCAACATTCATACTTATAAATACAGAGTCAATAGTTTAAAGAATTGTATTAAATTCTCTGAGGATTTCAGACATTTGCTCCAATCTCCCACACACGTCAGGTCCAACCACAAGCGATTTCGATGGAGCAAGTGTTCTTCATGTCAAGACTATTCTTCTAAGTACAGCTCCCACTGGATTGAGGTAGAGCCTCCACAGATGCTTTAGGTTTACCTTTCTAGCAACCCAGTTACTTCACCACTGATACCCACAGTGGAAGAAGAAATCCAAGTACTGAGAGAGTGACATACAGACCGCAGGGAGAAAAGGGAATGGAGAGAGTCAGGACAGAGGTTCAGCTTGACTGGAGGAGAGAGGCAGAAACAAGCCTAAGAGCTGACCAGAAAAAGCATGTGTACTCTGGGAAGGGCAGCAGCAGGTTAGCAGAAACCAACAAAGCAGGCCAGGGGGAAGCCAGACTGAAGAGCTAAATGAGAAAACGGGCACAAAACTAAGATACAATGAACTACCATGTAGGGCAGAACTGGTTGAAACAGCTGAGGAGGCAACAGAAGCATGGCTTGAGCTGGAAACTTCCACACTGTGATTAAGAGCAAAGAGCTCATTTGGACAAGGAGCACTGGAGGGAAAGGAACTGCCTAAGAGAAGCATTTGAACCGAGCATAGAGCTGGGGATTAGTTCTAGCTCAGGCAGAAAACTTTAAAGCAGTAATTATTAGGAGAAACTAGGGTAGTAACATCTAAACCCGAATGAGGGAACCAGGCAAGAAGGACAAGCCAAGCAGTGGAAAGGCAGACAGCATTAAACAGAATAAAATCACAGAATGTATTGGATTGGAATAGACCTTCAAAGGTCATCTAGTCGAGCCCCCAGGGAAGGAAAGAAAAAGAGAAGGAGCTTTGTGCTCACTGCAGACTACTACTTGTTCCAGGACTGATCCTGATAAAGGGTGACAACAGTATCTCATGAAGCAAAGATCTGCATAAGGAGCCTAGAACTTCCTAGAACCCTACTACTTTACAGGAGTAAATGATGCCATTTCAGGTGATTCTTAATTGTTTTCTTTTTAATTTTGTTGAAAACAAGACTTACAAAGTTAGGGACTTGCTTTTCAGGGATCAATAAAGTCAGAAAGGAAAGCTTTCAAAGCTTGGGAAGTATGAGTTGCCTACAGCAACGCAAGTGTAATAAGACTATGAAAAATGTGCATTAAGCATCTTGCTCCCCTGTCATTCACTATTCCTCAGCATTACTCTTCCAAGTCCCCTTCATTAAAATCTGAGCTATATTTATGCAACTTGCAGTTAGAAGCATTAATAGAATATATTCTCTTCACTGCTATTTGCAATAAGCGATACAGCTGAAAAACAGAGAACTGTTTTGATTACTTTCAAAAATCACCAGGATCCTGAATCAGCATCACATTTAGAACATTTTCTTACAGAACTCCTGAGCAGAGAAACAGAAGGCTAAATTAAAAAAACCAAAATGCTAGAATAAATCCCTGTAGTATTGATTAATCATTTTCCCAGATTGGTACAGTACGGTCTATCGCCATCTGTGCATGCAACCCTTTAGCCCCCTCCTCCAGTCCCTGGTGTAGAGCAGACATCTCACCCTGCAAAGCATTCTCTAAAACCTTTCCTTTTTCCTCACCCTCTTTCCCATGTGCAAATCACAGCAAGAAAAACTCCACTCCAAGAAAGCGATTTGGATACCAACTCAATCTTAAGAAAAAACCCTAAAACGAATTCTTTCTTTCCAGCTAACAGACAGGTTCCCCAAAGCGGGTATTTCAGAACAGCTTCCTGCTGTTCCCATCAGCTGCCTGGAGCGCATGCAGCCCCATAGCCTCAGAGCACAGAGAGCAGGACCGCCAGCATGGTGCAGCCCCCCAACCCACAAAGCTACCTAGCAGGAGCTGCAGCTCCTGCACTGCAGACAGATGGGAACCAAAGTGGGTTTATCAATTCCATCAAGAGTTTTGACAGGATTCCCACAGAGATTTTAAACTGAATCCCATCAGCGTTTTTTTGAACAAAAATCAGTTCGCCATGAGAAAATGTCTGTCTACTCCAGAAAACACATCCTTAGAACTGTAATCCTGTAAGCTCAACAAAGTTGGCCTTTTCTTGAAACAAAGAACACAATATTATTTCAAATCCACTTTGCCTACGTCCACCCATTATCTTCTGATCCCTCCGCTTTGTAACTGTGACATCTGAGGTGACGTTAGGCCATAGGCTGGACCTGATGATCTCAGCGGTCTTTTCCAGCCTCAGTAATTCTGTGATTCCATGATTCTAAACACCAACCAGAAACTTCTACCGTCTGAGAGGAACTACTTCCAAGTAGACACGCTGGAGGGAAGGGATGCCATCCAGAGGGACCTGGGCAGGCTGGAGAGGTGGGCACAAGCCAACCTCATGGGGTTCCACAAGACTGAGTGTAAGGTCCTGCATCTGGGTCGAGGCAATCCTAAGCACAAATACAGGCTGGGCAGTGACTGGCTGGAGAGTAGC
>JAOXOE010000343.1:3565266-3588595 GCA_028565055.1 Phoeniculus purpureus | reverse complement strand
AGGGGGACAATCACCTCCCTACTCCTGCTGGACACAGAGTTTCTAATCCAGGCCAGGATGCCATTGGCCTTCTTGGCCACCTGAGCACACTGCTGGCTCTTATGCAGCCGCCTGTCAGTTAGAACCCCCAAGTCCTTTCCTGCCAGACTGCTTTCCAGCCACCCTGCCCCAAGCCTGTAGCGTAAATACTACAGGTTTATTCCTGTTTTAATTCTTTGTCTTGTAGCACATGCTGCGGGATTTCCCCAAAATACTCCCAGACATGAAGGGGCTCCTGATCCTTTAGGGTATTTATCTGTGTGAGGAGAACCCAGGCTGAGATTGAGAAGAGACCCAAAACTTCTGCAAGGATCTAAAAACCTCAAATATTCAGAAACTTGATGGATTCCTGGTTTTTTTGTTTTTAATTTCAACCAGAGGCTTCAAGAGGCTCAGAGCACTTGACATCAAACAAAATTCATACGTAGCACTGAGCAAAGCAAACTAGTTGTTTCAAGCAAGCTGGGCTTTGGCACTGATCAAACCCTGAGCTCACAGCAGCAGCGCTGGGTGATTGAAACAATCCCGGGATTAATGGAGCTCTGTATGAGTTGACACATCTACATTTTCCTCAGCTCCAACATCTGACTTTGATCTGCAGCAGCTTTTCTCTTCTTGAAACTCACCCTCTTCAGTCAATTTTGATTTCAGAAGTGGATTCAACCTGAGTTTTGTGTCGTTTCATCTCAGCTGCTCACCTTTAACTTCCTTAACAGTGAGTAAAGACTAAGAGGCTCTTCCAAGGCTCAGATCAGCCTGTTGTAGATGCTTATGGCAGGCTGAGGTCAATCGTGCTCCTACATAAGGCTGACTCAGAAGCCCATACTGTGAAAATTGCTATCAGATGAATCCTGCTCCATGTGATGATCAAGGAAGTCTACATAGTCAGAAGAATTTCAAGGACATTTCTCCCTGGTCCCTCACCCAGGGTTGGGATTTGGAACCAAATGATCTTTAAGGTCCCTTCCAACTTAAATCATTCTATGATTTGATATGTAATCCATCACATCTGAAAATCCCTCCATCCTTACAAGGCTAAAGGAAATACTGACAGTTGTTCAGCTTGAAGCTGTACGAAGCAATGGGTCTGCTCGTTCGTATTTTCTCGGAGCTGAGTTTATAAGCAACGCAAATTTCTGCCTGCCGAATCCAAAGGCAATTGATGCCCCAGAACGCTTCAATCCCTAACGTTCTGTGAGTCTGCTGAAAATAAAAGCAAGAGCAAACCCACAGAGTTCTAGAGATCTTTAGGGAGTTGGACAAATTGGAAAAGAAACAAAAAGGCATCACACAACTGCAACCCCTTGTAACTGTGCAATCAGTAAAGAACTCTCTGGATTTATTACCCACTCTAGGACAACGAGTGCTCCTCAACATCAGACAACCAATGGCCCTAGCCACATCATCGTGGTGGTACAGAGCACCACGATCTCTGGTGGTGAATTTGAAGATGGAGTGGAACATCTCCCTGATGAGGAGAGGCTGAGGGAGCTGGGTCCCTTTAGCTTAGAAAAAAGGAGACTGAGGGGTGACCCCATGAATGCTGATAAATATGGAAAGAGTGGGTGTCAGGAGGATGGAGCCAGGCTCTGCTCAGTTTCATCTAATGACAGGACGAGGGGTGTCAGCTGGAACATAGGAGGTTCCACATCAATCTGAGAAAGAACTTCTTCCCAGTGGGGGTGACAGAGCACTGGAAGAGGCTGCCCAGGAAGGTTGTGGAGTCTCCTTCTCTGGAGAAGTTTAAAACCTGCCTGTACATGTTCCTGTGCAACTGGATCTAGGGGATCCTGCTCTGGCAGGGAGTTGGCTTGAATGATCTTCCGAGGTCCCTTCCAATCCCTAATGCTCTGCGATTCCCACAATGACCTTTTCTTCCTCAAATCACCATGGCCTTTGATGGGAAGAATTCATGCAAAGCAACCCTCGGTGCTCAAGAGAAAAGCTAAGAGCAACCCCAGAAAATGAGGAAGGGGGTGTGAAGATTCCACTGACAGGCAGAGATCAGAGTTTAATTTTGGTTGTCAGATGATAAGAAAGGGCAGGACTTGTTTACTCTGTCCGCCCCTTGGGGTAAGCAGCAACACGACAAGTTCTGCAAAGGAGGCTGGTTTGTCCGCATGCTGAGGCAGGTCGGAAGAGTTCATCTGAGACGTTTCGGTCTTGGAGAGAAGGATGGGAGAGGGACAGAGAGGTTACGCAGTCTGACTACATCAACGCCTCCTTGGCTGGTTAATGGAGCACGAGAAGCACTTGGCACAGAGGCAGCTTCATCTTCTCCGCTGCCGGAGCCACCCCCAATCACTGCTGTCACCGCCGTATTAAAGGGATAAAGTCAAAACTGTCCTCGGTTCCCAGAACGGAGGGGCAGGGAAGTCATCTGACCTTGTTGGGGCTTCGCTGATCCTAATGAATCTGCTACAGAGAAGAGCTTTGCTCGAGAAGCAGAGGGATGCTTCTCCTGAGGGACGAGCTCATGAACGTTAATACAAACATCTCCCACTGTTTCTTCACCAGAGCTAGCAGCATGCTGGAAAAACCCGTAGGCTTGGCCCATAACACGCACCCATGGCTGTTTCCATGAACTAGTAACAGAGGGCTGCTTGGAGAATGGGTGAACTTAGGATCACCAGTTTCTGGCATGAGTAAAGCCTGTAAAGAGGGCTTGGTCCTTGTGTCTCATCTCCTGGCACATTGTAGAAGTGGAAAAAACAGAAGGGCAATGCCTCTTTTGTTAAATATTAATTATATTGAACGTTGCCCCACCATGGAATTTACAAGGTTCTCATGAAGCAAGGATTAACTCGGCGGGTTTTTTTTATCCTGTGCTGTGAATGGATCCCTTCTCAGAGGACAGTGAATGAATTTCTTTTGTATCGACTTTCTGCTCAACGAGAAAATCCTTCGCAAAAGAACTGGCCATCTTTTGCCAGGGAACGCCAGCCCGAGTAAAGCGTTTCGTTGCTAGATGCTAATGAGCTCTGCATCGGAGCTTTGGGAGGGTTTGGGGGGGCTTTTTCCCATGTCATCCAGCAGCAGAGCTGTTTGTGCACTGAAGCGTACCAGACCTGTTTAGGAGGAAGATCTGTGCTTCGGAAAGGCAGCACGTTACACGGCTCTGGTGTAACATCTGCTGTCATCATTCGGCGCTGCTCTTGGCCCAGCATGCCCTTCCTCTGAATATCTTATTAATTAAACTGGCTTAGCGGGGAAATAATTAATACTTTAAGTCCTGCCCCTACTTAGAAAGGATTTAGAAACTGAAAAAATTATTTCAGGCTGAGCTTCGAACCGGAGGGTTGTGGGGTGGGTTTGTTTTTTCATTCTTGAGAGGAAGCAGATTGCAACTCAAAGGGAGGATCTGGAAAGCTGAGGTATCCGCAGGCTTCCAAAAATCCACTGTGTCTTCAGAACTCTGCCAGACTGCAAAACCAGACCTTGACTTGGGGAAGTCAATACCTGAGTGTCTTCTCCAGCAGCTGCTTACTGATACTACTCCAAATCCCTCTCCTATTCTGCGCTTGATCCCTCAGAAGTCTGAACTCCAATCCATAAACCACCGTGTTTGTTACCTCTGCTTTAGTAGCACGGTGGCACTTCCTAGCTGTGAAGTTGGTAGCGATGCTGCTGCCTTGCTCTTGACTGAGCAGGAGGTGGAGATGATGGAGAACCCATGTGTGTGCCAGCGAATTTGTATGTAAAATGCCAGGGGAAGTTTAGGTTGGAAAACTTCTTCCTGGAAAGGGTCCTCAGGCCTTGGAACAGGCTGCCCATGGAGGGGGTTGAATCGCCATCCCTGGATGTGTTTCACAGTCATTGAGCTCTGGAGCTTAGGGACGGGGTTTAGTGGTGGCCTTGGGACAGTTGGGTTGATGGTTGGACTCGATGATCTTGAAAGTCTTTTCCAACCTAAATGATTCTGTGGTTCAAAACTGGTCTTTAAAATGACGAAATCTAATTGTATCCTAAGCAGAGCTGATCTTGTTCTTACGATGCTGCTAGTGTCTGACAGCAAATAAGTGTCAGTGAGCGCGGCGCGTCAGAACTGCTCCTCCACCGAGTGCATCTGCCCCTGCAGGTGCAACCGGAAAAGATAACACCTTGTTATGTTTTCAAGGATGGAGAGAGGCTTTTGAAGCTTCTTTTGCTTTAAATCTGCCTTGGGCAGGCTGGAGCTGCATCTGTGCCGGGGCTGAGAGGGGAACATATGGCAGAAGCGATTTGCCCTTGACTGTGCCTCGCCGTTTTGGCAGGCGCAGGCTGGTTTCTCGCAGGGCACGCAGTCGCAGCCACTCCTGCGCATCACTCTCGTGCCTCTTGCTTGCTGGCTGAATGCATGTCCTTTGTGGTGGTTTGGTTAATTGCACATTGGTTTAATTACTGCTGAACTAAGTAAACATCAGATTCCTATCTGTCGCTTTGCTGCCCCAGTGACCACAATCTCCGAGCAGTCAACGCAGGACTGGGGCTCTTCAGACCTGATGTAAATTGCAGTCGATATCATGGAGTTGCCCCCGTTTACACAATGTGCCACTGACTTGGAGAAGAGAAAAGGCAATTTTTTAAATGCCTTAAAAGCCTTCAAGCCTTTTAAAATAACAATTTCCCTCCTTTTCTATTTCCGTTGACCCTTCTCCTTTGCTTACAGCTTTGGAAAGAAAAATATCAATGAGGCAGAGCAGAGAGGAGCTTATAAAACGAGGAGTGCTGAAAGAAATCTTTGATAAAGGTAAGTGAGGCTTCTTTTCACAACATTAAATCATCATCTCATACAATTTTATGGGCCACAGAGGAACTGTGACTACAGTCCTGACGTGCAGAATAAAGTCTCAGCGCGCACTGCTTTGAAGCGGCTCAGAAGAAATAATAATAACAATTATTATTATTATTATAACAGTAATAATTACTATTGTTGTTATTATTGTTCTGGATAATTAATTTGTTGAGTTGTTGATGTATCAGTTGCACAAAGGCCGTTGTTTTACACTGATGCAACATCTATTTGACATCGAAGTCGTACGTGTCAACCCTTAACCACAGCTTTAATTTGTTCGGTTCCTTCCCTCGTCTAAGGAAGGGAACTAAGGGAATTAATTCACCAAGTTATGTAAAGGTATGCCAAAGCTGGCTTTGTAATAAAATCCAGGTATGTGCTTCAAAGCCTTGTTAATTCAAAGTCTAAGAGTCTTTAACAACACCGGTACCAGACCCGATAGAAGTTAGTACAAATGATAAACTTTCTACTGCATAAGGTCTGGAGAATTTAAATCTACCTGAGGTGTTTTAGTCTAGCTTATCGGGAACGAAGGAATTTGCTAACCACAAGTGTTCGTTTTTTAAGAGAAAAGAAGCATGCAAATATTCCAAACCAAAGAGCTCTGCTGGTTGTTGCTAAATTGTACAGATTTTGCCTGTTGCACATTTCAAATGACTGATATTTGAGTTCTAACACTGCCTGTGCTCTCACTATGACCTGCTGATGTGGAAGACATCCTAGGTGTGGTTTCAGGGTAGACACTACTCCAACATGGAATCCATGTTCTAGTGTGTGACCTCCTCCATCCCTGCCTCACGTCCCACACACAGCTTCTTCCAGAGCCATCCCTACACAGATCTAAAAGCATCGCCAGGGAAAACCTTTCCTGTGCAGCCTGACCCTGCCCTCCATGTTGCCACCAAAGCCTTGCAGCTTTCTTTGTTCATCATACAACACTCTAGTCTGTAATGTCTTCTTGTGAAGCTGTCTGGAGGGCCTCATCTGAAAAAGAAGTTAATTCTTCTTGGTAGTCATTTTGTACCTGCCCATATCAGAAAAGGCTGGTATTAGACTTGAGATTAGGAGAGATTTTTTCACAGGAAGGGTGGTCAGGCGCTGGAATGGGCTTCCCAGGGAGGTTGTTGAGTCGCCATCCCTGGATGTGTTTAAAGTTTGCTTGGATGAGGTGTTGGGGGATGTGGTTTAGGGGTGAACTTGTAAGGTAGGGTAGATGGTTGGACTTGATGATCCCAGGGGTCTTTTCCAACCTGAGTAATTCTGTGATGAAGCACTTGCTGCTTCATCCTACTTTCAGCACAAAAAGCAGAGACATTGGGCTCCTTCATTGTCACGTGGCACTAAAAAGGAATCTCCGGTGTGAACCAGCCAGGCTTCTTATTCAGTATCCTTCACTATTTCACACTGGTTGCAAGCACAGGAATTACAATTGGTAGATGTTCCCCCTTGAAAGAAAGAGAAAGGGCAGGAGGGTGGTAAGACACAGGAGCAGGAGCAATGATGGAGTAGCTTTGGTGATGCGAAGTGATGAGTAAGGCAAAAGCAATATTTGCTTCGCAGCTGTAATAACCTGCGAGTGATTCCAGTAAAGGCTGTTGTATCTTACTGTGGAGGGAACGTTTTCCTGGTAATTCTCGAATCTTTCAAGCAAACACAGCACTGCATAGCAGGCGGCTTTATTTGGTGATGGCAGCGCCTTCCATGCCAAGAGGCTTCTTGTGCAGGCTGCAGCTGTAGCCACAATGTGAAACCAATGTCTGAAGAGGTGGACAAAACAGGCAGGTTCAGCCTCTGAGGAGCTTTTCCAAATACATCCGTGCAGATCAAAGGAAATTTCATATGGCAAGACAGACTGACCCAAGAACAAAGATTCTGGAGCTCGCGGTGTGCTCAGTGTTGGTTTGGTCATATCTTCAATTCCGAATACTCTCCCCTACTTTCAGATTTAATTGCTGCATCCTGATGCTTAGGTCAGACTGGTTTTTTTCTCTTCTCAGTATTTTCCAAAGTGTTTTGCACATCTTATCCTCTTTAGGGGAACATGTGCACTCTCTCTCATGAGATCCTCCTCTTGAGCAGTAACATGGCTCGTCAGAGGTGCCCAAAACCCAAGAACCAGGTCCCAGAATCCTGAGTTTGTCTTAAAAGTGTAAAAATTAAATGCGTAGTAATACTGAGCTTCATTTATTTCCTTGCTGGTTTTTAGCCTTCCAGGTCACATCCCAGTTATATTTTCAGGCTTCTCCTCATCACTGTAGGGGCTGAGGAGCTTCTTTTATAAAATTGCAATTGAGATCTCCGCGTAGTCGTTGCCTCTAGGTACCAGAGCACGGCACGTAACAAATCCTGAGATAAAAATCAGGCGGGTTGACACCACGGAGAACGATCTGATCCCTCAACGTCTGTTCTTTATTATTTCTAGTGTGAAGTGGTGTTTGATAGGAAAGAGGCTACCAGCTGCTGTCACAGAGATTTTGCTCAGATCGAGGAGATATTATTAATAACTGGAAAAAACAGGCTTTCCAAGTGGAATCTGCTAAATCTTACACCAGGCGACTATAAATACTTTCCTTTCCCTTAAAATCTTGATGCTGGGGCTGTATGGTTTTATGGGTGTGAAGACAGGGCTGTGCTTGTGTGATTTCCCTTGCCTAGCGTAAAAATTGATGCAAGATAAAAGAGGGTTTTAAAATTATTATCAAAACATTGTACATCCTATATTGTGTGTGTTGGTGTCCTACAAGATATCTGCAGAACTTCAGTTCCAGCCCACTGTCATTCCTGACTTTGCAGCTTCAACAGAGACAGAGGGAAAACAGATTATGTGGCCTTGGATGAAGTCCATGGGTGGAGGATGGTCAGGAACCATCCAGCTCAGACCAAGGTTCATAAGGACCATCCTAGAGTAGGCAAAGGATCTACACAGATACGTGTAATAATTGAGAAGGAACTTCTTCACAGTGAAGGTGACAGAGCACTGGAAGGGGCTGCCTGGGGGGGTTGTGGAGTCTCCTTCTCTGGAGACACTTAAAATCCACCTGGATGTGTTCCTGTGTGACCCTGCTGTGGCAGGGGGATTGGACTGGATGGTCTTTCAGGTCCCTTCCAATCCCTAATGTTCTGTGATTCTGTAATTTATATGGCTTCTGTTGTCTTTCTGCTTTCCTCCAACTCTGAGCAGATGGGGAACTTTCCATACCAAATGAAGAAGGAGCTTTGGAGAACGGGCAGCCTTTGGGCTCTGCGCAAGTGCTGAGCTCCAGCCAGGTGTCCCTGCCAGCCCTAGCAGAACTGGAGTCAGTTCCAGCGTCTGGAGAACCCTGCTCATATGAGGTGCTCCCAACCACAGAGATCATGGATGGGACAGGTAACGTCTTGTTTACCTTACAACGTAGGTACTCCTAGGTGTCTGAAACAAGTTTTTGTCTTCTAATGTTTGGTGTCTAGTCCTGAGAAATCCTTCTCAAAGCAAAGGTCTTCAGCAGACATTGTCACTGGATGCTCCGTGATAAATTTGGACAGACTTGGTGTAGAAGTAACCCCTACTTCAACGCAAAGAACAGCTTCACAAGGAGGGCAGCCCCTGCACTGTGTGAATGTTTGAGAGCGAGTTTCCAGCTCTGGCCACGTCCCAGCTGTGCCAATGAGCTCTACAATTTTTAAATCCCAGGACACAACATGATGCCCTTGAGCTGTCGCGTGGTGCTGGGTGATGCTCACACCTTCATCCCACCCGGTACATCCAGATTAGCTCCTCTTTCTACATCCCTTAGTGCTGAGAGTTGTGGACAAAGTTGGGGTGAGGAAAGTGGTAGAAGTGTTCGTCCGGGATCCTGCACAGCTCTGCAGCCTCTTTGAAAGGCCCCGTGAGGATAAGTTTAGCAACCACCTGCTGATGTATTTGGTCCTGAGCAAGCTGTTGGTGACAGACCGTCTGAGATGTGACATTTTAAGGCTCTTGATTTGTGTTCAAGATGTGGGAACACATCCCAGCCTGGCTTCTGTCAGAGGTAATGGGAAGTTCAGCTGTTGTGTAGATGTGTGTTAGTCCTCCTTTTCCTCTCGCTCTTTCGTTCTCTCCTACTTTCTACATGTTATATGATGTTTGAGTGAAATCTCTTGGTCGTTAACCTGCATTGCTGCTGCTTCTCTTGTCTTACCGCGGCCGTACCCGCTGCTGCTTTGCTCGTAACTCTGTTGCGTCTATGATGTGGTTGTGTCCTCCAGTGTCTGAAGAGAGCCCCACATCCAATGAATCCGGCGTCCTCCTGTCCCAAGATCCTACAGCTAAGCCAGTCCTGCTACTTCCCCCCAAAAAATCTGCCGCTTTTGCTGGAGACCATGAGGACACCCCAGTGAAACAGTTGTCCCTCCTCAAACAGCCCCCTGCCCTGCCTCCTAAACCCATTGCCAGGATTGCCAGCCACTTAACTGGTAAGTAGGTGTTCCTGGACCCTCAGCACCACCTTACAGGAAAAACCTGCCCTTACAGCAAGGTTCTCGGTGTCCTTTCCTCCTCCCGTATCACTGTTCACATGTGTCGTGTCTACCCGTAACGTATCTGTGTCGCACCAGAGCAGGGACCACAAAGCGTTTTCGGGCTGTAACATCACTGAGGTTCCTCCAGAACACATCCCCCCTCAGCTCTCATTACCTGAGGCATCGTTACCTCCTTGAGACTTGCCATCACCACAAAAACTGCAGGATGTGCTTTTGATGGGAAAGGAAGTGTCAGGAAACTACCAGGCTGTCTTTAAATGTCTTTAGAGAGAAAAGGGGGTGAGGGCAAAGGAGAAGGGTTTTGCTTTCTCCTTTTGCTCTCTGTTTCTTCTCCCCCCAGCTGCTATCTGGGCAGGTCCCCATCCTCACAGCCCGTATTTTTCCATGTGAGTGTTTTCCTTGGCTCCCTGACCCTTACACAAACCTCTTGGCATTTTGCTTCAACGTTAACACGTTCAAGATTTCCCTTAAATAACACCCACTTTATCCAGGTTAATCCACATCTCTCTCTATCTGTCTCTCTGTCTGTCTGTCTCCCAGGTAGGAGCTCATTAGGAAGGAGCCCATTCTGGTTTTCTCTCCCATCTCTGCTTAGCCTCTTCATGTTCCTGTTTGGATGGCCGCAGACTTTTTTGTCCTGTGCACTTTTGTTCATTTCATGTGAAACCTCTTTACTTTCTTGCCTGCCAAAGTCTACACAGAATGGTTTCGTATTTTGCCTTCTGTTACAAACTGAATGGGCAGTGCTGCAGCCTGCGAAGCCCGTTAATGGCTTCAGGTGGGGACAAACCTGTGATCTCCGGTAACACTCTGTCCCAATTACAAGAAGCTGCTCAGAAATGAGGCCAACATGGAAGGAACGAGAGAAATAGGGATAGCTTAGGAAAAAGCTGAACGTCCTTCATTCGTGAGCCTTTCTTTTGTGAGAGACAGAGGACTCAAAGCATGAGGGTTTCTGGTGAAGGGGGTTTGTGTGAAATAGGATCAAGCTCAAGCTATCAGCGTAAATCAGTTGCTCGATGGTGAAGGATTTTGAATGAACTATGACTTCCCTCACTTTGTGGTGGCCTTCAGTGGTTTCTCATCCAGTCCTCAATAAACTCTCACGTGTCCGTATAGACAGACTCTTGTACAGAATGGAAAAGGAGCAGAGGTTCAGATGTAGCCACGGCGCCCTGGTGGGACTGCAAGTCTCATTCATACGAATCTTATAAATTAAAGTATTCAACTTAAGGGCCCGTTTACTTTGGTGGTCCAAAGGATGTACATGTTGTTCAGTCAGTGCCTTCTGCTCTCCACTGCTAATTATTCTAGCCAAGTGCCATCCTTGGAGATGAGCAATCAATCCTAATGAAGCACCCTCGTCACTGAGAAGCAGAGTTAATGCCATTCTTTGACTAATTACTCCAGAGACATCCTCTGTTTGTGTGTGAGAAAACAAGTGTAATCTGAGCTCTGGCGTTTGGGGTGAAGTCTTCTCTGTTCTGGTTGCATGCCCAACCTGTGAGGAGGTTGAAGGACAAACTAGGATGCACTGGGTATGGCTCATGGAGAGGAACAGTGGTTTAACAGTCTGGTGGCTCTGTTGCAGAAGACTATGAGGGGAGATGTGGTCTTGTGAAGGGCTCAGGTGGACATTGGAAAATGCAGAAGCACCTCAGCTACTGTCTTGAGAGATACATGTGTATGTGTATGGATGTATATTTATTTAATAGATGCTTTATAGAAATGTACTTTATAAAATCACTTCAGCCATGGTCAGCAGCAGGAGAAATATTTAAAGACAAAATTTGAGGAAAGAAAAGCTTCTTCTTTGGGTCTCACCATCTTTACTGTGAACTTATTCCAAAGTTCTTCTCTGGAGACATTTAAAACCCGCCTGGACATGTTTCTGTGTGAAATGATTGAAGGGATCTTGCTGTGGCAGTGGGATTAGACTGGCTGATCTTTCGAGGTCTCTTCCAATCCCTAATGTTCGGTGATTCTTCAACAAAGGCATGAAGACTGACTTGCAGGGCCTGGCAGAGGACTTTTAGAAATAGAAAAGAAACATTCCTCACCTCTGAAAGGGTTTATGAAGCATCTCAAACATCTGTCAGCCTGTGCCAAGACAAAGACTGACCTTTCCCTTGATAAGAAGCACACACAAAAGAGCAGACCTAAAATAAACGTGCATGAACACATTTAATTTGGGGGAGAATGAAAAGAAAAAATCTGCTTTAAAGATGACAGGAAAAGAGAATTGCCTCTAGGAAATGCAGATCACACAGCCCTAACATGCTGCTTCTCCAGACTAAGGTTCTGTAGGGGTGGGACAGAGCCAAGAGTAGCTGCTGGGAGTGGTGCCACCACTGCAGAAGATGCTCCGTGATTTGCCTCACACCATCTCTCCTGCTTTTGATGTTGCTGCCTCCACAAGGGATGTCTCCATCACAGCCCTGGGTGTGGAAGACATGGTCCTAAACTGGTTTGATGCCATTACCTCACAGTTAGCCAGCTCTGCCACAAGCCCAGCACTCCCAGGCATGGGAATACACTCTTAGTCCAGGCAGCGGTTGTGTGAGGGGAGGATTTGAGGCTTTAGATGAGTATTTCCAGCAGCCCTGCTGGAGCAGTATTTGCTATGTGGCTCCTGACGGCCCCTAGAGAAAATTCAGCAACTATAGGAGTTAGTAAAATGATCTGTAAGGTCTGAGCTGTCTCTGATAGTCTGATGTGCAGCAAACACTGTGGCACCCACAACTGCCTTTTAACTAATTTCTCATCACAGCCTTGGGAAGGTCTCAACATCTAACATCTCTTTCATTAGTTGTGGCACAGTTACCGCTTAAGTATGCACAGCGCTGAGTGGTCACAGCCCTGCTGGGGACCGACATCTTGTGCAATTGCTCGTTATTCTCTTGAGCGTGAAGAACCTGAGCCCAAAGAGATGAATCAGAGCTGCACACCTGCCTCCATGCAGCTTGCTCCCTTCTGTCACACCAGGGCATTGTGCAGTGATTGAAGACTCTGGGAGCGTTCCACGGAGAAGACAATTCTCACAGATTCCTTGCTCATCGTTCCACTGCCCAGCCTCTTATCCATCTGTCGATGTCCATGTCTGATGGATATTCCAGGCTGGAGTTTCCACCTCTGGTTCATAGATCACACACACTGTGAAATTAAAACACAGGGAAGAACTATAAAACACACTCATCTCACCTGTCAGTGTAGGGACTAGTTTACTCCAGGTAGAGCAGTTTCCAAGAGCTTAGTAAAGGGCAGACAAATAGATTTAATGCCTCTGGGCTCTGCTTAGGTATTAGGGTCATATCCAGACCGGCTCAAGGTCTTGGGTAGTTCTTGGGTAGACCTTGGGTAGCCCAGGAGCTGTCAGATGATGACTTTAATTGAGATACAGCAGAAAAAGATCTAAAACCAACAGTCAAATCTGCACTTTTCAAAGTGGAAGCACAGCTCTCAGTGTAGTCTTTGTAACTCAGGAGCAGCTCTAGAAGCACAACTGCCTGGAGCACAGACGTATGAAAACACTTTGTCAGTACAGATCCCACAGGAGCCCTCTTCTCAGGGTTCTGTACGATTTACTCTTTACTCTTTGTGTTATTTATCTTTTATTGAAGAGGTGTGCTCTTTTATGCAGGGTACAAAGAGGCATACACACAGACAATGGCTACGTAAGGGAAAACACGGTGAGGTGGAGACCTTCCCGTGCTTGAATAGCAAATCCTGGAAGTCTCTTTTTCTCTACTGTACAGAAGGCAAATCTACTTTAGAGGAGAGGGCAATGCCCTGCGCTTTTGCAGTCCCATAAGTTATATTTCAGCCTTGGTGGAGCCATCAGAAGAGCTCTTGCCCTCAGGAGATATGTGAAGTGGGTATGACATTGCATTGACAGCTGAAAGCCTTGGAGTCTTCTCTCTGTAGCTCTCCCGTTCTGCAATGCGGAGCCAAACGCCTACAGTATTCCAGACTGGAAAGGTCCTGGCTTTCTCCTCAACACCAGCTCACAGCTGCAGCCCACAGTGTGTACATTTGCTCTTGGTTTTGCTCTTAGTGTATGTGTTGGCTACCTCCCATACCCGTCTTGGGAGCTACAGGCCCTGCCATTAACTTCTTTTCCTTTCTGAAAGCAGCTTCTGGTGCAACTCCAAAAATCTCCATCCTGCAGCTGAGTCCCTGCAGAGAGATCTCACGGACCTCTCATTGATTTCTCAAGGAAATCTTTGCTTGGCAGGTCAGCTGCGTGGCTCAGGGAACGTGCCTAGAGCTAGGGAGGTGAGAATTCAGCGTATGGCTCCAGAGAAAAGTGCCTGCCAAGTCTTCTGTACCCTAATCCTAACAATCTTCTGCCCTTCATCGTTTTCTCCTCCTGTATCCCTCCTTTTTCCTGACCACTCCTGCCTAGTATTCAAACCCTATTAATTTTTCCCTTCTGCCCTGACTTGCAATTTCAAACACCAGATGCTTTGCACGTTACAAAGCCCTGAGATGAGTGACTTGCAGTAATTGCACTGCAGTGGCTGCAAAGGATCAGGAACCCCTGAGCTTTTGCTCCAGCAGTGGTGGTGGTGAGTCAGCTGGGAACTTCAGGCACCAAACTGCTCTCCCTGCTGACCTCACAGAGCTGGTTTGGAGGATTAAGGCTCTAAAAGCGTCGAAGTGTGTCACGAGCCTTGTTAAGCATCGCTTGACGTGTTTATGAAGGGGCATGCACAGCTCCAGGGTGGTTTTAGTGAGGCTCAGCAGTGCTGGGAAAGGTAGCTTGTGGTTTTTTCAAGATGATGCTGTGCACACCCCTGTGTTGACTAGCAACTTCAGAGCCTGCTTGCCCTGGCAGATACTCTGATGGCCATTTTAGTGATGTGCAAATTAACACGGGGCCTCTCTCTCTTCTTTTTTAGATCCTGGTGCTCCTGTGAAACTGCCTTGTATGCCAGTGAAACTGTCACCTCCACTACCTCCAAAGAAAGTCATGATTTGCATGCCTTTAGGGGGCCCACCAGACCTCTCTCTCTCATCCTATTCCACGCAGAAGAGCTCCCAGCAGCCTTTGACCCAGCACCATCACACTGTCCTGCCATCCCAGTTAGCAGCTCACCAGCACCAGCTCCAGTACGGCGGCCACAGCCAGCACCTGCCTTCTGGGTCCAGCACGTTGCCCAGTCACCCGTCGGGGTACCGGATGATAGAGGAGCTGAACAAAACGCTAGCCATGACCATGCAAAGGCTAGAAAGGTAATGGTCCACTTTTTTAAATGATTTTTTTGATTGTCTCCTGCTAAACTCAGTACCAGTGTCAGCACTTGGATGAGCCCTCTCCTCTGGGGTCTAACAGCTTCAGGGCAGAGTCATTGCTGGAGCAACTGAGACCAAGGAAGAGCCTTTCCAGGGTTGATGGGCAAGTTTGTGGCAGATAGAAGGCAAAGACCAAATTTCCCGAGCCCTGTTCAGGACAGCAGTTAATAGAGGCAGTGGGGAAGATGTTAACAGGACATGCTTGGCTCGTAGGTTGGGCTGCAAGGAAAGGAAGGGGAAGATGCAGAGAAGAAAAATCAATAAAACCCAAATGAGCTCCTCAAGCAAGGCTGAGCTGGCAACTCAATACTCATGAGTATCACAGAATCTACTTATTGGGTTGGAAGAAACCTCCAAAGGTCACCTAGTCCAACCCGCTACAAGCAGGGACATCGCTCACTAGACACGATTACCCAGAGCCCCATCCAGCCTGACCTTGAGTGTCTCCAGGGGCAGGGCTTCAACCACCTCTCTAAGGTCAGAAAACCTGTGAGGGCTTTCTACAAGTCACTCAAGATGGGTTTTATTATGCTATTTATTTCAATCCCACAGCAGCCACCTTCTGCGTCTGGAGGAAGGTTGGTCAGCAGTGCCCTACCCACCTCAGGGCTGGTTCTTATTCCTGTCACTAGTGGGGATCTCTAAATGCAGCTCCAAATAGTCTGAAACAAGCCTGTTGTGTAAATGGAAGCTGTCTGCATAGACTGCAAGATCAGCAAGCTTTGGAGAAGGCATTTCATCTTGTAGAGGAAAATGGAGCAAGTCCCAGAATAGGGCAGGTAGTCCAAAAGCTGACATGTTCTACTTAGTGTCAAGGGCAGCTTTGTAGCCAGCTTGTTCCAGGAGCATCAGATCATCCTTCTGCTCAATGGGAAGCTAAAATGTATTTGGCCTAACAGGCAAAATGCCTAACAATTTGCCCCAGTGCCTCCTTGGGTCAGTGTTACCTTCACTGTTGTACCCAGCTGAAGGTAATTGGATTAGAGATGGCGGGTTCTCCTTGCTGCATGGAAAGCGGATGGGGCACCAGAGGCTGTTCCTCACCACCAGCTTCTTTTAGTAGCAGCATTGTGAGACCTCTGTGCTTCCATCACACGGCTGATCTTTCTGCAGAATAGGGGAATTCTCTACTGGGAGACAACTGGTAGGACTTTGTGGAATCTCGTCAGTAAAAGGGCTATCACAGGAGGATTGGAAAGAGCATCCTCCCTGTGCCCAGTGACTGCCCACTTACCATCACTCCAGAGCTTGGTGCACCAAGCACGGAGGGTAAATGGTGTCTCCAAAGGCTCTTGGGGGCTGCACCAGCCGTGTTGTCCCCAGCACAGGTTGAGTGCCCTTCTGTCTGGCTCACACTGTGTGCAGAAGGCACTTTGTTATCCCGAGCCCTGTGCCATCGCTCCGACTCACTCCATTGTGGCATCTGTTGCCTCCCAGCAATGAATGCTCCAATTTCTGGGCATCCATCATGTTTATGTCTACAAATACGTTCAACTGCTTTAAAGAAGGTGATGCCATTTAGTTTTAACTATTAATTTGAAGCTGAATCTCTGCTGTTTACTAACAACTGAATAAGCACAGATTGATTTCCCAATTTGAAGCAGTCGCCTCCCTTTGCAGAAGGAAATAAGAAAAGCTGGTGTCACTGATACTTCACATTTAAAACGAAAACGAATCCTACTTCACGGTGGTGCAGGCGGTGGAATTTTTTCACACCCTTTTTTTTTTGCATTGATTATTATTTCAGTCATGAAATGAAGTATTGAGCACTGCGGTTGTTCTCTCTGTCAAAACAAATCCATAATGTTTGCCTTCGCGGGAGGGAGAAATCAGGGCCGACTGTTTCCTCTGCAGCCGCGGTTGTTCTTTTCGTACTGGTTAGAGGTAAAAGCATTTCAAAGCGCTCACAGTCTTGCTGCTGAATCCTAAAATTGCTTTATCAAGCCACGTTGTAATCTCAGTGTATTTGCTGCCTGTTCTTGGACATCTGTGCAGATTTACAAAACCTCTGGATTTAACTTGGGGGAAGATTATTTCCACCCAACGCCAGTGTTCCCCAGTGCGTTTGACAGCGGTTCTTCTCCCTTCCTTGGGTAACGCACGGATTGATCCCAACAGAAATCGCAGTGCAGTATTTGTCGTGGGACAGTTCGGTCCTGAGAGCCTGTCAGAGCTGTGAAGTTCACAGATCTCTTTTCCTCTAATTAATAGGATAGTATTTTGTTTGCAATCGGGGAGGATCATGCAAATAGATTTGTGTCAGTTTTCCGCCCTCGCCGATTCTGTTTTTAACTTCAGGATTTTTTCTTTCTTCCCTGCGTCTCGTTTCTTTGTTCCTGGTGCTGTGAAAGCTCCTCGAGTTTGTTGAATCCTTAACACCACTGAATCCTTAACCAGTTTGTCTCAATTCCCAGTAGACTTCTCTTAGAACTCATGGCTCCACCAGTGAGCGTGAATCCACTGAATCACAGAACATTAGGGATAGGAAGGGACCTCGAAACGTCATCCAGTCCAATCCCCCTGCCACAGCAGGATCACCTAGACCAAGTAGCACAGGAACATCTCCAGGAGGGTTTTAAACATCTCCAGAGAAGGAGACTCCACAACCCCCCTGGGCAGCCTGTTCCAGTGCTCCGTCAGCCTCACTGGGAAGAAGTTCCTTCTGATATTTATATGGAACCTCCTGTGTTCCAGCTTGCACCCACTGCCCCTTGTCCTATCACTTAAATGCCACTGAGCAGAGCCTGGCTCCATCCTCCTGACACCCACCCTTCACATATTTATAGACATTAGTGAAGTCACCCTCAGTCTCCTCCAAGCCAAAGAGACCCAGCTCCCTCAGCCTTTCCTCATAAGGGAGGTGTTCAACTTCCTTCATCATCCTCGTTGCTCTATGCTGGACTCCCTCCAGCAGCTCCATGTCCTTCTTGAACTGAGGGGCCCAGAGCTGGACACAATACTCCAGATGTGGTCTCACCAGGGCAGAGTAGAGAGACAGAACATAGCCAGTTTTTCTCAATTCCCAGTAGACTTTTCTTTCAACTCATGGCTCTACCAGTGAGTGTGGAAGAAGATAACTAAAGACTCAGCCATCCTTCTCCTCTAGCAATCCGAACTTCTTGCTCTCACAATGAGAGCTTGTGAATTTTTGTATTGCATAGTCTTAGCAACATCAGAAAACCAGTGCTTGAATCAGAGCTCTACCAATGAGCCAGAAGCTTTCCAGAGAAAAGAGAATTGTCCCCCCATGCTGTCTTGGAAGCCAGAAGTTATTTTGCTGTCTTTGACCTTGAGCTTCTCTAGTTTCCCCTCCGCAGCAGCGGCTGCACATTACTGCTGCACCTCGGGCTGGTGCTTATGAATAACTTAATGTCTTAAGATATATTCTGTACGTTCCTGTGCAACTTGGCCTAGGTGATCCTGCTCTGGCACTGGGATTGGACTGGATGATCTTTCGAGGTCCTTTCCAATCCCTAATGTTCTGTGATTCTGTGATATTAAAAGCAGGTAATAGCTAGTCAAGTCCCAAATCAAGTTGCTCTTGTGACTTAAACCAGCGGTTAATTCCTGGGGTTCTTTATTCCGTTTCATTGAGGACGTTATGGAACATTAAGTTCATTTGCACGCTTAATGCTCTTGCAAACATCTTCTGGTACTCGGATCATCCACCTATAACCTGTTCTCAGCAGGGCAATCTGTCCCTCACCATAGCATCACTATTGTGACATGTCATTTGTGCTGCCACTTACCTCCGTTTTCCCTGATAAATTACCAGCTTTATGAAAGGTTAAGCTGAAACAGAGAAGAGTGTTGTTTCCACGTAACCTCCTTTTCTGTTTGCTGCAAGCTCTGTTGTCTGTTTGTGCCCTACTGCAGATGACTTTCCCCTTCAGCCCAGAGGGTATGTGTCAAGCAATAGTAAAGCTCTAGAGCTGGGCAGCAGATTTTTACCTTTTCAGAATGCACTGGGTCTTTGGAATGCATTTGAACAAGGTGGTGAAAATCTGATAAGCCCAGACACCCAAAATCAACAGAAGACTTCATCTTCCTGGCTTGTAATGAATGCAAGAAGAAAGACTATGCCCAAACCCCGTGCGTCATAGAATCCTACAATCACTGAATCATTTCGATTGGAAAAGACCTTTATGGTCATCGGATCCAACCATTAACCCAACTGTCCCAAGGCCACTGCTAAACCCTGTCCCTAAGCTCCAGATTTCCACAACTTTGGAACTTCACAGAATCACAGAACATTAGGGATTGGAAGGGAACTTGGAAGATCATCTAGTCCAATCCCCTGCCAGAGCAGGATCACCTAGACCAAATCCAAGGACGGTGGTTCAATCCCCTCCCTCAGCAGCCCATTCCAAGGCCTGATAGCCCTTTCTAGGAAGAAGACTTTCCTCATGTCCAACCTAAACTTCCCCTGGTGCTACTTGAGGCCATTTCTTTTTATCCCAGTGCTTTTTACAGACCAACCCCCCACCTCTCTACTCCCTCCTTTCACCAGCAGCAGCTTTACAAGCCCTCTTGTGCCACTGGGATGTATCTTTCATTTAGTTTGGAGACACCACTTCGTGGTCCCTGGAAGTGTTTAGAAAACATACAGATGTGCTGAGCGACGTGCTTTAGTGGTGACCTGGCAGTCCTGGGTCATTGGGTGCACTTGATGAGCTTAAAGGTTTCTTCCAACCAAAGCAGTTCTGACCTTGTGATCAGAAACAGCCTGATTTTGTGCCTTGCCCATGTAGCTCCCTGTCTGGTAAGACAACAATTCATTTCAATTACTCTGTGGGCTCTTGTACACAAGCAGCTGAGTCAGGAGCTCGGTTTGCCCAACGCATGTCCTGAAGAGGTGTGAAGTGGCAACATCTCACGCTGGGCTGGAGCTGCAGCTGTGGCAGAGCCGCGTCCAAAAACGCGATGTGTGAGTCCCAGTCCTCTGGGACACCCAGCTCAGCTTCGCACTGTGGATTTATGGAGCGAAATGTGTTAGAGGCATTTCCTGCCGCTGTCTTGTAAACCCTGTAAAATGCATTTGAGTAAGAAAACATTTATCTTCCGTAAAGCTTGTCAAGAGAATTGCCTTTGTCTAAACTTTAGCGTTGCCTAAGGATAGAAACACTTAATATTTATAGCTCTGCCTTCCCTCTTTGCTTCCCCCCATCTGCCTGTGTTGTAGAAACGTCTGCACGACGGCTTGAAGGGGTTTTTGTTCCCTTCACGCGTACAGAAGAGTGTTCTGTGGATCTGAACTCACGCTGATAAAAACGTAACTCTCTATTCCAAAATCAAAGAGCCTGCCATGACGGATGACAAACATGCGGGGGGGGGTTTTTTTCCCCCCACTAAGGTTTTCCAGGAGGGATTTCACTTCTTTCCCTCTGTTTTATTGATTGTGTCTGTTCCGTGAGAGGCTCAAATGCTGAAATTCAGACTTTTCGTTAACGATCCCGACGCTGCAAACCATCGTGGCCAACGTGTTGGGTGTTTTGATGGCGTAAAGATGACGCGGCGGTAATTGCAAACGCTTGTTCCAGCCAGCGATGAATTATTCACATCTGTGTGTTGCTACATCTATCGTCTTCAAACAACCGCTTGGGTAGCTCTAGCTTTGTTCTCTGATTTTTCTGCAAAGCACAAAGCTGATTTCAAGCAGCCTGTCTGAAACAATAACGTGCTTTTGGGTAAACAATGCTCAAAAAATGTCGTGGTGTGGAGCACCTGACCGTGTAGGGGTTTGCGGATGGCTTTAGGCACGTCCCGTGACCTTGATTCATCTTTCTGAAGTATCCTGCAGAACTGCTTGTATTTCAGAAGTGATTCTGCTCGGGCAGCTGCCTTCGGCTGAATGCTGTGGAAAAGGCTGATTTTCATCAAGAGCTGCACAAAGCACCGGGAAAAATAAGGCTCTGAAAATAGAAAGGAGCATTATCAAGAAAGTGGATGATTCAGAAAAATTCCAGTGAGATGAAGAGCCGCCTGTTCCTACATCACTGGCTCAAATAAAGCTCCTCTGTGGCAATTTGTGAATCTTGTTGCCATCCAGTTCCTGCTTAGGTAACTCAAATCAAGGAGCTGCTTGGGTACCTGCTGCCCTGTGTGCACACCTGTAGGGATGCTGGAACCTACACAAACCCTCCACAGAAGAGGAAAGCACTACAGTGTCTTGGATGCTGCACCTTCTGCTCCTTTCACTTATCACAGAATCAAAGAATTAGGGACTGGAAAGGACCTCAGAAAGATCATCCAGTCCAATCCCCCTGCCAGAACACATCAGGTTGCCTGGGAACATGTCCAGGCACGTTTTAAATGTCTCCAGAGAAGACGACTCCACAACCTCCCTGGGCAGCCCCTTCCAGTGCTCTGTCACCCTCACTGGGAAGACCTTTCCTCTTATTTTTATATGGAACCTCCCATGTTCCAGCTCACACCCACTGCCCCTTGTCCTATCATTGGATGCCATTAAGCAGAGCCTGGCTCCATCCTCCTGACACCCACCTTTCACATCTTTCTGAACATGAATAAGTTCACCCCTCAGTCTCCTTTTCTCCAAGCTCAAGAGACCCAGCTCCCTCAGCCTTTCCTCATCAGGGAGATGTGCCAGCCCTTTCATCACCTTTGTGGCTCTGCGCTGGGCTCTCTCCAGAAGTAGGTGTTCCACTTCCTTCATCTCCCTCGTTGCTTTACACTGGACACCCTCCGGCAGCAACGTGTCCTTCTTGAATTGAGGGGCCCAGAACTGGACACAATACTCCAGATGTGGTCTCACCAGGGCAGAGTAGAGAGGGAAGAGAACCTCTCTCGATCTACTAACCGCCTCCCTTTCTAATCCAGGCCAGTTTCCTGTGAAACTCTCTTACCTTGTGGTACAGACCACAGGCTTTCACTAAGAAAATGGAGCTCCTCTCTCCAAGGTACCCAGTAACTGAGCATCTCATTGTTCATTAGTCTGCAGTAGTAAATGCTGCAATCCAAATGGTCTCTTTGAAGCGAAATACGATGATACCACGTGGTTTGCTCACGGGGTCCAAAGCCTTTTCTTGTCCTTAATCCCCAATACATTGTGAGCTATCATCATCTACCCAGAAGCACCTTTTGAAAAGTTTTACTGGCAACTATTTGAGAAGCCATGTTGGCTTTAGGGTTGGAAGAAAGCAAAATGTTTCAGGCTGATACAGTAGAAAATTATTTAAAGAGAAGAATTCAACTTGTTCTTCAAGACGTAGAGTGTCTCTGCCTTGTGAGCGGGCTGAAATACCCCAGGGAAACTGAGGTAAGGTCAGACCCAAATCTGAGTGCCTCAAGTCATCCCCTAAATACAGCGCGAGAAGCATCTCAGCCTTCCATCGAGCCGTTTCCTTCAGCTCATGCATTTGTTTTTCTTTCCCAACAGCTCTGGTTTACACACAGGTGACAGTGTTCCGAAAACAGGACCTGGGGGCCTTCCAGACATGAGACAAGTGCCAACTGTTGTGATCGAATGCGATGACAATAAAGAAAATGTGCCTCATGAAACCGACTATGAAGATTCTTCCTGCCTCTACCCAAGACAGGAAGAAGAGGAAGAGGAAGATGAAGAGGAGGATAACTCGTTATTTACAAGTAAGGCTTCTTCCATGTTCTGTTTTGCTCTGACGTCTCAATACATGAGGGAGACACAAGGCTGGGGAGTTTCCTTTCTTGGCCATGGCTTTTGCATCTCTCAGCACTTGACTCCATGGGGATGCTTGGAAAAATAATCCAAAATAACGAGTAGCATGAATTCAGTTTTGTTTCTTTAATCCACATGAATCCCCTTCTGGGTAGACAGAGTAGATCGGATTGTTCGATAGAATTCCAGTGACTGGGTTTGGTTCATATTCGTTCACTTCCAACTTGACTTTTGGATTCACTTTCCCAAGTGTCTGTGGTGTAGAGAAGCCTGTGGCTTAAGATGAGATTGATAGAATTGCTTCAGGAAGATGAAACAAGTGCCATTGCTGGCAAATCAGAGCTTTTATCTCTATAGTTAGCGTTAAATTGTGTCAGACTCCTAAATCTGCACGTCCTTGGAAAGGGGTCACGGTCAGAGAGTTGGGCTCAGATGAGAAGAGATTAATTGATAGCCGTGCCGCAGTCATTCCATTGCATGGGTCAGAAACTGCTGGAGAAGAGATGCTGTTAGCAATTCTGAAGCGAGCTTCCCTTCTCCAACCCCTCTCCTCTATGGCTCAGTATCTTCATTCCTTTTGCCTCTGTGCCACCAAGTTTAGCTTCTCCTTATTGTGATGAACTGGAGTTAATTGAGCAGTTAATTAGCTGACACCCTTTTTCCCCCCGGTCCATACCAGTGTAAATGAGAGCCTGGTGCCCTCCCTTGGCTACTGCTTTTTTGCCCTCTGCATGCTGTCCTAAAGTGATGACACCTCCTTTAGCAGAGCCTCTTCTCTCTCCCACAGGCTCCTTGGCAAGGAAGCTCTGCAGGAAGGACTCTTTAGCAATCAAACTGAGCAACAGGCCTTCCAAGCGAGAGCTGGAGGAGAAGAACATCCTCCCCATGCAGACTGATGAAGAAAGGCTCGAGCTTAGGCAGCAGATTGGGACAAAGTTAACAAGGTAGGAGACAACATCATTTTTTGTTGTTTTGGAAATGGAATGCCCTTTTATCCTTAGTCTGTGAACTTTTGAGATGGGCTGCTTTAGTCTGGGAACTTTTGAGATGGGCTGCTTTGGTCTGGG
>JAOXOE010000343.1:3554223-3565166 GCA_028565055.1 Phoeniculus purpureus | reverse complement strand
AACTTTTGAGATGGGCTGCTTTAGTCTGGGAACTTTTGAGATGGGCTGCTTTAGTCTGGGAACTTTTGAGATGGGCTGCTTTAGTCTGGGAACTTTTGAGATGGGCTTCTTTTCAGTGTCCAAGAGGAAAAGTCTTCTCCCAATCCAAAACACTTGTGTCCTTCAGGACCTGCTTTCGCTGGGTCAGGCTGGGCAGATTTACCCTGTGTAGACTCTGTCGTCTTCATAACAGCATCTCACACCAGCTGTTCTGGTTTTCTGTAGCACTTGAGATGTAGAGGACTGGAAGGTTTCTGTCAAGACTTAGTAACCTGAGGTCAGTAGAAATGTTTAAGCTGCTCCTAAGCACCAGCCATAGTTCCTGTAACTAAATTAATACTGTTCTGTTAGTGAGGTGATGGTGTGCGGAGCTGCCCTATAGTTTGACTCTGAGACCAGCCAGTTGTTGGGAGCATCCTTGTGAGTGTTTTGGTTGCTTTTTTAAATCTCTTAGTGAGGGTGTAAAGGGGGAACACCACTACCATGCTGTAGAAACCTACAGGTGCTCCTGGCGAAGACCTATTTCAGCATTTTATCTACTTTTACTTTGTATATCTCCTCTCTTTGGAATAAACTAACCACATCTTTCCAGTCTTTGGGATGGATCATGCTTAGCCTACTCCAAGACCTGTTTAATTCTTCAGTATTCTTGCTGAAGGGCCTCAGCAGCGATGCCCAAAGTAGGCAAGACAGCAGTGCTGCTGGTACTGAGGTTTTCCAGCCTGGTCTCTCAGAATCCCTTTGGCTGGGAGAAATCTTCAAGATCATCAAATCTAACCATTTGTTCAGCCTAAAACCTTATTAGACTGTGGCTGCACATGGAGCTCTGGGTCCCAGAGTGCAGCACATGTCAGCGGGGTCCCGGTGCTTTATGCAGTTAATTCTGAACCCTTCTGAAGCATGTGAGGGGAGCTGCAGTTTCTGTCTCTTAGCATCTCTCACTGTGCACTGCTTAACCTTGCAGTGACATTGAGCAGCATTTCCACTGTGTTGCCCATTTGCCTAAATTACTGAGGTCTCTCGGAAGTTTTACAGCTCTGTCTGATGAAGGTAAATAGTGTCATTTGCAGACAATGACTCTGCACAGCTCGCTGTGCCCCGGGTGGGTTTTTGATCATAAATATTTTATATCTCACCTCTCCAAAAACCTGCTTTCTCCCCCATTAAAGACTGTTTCCTCAGCATATCTCTCTTTAACAAGGGAAACTAATTTTGGCGATACCCAGAGCCCATCCTGTGTGTCGCGGTTTAACCCCAGCGGGTGACTAAGCCCCACACAGCCACTCACTCACTCTCCCCACAGCAGGACGGGGAGAGAATTGGAAGAGGAAAAATGAGAAAAGTGAGATAAAGGCAGTCTAATAGAGCAAAAGCCGTGAGCGCAAGCAAAGCAAACCAAGGGCCAATCCCTTTTGCCTGTTGCTCAGCATCTCCAGGACAGCCAGGCTTCATCATGGGGAATGGTCATTGGAGAAGACAAACAACAGCCATCCCCTTAGTTCTTCTTCCCTCAGTAGCTGTCAGGAATGTCCCTCTGGTCAGTTATTTGTTTCCCCAATTTCATCTCTTCTTGTTCAGCCTGAGGTATAAGGTTTGATCTTGTTTTCTAATACAGCCCATGACTTCGGGGCGATCACGGATAGGTCAGATAATTAAAACTCTGTGTGTACAAGCTCAAAGATCAGCTGAGCCACTGCTGTTTCATTCCCAGTTTATACCAGCGTAGCTTCACTGGAATGAACTCTGGAAACATTCCAAACCCAGCTGGCCAGGTTCCTGTATGATCTTCTCTAGGTGATCCTGTTCTGGCAGGGTAGTTGGACTAGATGATCTCCAGAGGTCCCTTCCAGCTCCACCAGTCTGGGCTTCTCTGAATCTCACAAGCCTTATCTGCAGTAATAGAGTTGCCAGTCTGACCTTCTCAAAGAGAAGGCTGAGAGGAGACCTTATTGCCCTCTACAACTACCTGAAAGGAGGTTGCAGCAAGGCTGCTGTTGGTCTCTTCTCTCAAATCAGAGATGACAGGACGAGGGGAAATGGCCTCAAGTTGCATCAGGGGAGGTTTAGATTGGATGTTAGAAAGAAGTTCTTTACTGAGAGGGTGGTTAGATACTGGAATGGATTGCCCAGGGAGGTGGTGGAGTCACCATCTCTGGAGGTGTTTAAGGAGTGAGTGGACGTGATGCTTATGGATCTGGTCTTGCAGCTAGATAATAGGATAAAGGTTGGACTTGATGACCCTGGAAGTCCTTTCCATCCAGGATGATTCTGTGATTCTGTGATCTACAAGGTAATATCTTGTCCTTTTGAGTAGTTAAAAACAGCAAAGTGATATGAGGAGATAGAACTTTCCTGATATCTAATAAGCAAAAACCAACAGAGGTTTCAGCATCAAGGAAGGTACCTGTCTTGCCAGTGTTTGTGCCTCGGTGTGATGTGTCCCCACGCCCAGGCTGATGAATATTAGGTGGGAATAGAGAGAATATTTCATTCTGGACACTATTCCTTTACTGCCCAGGCTTCGTTACTGAATCCATCCTTTGCCGTCGCTCAGTAATTGTCACACAGCGATGCCGGTGCCAAGCAAAATTAAAGTAGTGGAGCATTTATAGTCCTCAGAGAAGATGCTAGCTGCAGACTGTAATTGCAGCTGGCAATTTTGGATTTCAGAGGGATTTGAACCGCTCCACCAATGGTCCCTTATGTTTTAAAATAGCCAGCCAATGAAACCACAGATGCTACTTACAGAAGCAAAAAAAACCCCCTCAGAATGAAAACTTCAGCAAATAGTTATTGCCCCTAATGGATCAATTAATTTTCACCAAGAGGCTGATTAGGATACTTCAGTGTTTGTGCGTAATCCTCACAGGACTGAAGCTGGAAGAGCTCCTTGGCTGCCACATTTGGCCGCTCAGAATACAGCATAAAGCAAATTAGAAGTTAGGGTAAAGCAAATGTTGGTTTTGCTGTCGTTTTTACAGAAGCTTACAGCCAGACATAGTGAAATATGGACCGTGCACATATTGTGTGGGACCAAAATCAGCCCCCTGTAGTTCCTCCAGCCTCGTTAGAGTTGCACCAGCAACCAATTTGGCTCAGAACTGTTTGTTCAGATCCTGTTTGAATGTAGCTTGGAACCTCTGAACCTCCAGTTAGTCCCAGAAAATTGTTCTGACTTTGTTGTGAGGAGAGGTCCCTTTAAATATCAGGAGGACCTTCTTCACAGTGAAGGTGACAGAGCACTGGAAGGGGCTGCCCAGGGGAGTTGTGGAGTCTCCTTCTCTGGAGACATTTAAAACCCTCCTGGACATGTTCCTGTGTGACTTAGTCAGGGTGATCCTGCTGTGGCAGGGGGATTGGACTTCATCAGGGAGAGCACTGATAAGATTTTTCAGCCCAATAAGATTTTGTCAACACTGTCTGTTGCAGGAGTCAGGTTTAGTCCAACACCACACCTGGTGTGAAAGCAAAGAGAGGTGAGGTGGGGAGCAGTAACGAAATAACTGCACAGAGAACAATTAAATTAGAAACAAATAAAGAAGAAGGTACCTGCTGGTGGCTTTAAAGCAGTGGCTCGGTTAGAAGCTCCTCTGTCAGATACGCGGTGGCTCTCTGCCTGGCTGTTGGTGCAACCCTAGATTTATCGTCTGCGATACCTTACGGGCTGCTGCCCTCACACCCGAGTGGAAAATCTCGCTCTGAAGCACTAGAAGTAATGTACTGCCTGTGTCACAAGGCACAGGATCGGCAGGAGGGAAAAGAATCGCCAAGATGCTCTGTGCACACAGGTACATGCGAGACACGGAGCCGTGCGCCTGCTGGGTGTGTTTATGGTCTCTCTGGTGCTCTGGAAATAGCACCAAGGTGTCTGTGGCTGGGCAACGTGGCAGGAAAAGTCGTAAATCTTAGTTATGGAGCGGCAGGTTTGGCAGGTGATGGTCGCCTACTGCCTCAGAAAGGCTTAACGTGTTCCCTGACCAGCCCCCGACTTCCTCAGCTGTGCTGAAAAAGGCTGCCTGCAAACAGCAATCCTGCGGTTAAGTGAACCTGGTGAAGTCTCACGAGTGTAAAAAATTGATTGTTGAAATGTCTTGAGGCTGCTGTGGGGGTTCTTTAGGACTTGCTCACGTCAGCTGCTCGTTCTCCGCGTGTCCCTCTGTGCGAGGGAGAACACTCAGGAGAAAGAGCAATGGACTGTGCTTGTGACAGGAGAGAGGTGAAGCAGGAGGAAGAGTAGAAAGATCAGACACCTTGGGAAAAGGGTTGTGCCTTTGGCATCACCCTGAAGGTGACAGAGAGGAAAGGTCGGTCTGCAAGGCTCGCGCAGTCGTTAAAATGCACAGCAGCGCTTCAGAGGGACCCGACAGTCCAAAGTGATCACTTTTATTTAATTTACTAAAAACTGAGGCTCTGTGAGCAGAGTCAGCACTTTGAACCAGTTAATTGTTTAACCAGCATTGCAGCTCCCATTGATGGGGGGTTTGCTCAGCCAGAAGACAACAGCAAGATGGCCCCCGTCGCATCACGGCTGCTCCCCTTCTGATGCTACTGGAGAGCACTTAGTGCCCTTCCCATCGCCCAGAGCCGTTTCAGGCGAAAACAAGAAGAGCAAACAGGCAGCAGGATTAGGCTTCATTCACAAACCCCTTTTTGCTGGGCAACGGGAAATCATCTCTTCCTCATTCCCTCTGACGTCTGCGGTCCTGACCCTTATTGTTTGCTCCTGCTAACGAGAGACAAGCCCGATGCGCTGCGTCACCGCGAGCGCTGGGGATAAGCCGTACGGAAAACGGGATTGTGGTAAACAAGCTCGTCTAAATCTCATCTCAGATTAGAGGGGGTGATGCGACGGCATTCGATGCACGAGCCGGGGTGACCAGAAAAAGCTGCTAACGGGCTGAGGTTGGGGTTTGGCCGTGATGGTACCTCAGGAAAACAGGGTTGGGGGGGGAGGGTTTTCTCCCTTTTGGTGAGGAAGGTTGTGCAGTTGTGAGGCACCACACAGGAGCTCCCTGAACACAACAAGGATGAAGACCTGTTGGAGGGGGTCCAGAGGAGGCCACAAGAGTGCTCAGAGGGCTGGAGCCCCTCTCTTACAGGGACAGGCTGAGACAGGTGGGCTCCAGGGGGACTCCATAGCGACCTTCCAATCTGTCTGTCAGAAGGCTGGGGAAGATTGCTCAGTAGGGCAGGGACTGGTAGGATTGAGGGGTCATGGTTTGAAGCTGGAAAAGGGTGGGTCAGACATCAGGAAAATGTTCTTTAACCTGAGGGTGATGGATCCCTGGGACAGGCTGCCTACAGAGGTGGTGGAGGTCCCAACCCTGGAGCCATTCAAGGTCAGGCTGATGGGGCTCTGGGCAATCTGGTCTGGTGAGTGATGGCCCTGCTTGTTGCACTAGATGACCTTTGGAGGTGCCTTCCAGCCCGATGATTTTATGATTATGGGTGACAAGCTGAGTGACCATTGTGCATCAGGGCTGAACCACCAGGAAGAGTCAGAGCAGAAAGGTTCTGGATTTGGTGGGGTTTATGGATGGGAGCTGGGCTCTCGAGGCACTTGGGTGAGCTCTGTTGTACTGAAAGGAAAGGCAGCTTTGCAGGTAAAACACTGGAAAGGCTGCATCTTCCGTTGGTTCTCCACCCTCAGGCAAGCCACGCAGACTCACTGATCTATTTAAGGTTTGTTGGGACTCCAGACGCGTCTCTGAACTTTGGAAACTTCCACTATGTGACAAACTCTCGCTGACAGCAAAGCCTCTGTGCTTTGACAAAACCACCCAGGTCTCAGGGTCCCTTCAGACATCCAGTTCTGTGCTTCAGCAGGACAAGGACCCTCATTTCTGAGCGTGGTTTGGACTTGTCTCCCGATATCAGTAAATGTCGTAGCTGAGACCATCATTCACCGCGGAAAGAGGACAAGTCTGACATCACAAGTGATGCTGTTACTCTCATTTTGCTGTGAGTCTCAACAGCTAACAGCACGGATTTGCTTCATCTGAGTAACGGGCTGTGGCAAAAGGTCAATGGAGCGATCAAGGGCCAACGGGAGGTCGCAGTGGGTAATGCGACCACAAAACACGTCACCTCTGTGTCTGCGTGCTCCCCCGTCTGCGGGATGAGCAGTGGCCTTGCTCCACCACCAGCTCGGCTCTGCCGGGGCCAGCAGCCGCGTATGAAGGCGAAGCCTTGCTGAGCAGCTGTGGCCTGTCCTTGGGCAGAGGTGTCTCTCTGTGTTAGAAGGTGGGGCTCCAAATGTGCGGAGATGACATTTATTTGATTGTAAAGCAGGAGGAGTGGTCAGACTACCGTCAGCTTTGACCTGGAGGAAGTAGCCACATTTCTCTATGGGGTAGAAAGACTGATGGTGACACAAGAGGAGCTTGTAATGAAATAACCAGTATAGGTTGGGGACTGACCTGTTGGAGAGCAGTGTAGGAGAAGGGGACCCTCGGGGTCCTGGTGGACAGCAGGATGACCGTGAGCCAGCAATGTGCCCTTGTGGCCAAGAGGGCCAACAGCATCCTGGGGTGGATCAGAACAGAAGGGGGGTGGTTAGCAGATCGAGAGAAGTTGTTCTCCCCCTCTGCCCTGGTGAGACCACGTCTGGAGTATTGTGTCCAGTTCTGGGCCCCTCAGTTCAAGAAGGACACAGGGCTGCTGGAGGGTGTCCAGCGTAGAGCAACAAGGATGATGAAGGAAGTGGAGCATCTCCCTTATGGGGAAAGGCTGAGAGAGCTGTGTGTCTTGAGCTTGGAGGAGACTGAGGGGTGACCTCGTTAATGTCTATAAATACATGAGGGGTGGGTGTTAGGAGGATGGAGCCAGGCTCTGCTCAGTGTCATCTAGTGATAGGACAAGGGGCAATGGGTGTGAGCTGCAACATAGGAGGTTCCATATAAATGTGAGAAGGAACTTCTTCCCAGTGAGGGTGACAGAGCCCTGGAAGGGGCTGCCCAGGGGGGTTGTGGACTCTCCATCTCTGGAGATGTTTAAAACCCACCTGGATGTGTTCCTGTGCAACTGGGACGAGGTGATCCTTCTGTGGCAGGGGATGATCTTTCGAGGTCCCTTCCAGTCCCTGATGTTCTGTGATTCTGTGATGTTGGTGATAGAAACAGTCTTTTACTTCCCTGATAATCCAGAGGCCGTGTGGAGTCCACACACCGCTCCCTTTTGATGAAAAGAGTGACAAATACTAATGAAATCGGGGGGGACGAGCACAAGCCGAGAAGGAGTCGATTCAAAACACCTCGTTGTTGCCTTGAAAGAAGAAAACAGAACTGGTTTGTTTGGGTTTCTTTTCCTTTTCCTGGTTAGTGCTGACAAGTTTAGGGCTGCTCCGTTAAGAACTACCCCGTGAATCTCCACCTTGAGCAAACCTAACCATAAATCACGGCGGCTTGTGCCTGCTGGTTGTGGGGAGATAATCACGAGCACAACAGTTGCTCAGCTGGAATAACCTCGTTATTCCCGTAAAGGAAACAAGTCAGATGGCAGCACAAGTAGATGAAAAAGTGGGCTGGAAGGAATAAATTTCACTTTATAGGCTGGTGGCTGCAAAATGGAGAAGTTGTTTCTTGAGCAAAATTATTTAACCTCTCTCAGAAGTGTCGGTTTGTGGGTGCCCCCCTACCCCTTCAGTGGATTAGGGGTCTCTTTGACAATACAGGAGCGAGAGGTTAACACAGGTGATTCTTTTAGAGGAGTCAGGCACATAAACCCAACTTTACATCCTGACTCCAATCAGCTTTAAATACATGGACGTGCTGGTGCGTGAGCACTGGGGCTGTTCCCGTGAGCACGAGTGAGTCTCCTTCTCTGGAGACATTTAAAACCCACCTGGACGTGTTCCTGTGTGACTTGGTCTAGGTGATCCTGCTGTGGCGGGGGGATTGGACTAGATCTTTCAAGGTCCCTTCTAATCCCTAGTGATTCTATGATTCTGTGAAATGATTGTGGTCTCAGTTGACTCCTTTAAAGAAGGTTGGGACCAGAGAAGCTCCCCCAGCGCAGCTGATGCAGTGGTCTTGTGGGTAGGGTAGGGATAGAGACTGGAGGGCAGGCGTGCTCTCATTTCTGGAGATGGTAGGGACAAAAGTTTACCTCATTGTCCAAGCCTCATGGCACCTTCGAGTTGTCCTTTCCAAGAACAGCAACTGCTCAATGTGCCCCCTGTTCTTCATGTAACAGAAGTGACTTTGCCTATAGTACTGAAAAGCTTTGAATCGGCTTGATTCCAGTTGTACTTTGAAATGCAAATCAGAGGATCCTCTGGTGACTTTCCCTGTATCATAGTCGGCTGTGGTATACAGTGGAGCAGTGGACATCTGCCAGAGGAGAGATGAGCTGCAGCAGTTCTGAGTGGCATTGCAGGGAACCGAAGAGGAGAAAACACAATTTGGAAGCTATAAAGGAACCTCTTGAGAGCTAGAAATAGCTATTTTATTGTGTATGAGTGGCATTATTCTCTTCTGACCTCCTAAAGTAAACTAGTGTCTGGCCCTCTGGCTCTGGAGGATATCTGAAGAGGTAAAACAGAATGAACTTTGCCCAGCAACTTGTTTGATTGTGCCATTGCTTGGGCTAGCAACATAAAGTTGCCGCTGTGCAGGGGTAGGCAAAGGACAAGGACTGTGAATGCTCCAGTATGGCCTGGAAGAAGGCAAGGTGTTAAGGAGTTCTTGGAGTCAAGGAGGTCTTGGAGTCAAGGTTCTCTAGCGCTAAACACAAGAATAAAGCTGTCTGCAAACAACCCCAAGGATAGATTGAGCACAGCCGTGTTCCCAGTCTGCTCATAACTCTAATTTACTATTGCTTAAAAAAATATATTGGGCTAGTGAAGGCTGAAACTAAGTGAAACATATTGCCATTGCCTCGAGGCATCTGGCATACAACCATTGCTGAAAGCAGAAACGATCATTTGCAAACAGAAGAGAAAACAGAGCTCTGACAGTCAGGCATACTCCTCACAACATCTGCCAGATGAGCCATGGCATGAACTTGAGCGTTAGATTATGTGCTGGGCAGTTGATGCTGTTGTTGGTTTCTTTTCAAACTGCTGTTTGGTCTTGGATAAGAAAATGCTTCCTTGCCAAATCCACCATGAAAGCTTATTTCTAAGCTGGAGCTATCAATCCCAGGTAAATGTTTCTTAAATGTACTGAGGTGTTCAGAATGCCTCAGCAAATATAAATAAACAAAAGGCCACCTCTTAAAAGGTTTTCCTTTAGGAAAGGAAAATCTAAGCCATTGTATCAACTATACTGAGGAAGCCTCTTCGCCAAAAAGGCTACCTGCGACACGTAAAACTGCCTACAAAGTGAGATAAGGAAATGTGCTTCTTCCTGTTTGCTTTTTCCATGATAACTCCTTCTTCTAAACTATTATTGCCAATGGCAATAATAGGTTGGGACTAGATCATCTCTGAAGCCCATTCCAACCTAAACCATTCTATGAATCATGACTCCACGAGTCGTTTTTCTCAAGGATCCTTTCTGTAACAAGACAAACATGTTTTAACATTTGGAACGTTGGGAACTTGGACACTGTCGAGGGAATAAGTCCATGGTGAGAAGCAAAGGTCTTAGACCACAGCAACATGAGAAAGGTCGTAGTGGAGAAATGTGTGGTCTGGTGGGATAGGTGACACCAGTGCGCTCCCAAAATGAGGTGGGAACAAAGGTCTTTTTGTTCAGGATGGGCAGTAACTACCATGGGATGAGCTGTCTGAACCTGGGGACATGATTCTTCTGGTGCTAATGAGCTTTTGCCTGCCCCAAAATCGGTGAGACAACAGAAGGTCTCTCACAGACTAGCTGACTACAGCTCCTAAGCTGCTTTTATGTGGTGCAAACTCTTTGTTATGCTGACTGCTGTTAAGTTTTTGTCTGGTGGGGAGAGGAGAAAGAAGTGAAAGTCTCATCTCAGAATATCTCTGTGCAGAGGTTCATGTTAGAGGTTCAAGGCCAAGCAATAGGTCTTAGAAACTGAATGAGTTTCTCAACACAGCTTTTGTGTGGCTCAGCACCCAGGAAACTGACTTGAAGATAATTACCGCAGAGAAAAGCAAGAACTAAACATCTTTTGGTTTCCTCATTAAAATAATCTCATTATTTAAAAATATATTCTCCAAAGACAGCAAGTTGCTGTTTTGTATTTCAGCTGTCCTCTGAGCCTCTGAAAAGTTTGTGCTGCCAACTAGACAGCAGGAGCAAAAGAAGTGGGACCCGATCGCCCAGGCAGACAAAGCAAATCATCACAGATTCATAGAATGGTTAAGGTTGGAAAGGATCCTAAAGTCCAGCTAGTTCCAATCCCTCTGGAGAGGCAGGGATGCCTTCACTAGAGCAGGTTACTCAGGGCCCCAGCCAACCTGCCCTCCAACACTTCCAGGGGTGGGGCAGCCACAACTGCCTTGGGCAACCTGTTCCCAGCATCTCACCACCGTCACAGCAATGAAGTTTTTCCTAATATCCAAACTCAATCTCCCCTCTTTAAGTCTAGAACCCTTTCCCCTTGTCCTCTCACTATGCACCCGTGTCAAAAGCCCTACCTCAGCTTTCTTGTAGCCCCTTCCAGAGATTGGAAAGCTGCTAGAAGGTCACCTGGGAGCCTCCTCTTCTCCAGACTGAACAACCTCACCTTGTTCAGCCTGTCCTCATAGTGATCCAGCCCTCTGATCATTTGAATTGCTCTCCTCTGGACATGTTCCAGGAGCCCTGTGTCCTCCTTATGTTGAGGACTCCAGAACTGAACACAGGACTCTGGGTGGGGTCTCACAAGTGGAGAGTAGAGGGGGAGAATCACCTCCCTCGACTGACTGTCACTGCTTCTTTTGATTTAAATCCTGGTTACAGGCTGCCCAGGGAGGCTGTGGAGTCTCCTTCACGTTTAAGACCCAC